>CM046044.1:54268366-54638366 GCA_025215565.1 Flaveria ramosissima
TGCAGGCTTGAAGAACGAGAAACACTAGGTGGTAATCAAGTAAGAATATTGCAACAATAATCGGTCATAAGCGGCAACCATTGAAGACCTGATCATTCAAGGAAGGAAAAGAATGGAACTTTTATGTGGCGGCTAATATTGTCGATAAAATGATAGAAATCAACTGCAAGGCTTATAAGAAGAAAAGAAGCAATAGAACACCACCAAGTAGGAGAGAAAGATAAGAAGCAGCAAGAAGATCAAACACTGGTACAACACAAAGAACTGGAGAAAGATAAGAAGCATCAAAGGACGAATGCAACAATGAACGCAAGAAACAAATAAACGAGTAACAACTATTGAAATCGAGATTAAGAGGGTGAGTACAGAGATTAATCTTGATGGGGTCACGTCGTGTTATGGGTTGAACAAGTGAATAGCAATTTAAGGAGTTTTAAGCATATTATTTTGTAGTTAATATATGTTGCTCTGAGTGTTAGGGGGTCAAAAACATTGGATGACCTAGGAGATAGTGTATTCACGTATGCAAGATCTCGGTGTGCCTATATTTATGTTTTTTACTCCAATAAATGAGATTGATTTAAAAAAAAACCATGTATAAATAGCATAATCCTTCTAAGTGTGTGTGTTGAGTGTAAGTTAGGCCTGAACCGACACAAAAAATAGTGCTCGCACAAAAAAGTGATAGTTTAACGTAAAAGTATGTTACAAAGCCAAGTTGCTTCAAAAACCTCAGTCACACAACATTTTAAAGTTGCTTCATAGATCTAAGCCTGAACCATGCCTAGGGACCAATCTTAGTTAAGATCTTGTCTTAAAGCTTGAAGCTTGAAGCTTGAAGCTTGACATGTGCTTTAGTAGATATCGATGTGAATAACCCGGTTCTAGGGTTATGCTCGAGTAATCATCAAGTGAGTGCTAGATGGCCTCATTCTGCATGATTTTGTTGTTTTAAGGCTAGTATGCATAAATGCTAAAGTTTAACGATATAGTAGTTTAGATAATTGGGGTACTAGCATGAAAGAATATTCTTTAAAAACCCTAGAAGATAGTTATTTTAATGCGTATAGTATAGATAGTGTAATGATATTGTTGTTTGAGAAATCAAACATATGGTATAAAGTTCTTTAACCTTTGGAATTGATAAAGCCCCCGTATTTGGTTACTAATATCAACCGCATAGAGTGTGGTTGTTTTTTTTTTTTTTTTTTTTTTTTTTTTTTTTTTTTGTCTTTGATCGATCTTAAATAAAGAAAACAAGGGATATTCTTGTTGTCTAATTCTATCAATTAAAAAAATACTCACAAGTATTGAACAAGATTTTGGTTGTTTTGTTATCACATTTGTAGTCAGAACGAATCGTGTGCAAGTTTTAGAGAAGGAAATGCGTATTCTGAAGATGAGTGGTGATTTGGCAATGTTAGAATTAAGAATCGGTGGAACACTGCACAAGAAGAGATCACAGTTGTATACTCAAACTTGTTATTGGATTTCGGAAGAAGAAAGTTTGTTGTGTATTTTCATCACTAACTATTGAATGAGAATCAACAATATATCTCGAGCCATGATGTTAGAGTTAGATGTTGATAGATTGGAAATCACAGGCCAGATTGACCGAAGGGAATCACAGTTAATTTCACAAGGTTGAGATTGGTTCAAGGTTCAAGGAAGGAAGAGTTTGAGTTTTGATGATAAAAGCATATTTCAATCTTGATTAAATAGCATCCATAAGAATTCAAAGCTGAGATTACAATCCAGATTAAAATCAAGTGATGAAAAACCCAATGGAACTTTGGATCATAATATTACTTGAGTTGTCTTGAAAAGCACTAAGGAACTCAAACATAAATGGTGATAAGTTTGGAATTAGCATTCAGGGAGGCCGAGAACGAATTGAAAATGTGTTGCTAACTTTAAAATGATCGTTGAATCAAAAAGAATGAATGAATTCAAGGCGGAATCATAAGAAAAAAAATCATGTTGGATCAATATGAAGGGGTGGTGATTGTTGACCATATTGTTTGATGCAAGTTTGATACAATATATTTAGAGTCAATTATGTAATTAGTGTAAAGTCTAGTTTGGTGTCTATTTGTACATTTGTAAATTGTCAATGCTCCTAGTATAATATTTGACTAAATTAGGAATGATTATTTAGATTTTAGTGAAGAAACCTATTATTCTTTGATGAATCTTTCAATAACCATAAGACAACATATATAGCCTCCTAACTCTAACAAACATATCCTCTATTTTAGGTATGAGATTAATACAAATCAAACTAATATAATATGAAATATATTGCTTCTAATATTCCCCCTCAGTTGGAACGTTGGTATGGAGTAACGTTCAAACTGGAGCGAAATGACTCAAACAAATATCTTGGGAGGCCTTTGGTAAATATATCTGCATACTGTAAGGCGGAAGGGACATGAAGAACACGAACTTGACCAATTTGAACCTTCTCCCTTACAAAGTGAATGTCCATTTCCACATGCTTCGTTCTCTGATGTTGAACTGGATTCCCTGATAGATAAATAGCAGAGATGTTGTCACAATATACCAGAGAGGCTTGCTGAATTGGAGCTCGCAGTTCGAGAAGAAGATTACGAATCCAAGTTACTTCTGCGACGGCATTGGCAACACCTCGGTACTCCGCTTCCGCACTGGATCTAGAGATTGTCGGTTGGCGTTTGGAAGACCAAGAAATCAGATTGTCACCTAGAAAAATACAGTAGCCTGAAGTGGACCTTCGTGTGTCTGGACATCCCCCCCAATCGGCGTCTGAGTAGGCAACTAGAGAATGACTAGGGGATGCTGATATACGAAGACCGAGATGTAGAGTTCCTTGTATGTAGCGAAGCACGCGCTTTAAGCTTGTGAAGTGAGCATCCCTTGGAGCATGCATGAATAAACACAATTGTTGCACGGCATAGGAAATATCTGGTCTCGTAATAGTTAAATACTGAAGAGCACCTGCAAGACTTCGATACAGAGACCCGTCGGGTAATAAATCACCACTGTGTGCACTGAGTTTAGTGTTGGTGTCGACGGGAGTGGCACAGGGCTTGCAAGAAGTCATATTTGCTCTATGTAGGATATCTTTAGCATACTGTTCCTGACAAAGAAACAACGACGAATTATCCCGAGTAACCGTAATTCCAAGAAAGTAGTGAAGAGGGCCAAGGTCGGTCATAGCAAACTCTCTTGAAAGTTTGGAGATGATATGGGATAACAATCCAGATTGGTTAGCAGTAAGCAGAATGTCATCTACGTATAAGAGAAGATACGCAAGATCGTTGCCTTGTTGATAAATGAAGATAGAGTTATCACAAATACTGTGCTTGAAGCCCAATGACAAAACGAAATTTGAAAACCTGGTGTACCATGGTCGTGGGGCTTGCTTAAGGCCGTAAAGAGATTTCCTTAATTTGCACACATGATGTGGAAGATGTTGATCGACGAAGCCGGGAGGTTGATGCATGTACATCGTTTCTTGAAGCGTTCCATGAAGAAACGCATTCTTTACGTCAAGTTGGTGAATCGGCCAAGCTTTGGACACCGCTAAAGATAAAACTGTGCGAATGGTGGCCGGTTTTACAACCGGGCTAAACGTTTCCATGCAATCAATACCAACAGTTTGAGATTTCCCATTGCACACAAGCCGAGCCTTGTACCTGTCTAAAGTGCCATCAGCTTTGAACTTATGGCGAAATAACCACATTGCCTGAATAACAGGCTGATCGTGAGGTCGTGGCACTAATTCCCATGTATTGTTTACCTGCAAAGCACTAAGTTCATCGTTCATAGCACGAAGCCAGTTAGGATCCGTTAAGGCTTTATTATAGGTGGTTGGTATAGGAGATATATTAGTGGCAGAGAGGGTATATTTGGGATTGGGTTTGTGGATGCCAGCTTTTGAGCGGATTTGCATGGGATGTGGGTTTTGGGTGGGTGGCGGAGTGGTTTGTGGTTGGTCGGGATGGGGCGTTGGTGGTTCAGGCTGGGGTTGGGCAGTGGTGGTGGTGGTAGGATCGTTGTGGTTTAAAGATGACGGTTGAGGAGCAGTGGTTGGAGGAGTAGTATGTGTGTTTGGAACAGTGGTGGTGGCGGGATCGGTGGGTGTGGTATAGGGAAAGGCATGTGAAAAAAAGGGGTGGCTAGGTTGCTATCGTCATCAAGGAATGAGTAGGACGTTGTGTGGCAAGAATCTTGGAACGGAAAAGATTGTTCATCAAAAATGACATGTCTAGAGAGGTGGACTTTGCCAGAGAGAGGGTCGTAGCACCGATAGCCCCGAAAATCAGATGGATATCCCAAAAAAAACGCATGGAGTGGATCGAGGGGCTAGTTTGTGATCTTGTGTGGCGGACATGTTAGGATAACATGCGCACCCAAATACTCTTAGGTGATGGTACGTTGGTTGACGTAAGTATAGTGCAAATGCCGATGTTTGAAAATGAAGATGTTTGGTGGGAAGAATGTTGTGGACATAAGTGGCGGTGTGAAGGGCCTCGACCCAAAATTGTGGTGGAAGGTGAGCATGAATAAGAAGCGCGCGAATGATGTCATTGAGACGATGAATCATTCTTTCCGAACGACCATTTTGTTGAGATGTTTGGGGGCATGAGTAACGAAAGAGAAGGCCGTTTTGGTGTGAAAAATTCTTAAACTTATAATTGTCAAATTCACCTCCTAAATCACATTGGAAATTTTTTATGGACATTTGAAATTGGGTTTTTATTAGGGTATGAAATTTGGTAAAGCATGTGAATGTGTCAGATTTGTACCTCAAGGGATAAACCCAAACATAATGAGTATAATTGTCAATTAAAACCATATAATATTTATAACCTGAAGTACTGGAAATCGGGGAGGTCCAAAGATCACAATGAATAATGTCAAATTGTTGCAAAGTGCTAGATAAAGAGTCCACAAAAGGTAAACGTTTACTGTTTGAAATTTGACAAGACGAACAAATACTATTTTTATGACAAAAACCAAGCAAATAACGACTTAAGACTTTGATAGTTGTCTCCCCCGGATGTCCAAGACGATCATGCCACGGTGTATGACTTGATGAAGATAGCAGGGTGTAGGTTGGTTGAGTGAGCGGGTAAAGGCCTTCAGAGCTATTGTGACGGGAAAGGTGGCGTCCATCCTTGAGGTCCTTCAAGGTAAAACCAAAAGGATCAAATTCTATTGTGACTTGATTATCAGTTTTAAATTGTCGGACGGATATTAAGTCTTTGATTATGTTGGGTGAATGGATAATGTGATTAAGATTGTATGTTTGGTTTGGGAAATTAATGAAACCATTACCGGATCCATTTACTGGTAATCGTTGACCATTGCCGACAAAAATAGGATTTGTTGATAAATAACAAGGATTAGTGATTTTACCCGGATCAGCAGTGATGTGAGATGTGGCCCCCGAGTCCATGTACCATTGCGGATCACTATAAGTGGCAGTGGTATGAGACAGTGCGTTCCCGAGATCCTGAAGATTAAGAGCATTGTTGGTTATTGGGCTGGGACTAGGTGTAGTGGAGTATTGGGTTTGGTTGGCTGCGAAATGGGCTTGAGGGTGAGCATGGGCCGGACTGCTTGGGTAAGGGGTGGGAGGTGGAGCCCAGCCAGGTTGGGCCTGTTGGGTGTAGTGGTGTGGCTGGGTTGGGTTTTGGGAATTAAACGTGTTGTGGCCCATGTTGAGATGTGGGTGTATTTGTCCAGGAGGCCAATGTTGGCTCCTATAGCCGCTACCCCTGCCGCTGGGGAACCCTCCTCTGTGCGAGCCGCGACCACCGCGGGGTGCGGAACCTCGACCCCTCGCAGCTTTGACAGGATCATAGTTGCGGCCACGGTAACCGTTCGGGTAGGGCGAGCGACCAAAATCGGGTGTGGAGGAAGTGTTGGTGTGAGCGGAACTCAGTGTATGTTGAGCGTGAACGAGTACAGATTCGCGGTTAGGGCCGGTTCGCGCTGCATGGCGTTGTTGTTCGGACTCAATCATTCCTCTTGCGACATCCCACGTCGGGCGACTCTGATTGATCAGGGCTGCAATAGTGTCGTATTCGGATGGTAAACCGCGCACCATCTGAATGACAAGGCGACTTTCGGTGACGGGTTGATCGACATCGGCTAGTTGGCTGGCGATGTCTTTTATCGTGGTGCAGTAAGCATCGAACGAAGAGCAAGATTGGAGGGTAGTGTTGATGAATTGTTGCTCTAGGGTAGCGGCACGGGCATGTTTGTTGTTGATGAAGACAGCTTGTATTTTCAGCCAAGCTACGCGTGCGGAAGTTGCCACAATATCATCATCAAGAATGCGTGCAAGTAAATCATCAGATATGGTGCTGCAAATCCATTGAATGATTAAGGCATCACGTTCTAACCAATCGTGATATGTCGGATCGTTTTTGGTGGGAGGTTCGGTTCCGTCAATATGTGATAGAACATGATAGGCACGTAGGTGAAGTTTGAATAGTTTAACCCACGCGTTGTATGTGACTTTCTTTCCATCTAGAGTTTTGATTTTGGTGTTAATGTTTTGAACAGAATAGGCTGGGTGCAGGGATGATTTTGTAGTAGAAGAGGTATTGGGAGGTGGGGATGAAGGGTTGGTATTGTTGGATGATTTGAAGGTTTCATCATCGGTGGCCATGGTTGGTTCGTGGGAACTGTAGAGGTGGCCAAAAAATGTCGTTAGGCTCTGATTACCATGAAGAAACCTATTATTCTTTGATGAATCTTTCAATAACCATAAAACAACATATATAGCCTCCTAACTCTAACAAACATATCCTCTATTTTAGGTATGAGATCAATACAAATCAAACTAATATAATATGAAATATATTGCTTCTAATATTTAGTTCATGTTTTTTGTATTAGGGTTGTCAAAGGATATGAGTTTCATGAACATTGCGTCAACCTCTGTGGTATATATACGATCCCATCAATTGTAAATGGTGGTCGATTCATATAATACAACTGTGTTTTAGGGATCAACCTAGCTATTCGTGTTCTTTGTTGTTTATTCTTCTTATTGATGGATGATCTTCCTGGGATCTACAATTTTATTAGTGGTTGCTTTGTTCACATAAAAATGAACGATGTGGTGCTGATTAGGATGTGAATTAAATCATTTAACTACCTGTAGAAAATTTGTTTTGGTTACGTGGTTGGGTCGAGAATATTTTGTTATGGGGAAAAAGCTTCATTCTAGATTTGGATTAGCACAACCAAAAAATGGTGGTTCATGTATGTGGTGGATGAATTCCAAATGGACCACAAATTTTTTTTATTTTGGGAGGAAAATGGACCATGTTGATCAAAAATACTACTAACAAACTTAATTATTATATTAATCATTAGATTAGTTTTTTTTGGCAGATGGTAAAAGCTTTGAGGATAAAATTGAGTTTTGTTTTCACTTTCTCTCTGAATATTGCACCGTCTTGCATTTTGGACTGTTATACAAGAGGTGAAAAAAGATGATTAATAAATTATTGTTATAGAAACAAATATCACCAAAAAATAATATCAATGGTCATGATGATTTGGAGAATGTAATATTTTAGTTATGACAAGAGATTTTAGAAGGGAAATTTTAGACGCGCCGTAAGAAATTTAAAAGAAACCGGACCTAATCGTTACGGTTTGGTCAAAATGTGACGGTTTGAAGACCTAGAGGTCACGGTTTAGTCAAAGTGTCATGGTTTGCCTGACTCCTGACAAAAGTACACTAATAAAGATGCATGGGTCTGAAACAAAAAGTCACGGTTTGGCCAAACCGTGACGGTTTCTCGTCCATTTTTTTTATTAAAATGTTGATTTTTTATAAAAAAAAGTATAGAATACTATACTCAAAATCATACATAGTTATAACACAAAAATAAAACTATACTATAGATATTAATATTATAAAAAAAGTATAGAATACTATACTAGTTTATGTTATCTCTAATCGGCATTGCTATCGTAAAAAAAGTAGCTACTATTAACATTTTTAAAAATATATTGCAAACTTAAAGCCTAACGTCAAATTTTAAGGGAAAAAAACATCAAAAATATACTGCAAACTTAAAGCCTAACGTCAAACATAAAAACCATGTGATGTCTTTTTTCATTCTCAAATTTGACGTTAGCTTTAAGTTTGCAGTATATTTTTTAAAATGTTAATAGTAGGTATTTTTTTCATAGTAGCAATGCCGATTGGAGATAACAAAACTAGTATAGTATTCTATACTTTTTTTATATATTAATATCTATAGTATAGTTTTACTTTTGTGTTATAACTATGTATGAATTTGAGTATAGTATTCTACAATTTTTTATATAAAACATCAACATTTTTATAAAAAAAATGGACGAGAAATCATCACGGTTTGGCCAAACCGTGACCTTTTGTTTCAAACCCGTGCATCTTTATCAGTGTACTTTGTCGTGAGTCAGTCAAACCGTGACACTTTGACCAAACCGTGACCTCTAGGTCTTCAAACCGTCACATTTTGGCCAAAACGTGACGGTTAGGTTCGGTTTCTTCTAAACACACTTGTGGTGTCCTCAGCAGGACCTTTTTAGAATGTAATATTTTAGTTATGACAAGAGATTTTGTTCTTATTTGATGACTCTTAGTACTACTTATAAATAATTGAATGGAATAATTTTAGATGTCATAAGAATATATATGTCAACGTCAATCATCATAGTTGATAATTAAGAGACATATAAGGCTATCAAGAACTCAATTCTTCTATCTCTACTTATCTATCATGCCTTTATTCTTCACAACGCACTATGATATTGATTATTCCGTTCCATACTAAACCCTATATAAATAGCCACAGTTTCTCCACTTCTCTCACAACACAACCATATACATATAATATGCTCAGTTATAATATGTTCAATTCTCGTATGTATACTCTCCATAAGAAAAAGAAAAATTTATAAATAGGATCATTTTCAGTGCTCATACAATAAACTCTATCCTTTTGGAATTTGAAGTAAACTCAGTCATGTATGAGCTAGATGAGATCTGTAAAGGTCGCGGGCAAGCCTTTTGAGCATTGGGAGGAATTTGGTAGTTACCATAAGAGGTGAATTTCTTGTGTATTTCTTAAAAGACAAGATTATCAACGATCAGTCTCTACACATATGCCTTAAAATGCAGGAGATCGATGGGTGTGATCAGTCTTTTAACTAACTAGTTTTTATTAACAAATGCATTTTTAGGGAAAAATCATTTAATTAGCATTTTGAGTAAAAGATTTACCGTAAACAACCACTTGACCTACAAAATCCAACTAACATATAATTGGTACTTTTGACCAAAAATGTTACTGCATGTCCGCATATAGTCATCTGAGCACCGGTGAATGACTGATTTGATTGACTTGGGCGTTAACAAGACGAGAAGAGGACATTTGGTTGTTGCCAATTTCCAAACACTAAAGATGAACACACAACAACACACTAGATGGTGATTCTCAAACAACCTGATATATATTCCCAGCCTTCACTTTCTTCTTCAATTTTCTTTATTTGGGTGTGGTGTTTAGTTTTGTGATGCGGATGGTGTGTGCTTTGTTGCTGGTATTCGAAATATACAACTTCCTTACGATGTTGGTTTCTTGATGAATATTGGGAGGGTATTGAATTTTTGTGCACATGTGGTGGTCTTTGAAATACATAACTTTAAACACATTAGTTTTTTATTAGTATCTATCATATAGTTACTTTTGACCATCATTTATATCTATATCTATATTTATATCTATATATAATACATCTTTTTGGGAGAAAATAATCATTTTACTTAAATTTTGATACTTAACACAACTTATATAGCATAAGATACAAGTGTTTAATACAACAATTCCTATTTGTCCATATTTAATAAATTTTATTTTAATTAATACATCATTAAATAATAAGAGATTATTTAATTCACTACATTAAATATTATATTATTTATAATACTTAAATCAACATTCTAATTTAAATTTACTATTTATATTTTTATAACTAAATACTATATAAATTAAGTATCATCTTAATTCAGTACTTAAGTATATAATTACTAAATATTTTCATAGTTATAATAAATAGACATGAAAAAATAATAATAATAATAATAGTAATAATAATAATAATACTTTCTAAGGGCATTTAAGGTATTTAATAATTTAAGTATATATGACTAAATTTGTTAGTTAATGACAAATTATTTAATATGTATCAAAAAATTACTGTAATAATAAATATAATAATAATAATAATGATGATGATAATAATAATAATAAAAATAATAATAATAACAATAATAATAATAATAATAATAATAATAATAATAATAATAATAATAATAATAATAATAATAATAATATATAATTACTATTGATATTTATTATAACCAAATGCTATTTAAATTAAATATTATCTTATTATACTACTTAAATAAATAATTGTATAAATGTTTTCATACTTAAAAATGATAAATGTATCAATAGGAGTACCAGCAGCAACAACAATAATAATATCAAGTATGATATTTACTAGGTGTATTTTGAGTATTTAATGATTTTAATATTTTTGATTATATCTGTTAGTTAATAATTAATATGTTATAAAAATAATTATAATAATAATAAATATAATCATATTATTATTTTATTAGTACTTGAGTGTTTAATACTTTTAGTATTTATAACTAAATTTGTTAGTTATGACATATTATTTTATATGTTTCAAAATAATAATAATACTAATAATAATAATAATAATAATAATAATAATAATAATAATAATAATAATAATAATAATAATAATAATAATAATAATAAAAGTAATAATAATAATAATAATAATAATAATAATAATAATAGTAATAGTAATAGTAATAGTAATAGTAATAATAATAACGATAATGATAATAATGATAATAATAATAAAATGATAATAATAAATAATAATAATAATAATAATAATAATAATAATAATAATAATAATAATAATAATAATAATAATAATAATAATAATAATTTATATTTTTATAACTAAATAATAATTAATTTAAATATTATATTATTTAAATACTTAAGTATATAATAACTAAATATTTTCATACTTATTATAATAATAATAATAATAATAATAATAATAATAATAATAATAATAATAATAATAATAATAATAATAATAATAATATTCTGCAGATGCATTTTGGGTATTTATTAATTTTAATATTTATAACTAAATTTGTTAGTTAAAAACATATTATTTAATATGTATAAAAAAATTAATTACAATAATAATAAATGTAATCATAACAGTAATCCTAATAATTACTATATAATGTTAATAATATTAACAACAACAATATTATATTACTTTATTAATTGGAATTTAACAGTGTGTTTATCTCATGTTATTTTATTTGAAATAATTTAATAGTAACGTACCATTAATCATAACATAATGTTTTGAATTTGATAAGGGTTTTCTTTAGCGCTTTTAACATATTCGTTTTAATTGATAACCACAACATATCAAATAACATGTTCGGTAATAGTGTAATAATTGTATAATAATAGATCGTTAAAGCATATGTATATACCCGTGGGAATCCGGATGTATATATATCATTGAACTCACCAAAACCAAAAAAACCCAAATACTATCGTTGTGACATTCTTGTATACATTCAAAATCAAACTAAGACAAAGCGCAGGTCTAATCCGCTAGTATATATACTTGATGGCCAAAATCGTCTAGACATCAAAGATTTTTAAGTTGTTTTAAAACATTCATTAATTAACATATATTCTACCCAACTTCGACTATATTCTAACTTTATATCACTCACTAATAGAAAAGATATTTGACAAACTAATTTTTTTATTATCAGTTTGATGGTTGCCTACTTAACTCAATAAATGTTAGAATGCCATGATGACGGTATAGCTAAACTACCATTATCAAATATCTTGTCTCTTATACCAATCAAGATTGTTCTTTTAATCCACAAGAAGTAAATGCGTTTGCTTTTTGTTGCTCGAGTATGAACTTCCGAGCTAGGAGGTCACTTTCGTAGGTTTGCTCCTGCTGAAAGCCTTTTAACTGTGACTTACTCTTTCTGTCCACAAATAAACCCCTAAACCATGTTGATTATATTTTAGGAAAGACAATTTTTTAAACGCAACATACATCTCCCGCATGGCTTATTGGACTGTCCTAGAGTACTACACAAACAATGCAAACATTTCATGTGAATTGTTAAAAAAAACTATAAAATAAAAAATCATTGTTGTCCAACATATCAACTTGATGTGTGTTTGGATATGTTTATGTAGACATTTAGTGAAATGATCAATAGTTATAAATTAATGATAAAAAAAGTTTTTGAACGGCTGGTTAGTTGTTAGTATCATCAAGTTAGTAATAAACACTTATGTCAACGTTTGAATTTTAGACCTTCTAGATAAACAAAGCCTCCCATATCATTTTTAACTACTAGACTAAGAGATCATTGAAAATTAATAATAAATATATTGCTTTGTAGATCGATGCTAGCATGTCCCAAATCAAAAGGCAATACTTCACCATCAATTGCAAACTCTTTACCATTCAATATTATTTAAATACCCACAATGTCCTTTCACTTCCCGCTGTTTAGGTATTAGGCAAATACAATAAAAAATTAACTGAAAACAATAGGAACACGAGACACGAGGAGTTATAATGATTTAGTAGGTATGACCTATGTCCACTTTGCCACAACTAGCGTTTGATAAATTATTAAGGTGATGAGAATTACAATGCCTTATTTATTTATATTGCATTGGATAACTTAGAACAGAAGAAAATGTAAGGTATAAATGTTCCTGATTTAGCCTTTGTAATGTTTGAGTCTGTTGCCCTTGTCTTCGGCTAAAAGACTCCGTAAACCCCTACACCCTCACACTAATATCATGTTTTCGTTATATACCCTTCCACAAACATTTGAAAAGAAAAACATAAAACTTTTAAAATAGATACAAGGACAAAAACGGTGTCCTAGAGTTTTGAACAGATTATTCACTACTATTAGTAGTGATAACAAAGGAATGAAGCCCCATTTTGTGCAAGTTTTTACTCGGTTAGGTTGGACTATGATTTTAATTTTAGTCGTTGATAGGTTTTTTCTTTATATTGCTTTGATTTATCATATAGTTTCATTCTAGGTATTTTGAATATGATGAAATATTGTTGGTTATTAATCTTTTATCTAACGGATGTTCTTTAAATTTGGTGGTCTTGTAGTAATCTTATTCTCGCTGCTACTGTTCAAATCTTCATTGTGATAGATTTGCAAATGTTATTTTTTAGTGATGACAACATTATTTATGTTTAAATCTTATTGTTATTGCGGTTTGATAA
Organism: Flaveria ramosissima; assembly: GCA_025215565.1. Lineage (NCBI taxonomy): Eukaryota > Viridiplantae > Streptophyta > Magnoliopsida > Asterales > Asteraceae > Flaveria > Flaveria ramosissima. The sequence goes on from CM046044.1 coordinate 54,281,792, forward strand.
CTGCATTGTCAAACTTATAATGTGACAAATATTAGAAGTTGATACTTTGTTTTAAAAGTAATCGAAATACAACAAAAGTAAAATGTTGTAGAAATCAAAGTGGCTTAGTTGTAAACATTACTATAAATCTGCAATGGTTATGGTTATCTTTTGCATCTCTGTTTTTATATGTTGGTAAATTAGAGATTAAACAATATTTGAAGATAAAATCGATTATACACAAACAAGAAACTTGATTCAATAACTTTGATCATCGATCTGTTTGTTTCTCTATGATCGATGCATTATTTTTACAAGATGAACCAACACCTAATGACACTTCAACCCACCCCCCAAGTATTTACAATGTAACTTTGACCCCAAAACATACTTTATACTAATGACACACTAACCCTTATACTTAATATATAAACAAGTTTAGTTTAGTATCATCATACTTAATATATAAACATACGTTATATTTTATACTAATGATAGCCTTCCACAAACATTTGAAAATAAAGACATAAAACTTTTAAAAATGGATACAAGAACAAAAAGGGTGTCCCGAAAAAAAAAACAGATTATTTACTATTTTTACCTGTGATAACAAAGTAATGAAGCCCAATTTTGTGCAAGTTTATACATTCAAAATCTTGGTTTTGTTCGACTATGTTTTTTATTTTAATCACAGATAAGATTTTGCTTTATATTGCTTTGATTAATCATATAGTTTCATTCTAAGGATTTTGAATATGATAAAATATTGTAGGTGATTAATCTTTTATCTAATCAATATTCTTTATATTTAGGGGTCTTGTAGTGATATTATTCTTTTATTGTTGTTCAAATCTTCATTGTGGCAGATCTAAAAATGCTTTGGGGTTGGGTTGTTTGATGACTACAATGTTTATGTCCAAAAGGATTGTATTGTCGAACCAATGATGTGACATAAATTAAAAGTTACTACTTGGTTTGAAAGTAAAAGAAATACAGCAAAAGTAAAACATCGTAGAAATCAAAGTGGTTTAGTTGTAATCATGTAGGAACCGTTCATATAAAATTAAACCCAAACAATTTTTATTAATAATACTCAATACAACTGAACATAAATAAACGATTATAAAGCTCTTTTACAATTGTAAAGTTACAGAAATAAATGAAAAGAAATGTAAAAGCTGAGGATCATGTTCAACACGGGGCCCTTAAAACAAATTCCGAGCCTCCCAGGAGAACTCATTTTGTTTCCCAGGGTACAACAGCCGAAGCAGTTTGTACTGCCGGGATTGATCTAGAACCCGAACTTGTTTGTAGAAGAGAAACCAGAGAGATTGAGGATGATTAGAGAACCTGTTTTGCTGCAGGTTTCGAGTTGTGTTGGTGTGTTTTTCTTCTGAGGCACCCTCAGTATTTATAGTGGAATTCGAATCATAACAGCCACCCAGCCATTAATCTGAAATCGTAACTGCTCATTTAATTCGTCATTAACAGTCATCGGTTTCGGTCAACGTGTAACGGAAACTGTTACGAGTTACAGCTCTGACCGCGCACCAAGGTCAGTCGCACCTGACCAGACCCTCGAACCAACCTTTAAAAATACTAAGGCCGCTCACGGTGATACGAAGTGCAAAGTGCGCCATCAAAGCGCCACATTGCGCCCACATACCCACGCCGTGTGCGCGTGTGCGAGTGCGAGTGCGAGTTAAGGGTGCTTCGCACCCTTCGCGAACCCACTTAATGTGAAACCTTAGGAAACAATATAGACAAGAGGTAATAGAATATAAACCATTTTATATTCTTTCTTTCCTCCAATGTGGGACAACTTCCCAAACTATTAATTCCTAATGTCATTAAACACATTAATTTTCATTCAACACATTAGTTTATTGACTAAATATTAATAACCATATTAATATTATCAATAAATTTCCAACAATCCCCCACATGAATGGAAATCAATTCTTCAAAAAGTTCAGCAGTCAAATGTTGCAGGATAGGTAGGTCTTCCCTTTGAACCTTCCTTTGTGATGTATACTTAGTCTCCTAGCGGTGTGTAGACACGATGTCTTTGAACATACCCTGTTTTATGTAGACGAAAATATACATTCACACAACACTCTTCCTGGTTTGATCAACCCCTCATTGTCATGTCCGTTATGGTCATGGAACACTTTCCTGGTTCTGCGAGAGCTCTAGGATTTGCGCCTCCCCACAAATCCATTCGAAGCGACCCCACTTCTCTCTAACATAGGTGATTCCATGAATCATTAAAAGCATTATGGTTATATTGATTCCCACAATCATCTAACCTGAATATGCTTAACCTTCCATTGGTCACTGGTTCGGGGTACTCCCCCAGAGTGAATGGACTAGGAAGTTCGTCACTCACTTTAAGTTTTAGGGTACTCCCCTATAGTGACTCCGTTGGTCATATGATTAAGTTGTCCTATTGAACCTAGATCTTAGGATCTCCAGTCAACTAGGTTAGGTTTTCCTCATATTCCCCTTTTTCGTGGGCTTTAGTCCCATTCCTCTTGACAACTTATAAACTAATTTTGTGCTTAAGCCTTTTGTTAACGGGTCTACAATGTTATCTTTTGACTTGACATGGTCAATCGTGATAACACCCGTTGATATTAGTTGTCGTATTGTGTTATGTCTACGCCTGATGTGCCTTGATTTGCCATTGTACATTGAGCTTTTGGCTCTACCAATTGCCACTCACTATCACAATGTATGCAAATAGCCGATAACGGCTTTGGCCATCTTGGAATGTCTTCCACAAATTGACGTAGCCATTTAGCCTCTTCTCCGGCCTTATCCAAAGCGATAAATTCCGATTCATTGTGGATCTATCTATAACCGTTTGCTTGGATGATCTCTAAGATATTGCTGCTCCACCAAGTAAGAACACATACCCACTTGTTGATTTGGAATCTTTTATATCCGATATCCAGTTTGCATCAGTGTACCCTTCAATCACGGCTGGATGACAGGTATAATGCAATCCATAGTCTCTTGTATATCTTATGTATCTAAGCACCCTCGTTATACTCTTCCAATGTTCTGAGCTTGGATTACTAGTATATCTGCTTAGCCTACTCACCGCGTATGCTAAGTCGGGTCTAGTACATGACATTAGACTACCAATGATTCTTGAATACTCTAACTGAGCAACACCCTCACCTCTATTTTTCTTTAGATGTTGGGTGGTATCAACCGGAGAACATACTACACGCGTGTCTCCCGAGTTGAATTTTTCAAGAATCTTGTCCACATAATAAGCTTGACTTAACACAAGACCATCTTGGGTTCGAATAATTTTCACTCCTAAAATTACATCCGCTAAACCCATGTCTTTCATATCAAATCTTCCTTTCAACATGTCCTTAGTAGATCTTATTATTTTATCATTACTCCCAATGATAAGCATATCATCTACATAAAGACATAAAATTACATAACCTCCCGGTGTATCTTTCACATATAAACATTTGTCACACTCATTTATTTTGAAACCGTTGTCAATCATGACACGATCAAACTTTTGGTGCCACTGTTTTGGAGCTTGCTTTAAGCCATACAATGACTTGACAAGTTTACATACTTTACCCTCTTGACCATGGGAAGAGAAACCCTCAGGTTGCTCCATGTAAATCTCTTCTTCTAAATCGCCATTTAAAAATGTGGTTTTGACATCCATTTGATGTACTTCCAAATTTCTTAATGCAGCAATAGCAAGAACCATTCTTATGGAGGTTATGCGGGTCACAGGTGAGTAAGTATCAAAATAGTCTAGACCTTCCTTTTGTCTAAAACCTTTGACTACTAACCTTGCTTTGTATTTATCAATACTTCCATCGGCTTTCATCTTCTTTTTGAATATCCAACGATATCCAAGTGGTTTGCAACCAGGAGGAAGATCTACTAGCTCCCAAGTATGGTTATGAAGAATTGAATCAATTTCATTCTTGATTGCCTCTTTCCATTGAAGTCCTTCCGAAGAAGATATCGCTTCACGATAGGTATTAGGCTCACCCTCAACCATATAACTTACGAAGTCTGGACCATAGGATTTCTCAACCCTTGCCCTTTTACTTCGTCTAAGTTCTCCCTCTTCAACCTCGGGCCGTTCATGTTGACTATCATGAACTATGTCATCAATTTGTGTTGATGAACTTGCACCTCCATCATCAAACCGAGTTGATGAAGATGCATGTGTTTGTCTTCGCATTGGAAACACATTTTCAAAATATGAAGCATTCCCCGGCCTTATCTCCATGATAGTGTTCTTTTGTACATCGGGATTCTTGGACTCATGTACAAGAAATCGATGTGCATTACTGTTTTGAGCATATCCAATGAATATACAATCAACAGTTTTAGGTCCTAGCTTTTGAGCTTTAAGCGGTGGTACAATCACCTTAGCTAGGCACCCCCACACTTTGAGATAATTATATGATGGTTTTCTACCCATCCATAATTCATAAATGGTTACATCCCTTTTCTTTGGTGGTATTTTATTTAAAAGATAATTGACCGAGAGGATAGCTTCCCCTCACATGTCATGGCTCATCCCAGAGCTAATCAACATGGCATTCATCATCTCTTTTAAAGTACGGTTTTTCCGTTCCGCAATGCCATTTGATTGTGGTGAGTAAGGTGTCGTACATTCATGTATTATACCACTTTTTGCACATAAATCGGCGAACGGTGCAACATATTCACCACCTCTATCGCTTCGCACAGCTTTAATTTTCTTGTTTAGTTGATTCTCAACTTCGTTTTTATACAAGATAAATTTGTCGATTGCCTCATCCTTACTTTTAAGTAAGTATACATAACAATATCTAGTGCAATCGTCAATAAATGTGATGAAATATTTGTTGCCACCTCTTGTTGGGTGTGCTTTTAAATCACATATGTCGATGTGAATTAAACCAAGGGTTTCGGTTATTATTTCAACCGGTTTAAATGATGATCTTGTAAGTTTTGCTTCAACGCATGTTTCACATTTAGAGTTTGTGTCAATATGGAATGTAGGTATGCATTTTAAATTTATACAACGACGAATAGAATTATAATTTACATGTCCTAGTCTACCATGCCAAACATTGGAAGACTCAAGCATATAAATAAAAGTAGTAGTCTTATTCATTTCACTTTTAACAACGGTTACATTCATCTTAAACATACCATTGAGGGCATAACCCTTTCCTACATACATTCCACGTTTAGTAAGGGCAAACTTGTCCGACTCAAACACAAAACGAAAACCAAACTTATTAAGCAACCATCCCGAAACAAAATTCTTGCGAATCTCTGGGACATACAAGGTGTTGCTTAAGGTGAGTTCCTTCCCGGAAGTCATGTTCAATATCACATTTCCTTCACCTTTGATGTCGGTCGTAGATTTGTTACCCATATAAAGCTTTTCGTCACCCTTAACCTCTTTAAAAGTGCTAAAGAGGGTCTTGTCACCACACACATGACGGGTAGCTCCCGTATCAATGAACCATCCATGTGGGTTGTCTCCCACGAGGTTGACTTCTTCCACCATTGCTGATAGCTCGGTGATCATTGCCACTAACGGTTCACCGTCTTCATCAACCATATGCGCACGCTCGTGCTTTGGTTGCTTGCATTGATTAGCACGGTGCCCCGTCTCATTGAAATTGTAGCAAATCCCTTGGAAAAGAGGAGGTGGAGGTCTCTTTTTCACAACCCCTTTCTTTGGTCCAAGGTTCACCTTTAGTTTCCCAATTGGTTTTTTCCCTTTACCTTTATAACCCCTTGATGACTGCCCATGTTCAACCACATTTGCCTTTGCCGTCGGTTCCACACGGGTGCCTTTTTGAGCCATTTTGTTGTCTTCTTCAATTCGAAGACGAACAATAAGTTCATCCACAATCATCTCCTTTTGCTTGAGCTTAAGATAATTCTTAAACTCTATCCAACTTGGAGGCAACTTTTCAATCATGGCTGCAACTTGGAACGTGTTATTGAGAGGCATCCCCTCAGCATTAATTTCATGAAGTATAACTTGTAACTCTTGAATTTAGCTAATCACAGTCTTGTCATCAACCATTTTAAAATTCAAGAACCGAGCCACAATGAATTTCTTGCTACCGGCGTCCTCGGTTTTATACTTCTTGTCTAAAGACTCCCATAATTCTTTGGCAGTCTTTATGTTGCAATACACGTTATACAATGAATCACAAAGACCATTCAAAACGTAGTTGCGACAAAGAAATTTAGAATGCTTCCAAGCATCAATGGCACTCAAGGCTTGAGCATCATCCCCTTCTTTAGGTAGGGGCAGTTTTCTCCAAGAACTGTGCTAAGTTCAAGGTGGTCAAGTAGAAGAACATCTTCTGTTGCCATCTTTTAAAATGGACACCCGTGAACTTTTCGGGTTTTTCGGCGTGGTTTGCCACAGTGGTCGCTCCCACAGTGGTTGCAGCTAAAAGGGGCTGATAAAGAGGAACTCATAACACTAGAAGACATGTTGTTTGCTGTTTTGACAGAAATAGTTTAAGTTAGAACAACTTTCAACAAATTGAAATAACTACCAAAATATAATAAAACGCTTCAAACTATTTTCACAATTCTATAAAATTCAACGAGAGATGTTCTAAGTCCAACTTTGAAGATCACTCGTGAATAAGAAAGCGAAAACAGTTAAAAACATAAACTAATTTGAAAAAGAAAATTAAAACTATTTTCAGAATTCTATAAAACTCAACGAGAGATGTTCTAAGTCCAACTTTGAAGATCACCCATGAATAAGAAAACGAAAACAGTTAAACAGATTTATATGAACGGTGTTTTTAAACTTTGTTTTAAGTTTGTAGGAACTGTTCATATAAAATTAAACCCAAACAATTTTTATTAATAATACTCAATACAACTAAACATAAATAAAAGATTACAAATCTCTTTTACAATTGTAAAGTTACAGAAATAGATGAACAGAAATGTAAAAGCTGAGGATCGTGTTCAACACGGGGCCCTTAAAACAAATTCCGAGCCTCCCAGGAGAACTCGTTTTGTTTCCCAGGGTACAACAGCCGAAGCAGTTTGTACTACCGGGATTGATCTAAAATCCGAACTTTTTGTAGAAGAGAAACCAGAGAGATTGAGGATGATTAGAGAACATGTTTTGCTGTAGGTTTCGAGTTGTGTTGGTGTGTTTTTCTTCTGAGGCACCCTAAGTATTTATAGTGGAATTCGAATCATAACAGCCACCCAGCCATTACTCAGTCATTAATCCGAAATCGTAACTGCTTATTTAATTCGTCATTTTCGGTCAACGTGTAACGGAAACTGTTACGAGTCACAACTCTGACCGTGCACCAAGGTCAGTCGCACCTGACCAGACCCTCGAACCAACCTTTAAAAATACTAAGGCGGCTCGCGGTGATGCGAAGTGCAAAGTGCGCCATCAAAGCGCCACATTGTGCCTACATGCCCACGCCGCGCGCGCGCCCGTGTGCGAGTGCGAGTGAAAGTTAAGGGTGCTTCGCACCATTCGCGAAACCACTTAATGTGAAACCTTAGGAAACAATATAAACAAGAGGTAATAGAATATAAACCATTTTATATTCTTTCTTTCCTCCAATGTGGGACAACTTCCCAAACTATTAATTCCTAATGTCATTAAACACATTAATTTTCATTCAACACATTAATTTATTGACTAAATATCAATAACCATATTAATATTATCAATAAATTTCCAACAAATCATTACTATAAGTCTACAATGGTTATGGATATGTTTGCCATTTCTTTTTCTACCGGTTGGTAAATTAGAGATTAACAAGAGATGAAAATGAAATCGATAATACACAAACTATAAAATTGATTCAATAGCTTTGATCACCAACCTATTTGTTCTATAAGATCAATGCCTTATTTAATTTATACAAGATGAACCAGTACCTAATGCTATGTCACCACAGGGTATACTCTTCCTCATGTTTCATTATTCATATTTTCTATGCTGGCACATAAATATTCTACCTATTATGATATGCATCGCCAAGAGGAGAGCTATATGAGCAAGACTGTGTTTGGACTGTACGCGTGCTGAGATTTTGCAGACCCAACAATTTTATTGGCATTTTGATATCATATCAGCTCTCCCACCTTATCTATATTCTTGGCTCAGGATCGATGCTATTGGTAAGGGTAAGAGCGGGCCATTTTGTGAGAATAATAAACCTCGTTGAGCTTTATGCTCAAGAGACCTCCTACTCCAGCATCATGATTTGGTTACACTAAACACTTGACTCCCTAAGGAGTCGAGAAGGGAAACGCGGAGTCTTTTAGTTCAAACGCCCCATTTCACTCATGATCTGGCCCTCGGTAGCCTATGAATAAGATAATCTGAGGTTCAAATGTCTTTGTGCGTAGTGTGTTCATAGGCGATCCAACAATTCTATCAGGATCTTGGTTCCGAATATCTTAGATCGAACATCACAAGCCTTATCACCAAAGGGAATGATGACCTTGGGTTGTACTAATTCTGAAACCAATTGCGCAATTGCTAGAGCACGGGAGAATGAAGAGTAATGATTTTAGCAAGAGCAGCCGGACGGGCTAGCCTTCATTCAATCAAGGCAAGTTCAATGGGATCTCACTTGTCTCTCAACTTGTCCAAACCTTGGGAAACCTTGTTGGACAACTAGACGCTTCTGCTTAGCAGCATGCCCCCAAAAGTATTTACAATGTAACATTAACCCATAAACATACTTTATACTATCGACACACTAAACCCAATATATATATATATATATATATATATATATATATATATATATATATATATATATAATACTATATAATGTACATTAGAAGGATTAGATGGTAATTTCATTCATAGTGTAAGACACATATACAACATTTTAAGTATAAAGTACAAGTGCTTTTTGAAATAGTTTCACTTTTGCCCCCGTTTAATTAACTTATTCTAATTATTGCATTATTTAATACACATTATTAATACATTATTTAATAATATGATATTATTTCATTCACTTTATTAAATTTTATTTTATTTATAATAATATAAATTGACATTTAAATTTATAGTAATTTTGCCAAGTATACAAGTTTTGAAACAACATGTACAAAGAAGTACAATTCATTTAAAAGGTGTAGAATAGGGAATTGATTAAGATTTTAAGACACTTTAGGGGCAATATAGTAAATTTATCCATTAAATTTTATATATCTTGACATTTTATATTTACTAATTATATTTTTATAACTAAATACTATTTAAATTAAGTATTAATTTATTTAAATATTTAAGTACATAACTTATATATATATATATATATATATATATATATATATATATATATATATATATATATATATATATATATATATATATATATATATATCTTCACATTTATAACAACTATAATACTAATATTTTTCTAGGGGCATATAGTGAGTTTAATAATTTTGATATTTATCTATATCTTTTATAATAAAATTGAAATGTGGATAGAATGATTTTTACATATGGATCAAGACACCTAGATGAAAAGTCATGTTTAAATTTAAAAAAATTAACCATTTTATTCTATTTACATCCTTACAATAAAGTATAACGTATGATGCTTATAATACAAATGCTAAAGCATATACATGTGGCCAAACAAAATCGTCATTTATATTCAATGTCGTTTATTCATTGCGATTGAGCACTAATCCATCTTCCCCTTTCCCTTGCCTATTGTTAACAACTGAATAATAATCAAGATGCTAATTTGTGGTAACAATTTCTTCATTAACTTTCTCAAGTCTCTGCAAATCATCACCAAAAGCTGCCTTCGATTATTATAAAACTCTAAACAACATTTATAAAACGAAACCCCACTCCCCTTAAAATCTAGGTAATAAGTGATTTCCGACCATAAATACCACCTATGATTTCACTAATCTTGTTGGGATAATATAGTTGTCTTAAAGACTTTTGTAATATACTTAATTGTTTTCTTTTATTCAATTTTTTCAATAATTATATTTTGATTTTTTAATTTACGTCATAACGCACCGAGCCGATACTAAATAAAATCGAATTCCCCAAAAATTCACGCAACAGCCGTATCGCGCAACACGCGGGCATTTACACTAGTATTTATTATATAAACAAGTTTAATTTTATATCAACTTACTTAATACATAAACATACTTTATACTAATGATACCCTTCCACACACATTTGAAAAGAAAATTGTAAAACTTTTAAAATGGATACAAGGACAAAACTTGTGTCTACAGAATTACAGATTATTCATTGTTATTATTGGTGATAACATGGAATGAATCCCTAATTTATGCAATTTTTTTATTCAAAGACTCGGTTTTGTTCGAATATGTTTTGATTTTTGTCGTTGATAAGTTTTTGGTTTATATTGCTTTGATTTCTCATATAGTTTCATTCTAAGGATTTTGAATAAGATGAAATATTGTTGGTGATTAATCTTTTATCTAATGTTCCTTAATTTAGTGGTCTTGTAGTAATCGTATTCTCACTGTTGTTCAAATCTTCATTGTTAAAGATTTGTAAATGTTTTTGTTGGGTTGTTTGATGACTACATTATTTATGTCCAAATATTATTGTTTTGTGGTTCGATGACTGCATTGTCAAACCTATGATTCACCATATGTGACAACCAGAAAACTTCGTCTGTCTTTTACCGAAGTTAGCTAAATTTCGGGATGAAATTTCTTTCAACAAAGGGTTGATGCATTTAATGCTTTCCGATCATACATTCATGCATTTAATGTTGTTTACTTAAATGTGTCATTTATTGCACAAACATTCACGAACCTTTCACGTAAAGGTAATTCGGTGAATTGCCAGATCGCACACGCGTCTGTCCCCGAACGTTGGTGATTTGTCAAAATGATTTTCAACCAATCATAATTGGTGTGAAATTATGTGTTATATGGCTATGTGATTAAATTTGTAGCTTGGTTGTGAAAATTGGGAATTTTCTAGGATCGCGTTTTCACGCATTTTCGGCTTTTAAAGCCTAAAAATTATTAAAATGACTTTGAACTAGAAAAATAGATATTATTTGATGTTATTAATGTTTATTTGGTATTATGTGAGCATTTTGTGGTTTCGTTGTATAAAAAGTTCAATTGGGTAGCGTTAAAACGATTTTATAAAACTACGGGGGCCTTTCTTGTAAACTAAAAAGTATAAAAGCCAACCCCCAACCCTAATCATAAAATGGGCGTCCCCTTCCCATTCTCCGTCAGTTTTTTCACACAAATCACCCACACACACAAAGCACACCTTCTTTGATCTTGTTCTTTCATATTGGTGATGATTTCCATCGTTTTTGTATCAAACGCATACTAAGGATCATCATCTAAGAATTCAAGTAAGTATTTATGTTTGATATCATGTTCTTTGATCTTAATGATGAACATGAACCCAAGATGATACTAACAAGTTAAAACTTAAAATTGATGATTGATTATATCTTAGTATTCAATATAATGATATTTGTATATGTTGTTTTGATTAAAAACCAAGGCTTACTTATTAAGGAAACTTTAATTTGGAGCTTTTGTAGAAATCATATGATTTTGATGAAATTGGATTGAATTGATGGTTCTTGGATGTTAGTTGATGCTAGTGAAAGAAAATGCATGTTTTGAACTTTTGATTTTGGCTCGGTTTTCAAGTAATTTCCATTAAAGGAAACTTTTTGGGTAATTTAGTTTATAGATGATGATTTATGGATGTTTGATAATATTTGATAATTGTTATATAATGTTTAGGGCTCAATAATGGATAATAATCAAATGGTGAAAATGCATCGTATGAACATGCTTGCTATTTATGAAAACTTTTGTTACTTGATATGATGAATGTTGAATATGATATGCGTAGAACATGATATGATGATGTGATTGATGTTGGAATGATTATAGGAGCATTTTTGGAGACTTTGGATGAAATTTGTGTTCTTGCATTATAGGCATGAGAAAGTTTCTAGGTTATGTTAACATGTTATGGATGATTGTTGGATGTGTTACATGTATAGTTGAGATGGTTGTTGTGTTATGATTCATAATCTTAAAATGGATTACACATGTATAACAATGTCATACTTTCCAAAAATACAAACTTTTCAAAAATAAAAACTTTCCAAAAATAAAAACTTTCTAAAAATAGATTTCCGACATGAAATTTTATGTGAATCATTATTTGAGCTATTTGAGCATGACTAAACATGTTTTTACTTATTTGAGTCACGAACGGGTCGTCGGGTCAGTCCGGTCAACTTTGGTAAACAACAGTCAACTTTTGTCAAAAAGTTAATCTTGTCAAACATTTCTCGAACACGCTAACAGTTACGTTGTTTGGATACAACGGGGATCATCTGGACCGTGATGTTCACATACTCATGGACCTACATTTGTTAGGTAATGATTAGCTTTTGGCTTTTACACTTCATGTTTTTCCTACGCATCTAATGTGAGTATTCACGGCCCCACTTTTACTTACTTTCCTTTTTAGGGGAGAAGCATGCACACTATTTCTATTTACTGGTTTTTGTATTATTGGTATATCGCTTGTTACTATAGTGCAAACATTCTCACGCAAGTCCTTACTCACTCAAACCGTTAATAAAGAGCTAGCGAGGTAATTTTGAGTAGTACTGCTGGGTTTGAGAAACCATACCCGCGTTAGTCGCGCTAACTCGACTGGAGGTTGAACGGGCATTTAATTGACCTAGACACTTGCCATTGTTCTGTGATAAGACATGGCAGAAGGAAAAACAACTCACAAACAGCCAGCTTCTGTTCGAAACGCTAAGTAACTCGATATATAGGCTAGCTACCTATGGTATACCTTTGTTTACTTTTACCAAACAAACACTCAAACATATTTACTTATTTAAACCTGTGAACTCACCAACCTTATGTTGACACACTTTAGCATGTCTTCTCAGGTTGCCAACACGCTTAAGGCTAGGGTTGCATATCTGAGGCTCATGCATCATCTTTATCATTTGAAAGCAAGTTCATTTACGTTTACTACTTTTCATTGGGCGCTTTGTTTTGCGCATTTGTTACTTATGGTTTTTTGTTAAACGTTTACCCTTCCACATTGATTACATTAAAAACTGTGTTTTACTTTGATTTACGGTCAAACGCTCATTTAAAACGCATATAGTATCGTTTGATATGACTGTGGCTGAGATCTTGGTTTTCCAAATGCCTCGCGGTTGAACCCCGCCGGTGAATTTTGAGGTTGTGACATATTAAAAGTTGATACTTGGTTTTGAAAGTAACAGAAATACAACAAAACCAAAAAATGTTGTAGAAATCAAAATGGTTTAGTTGTAATCATTACTATAAGTCTGCAATGATTATGGTTATGTTTGCCATTTCTTTTTTACATGTTGGTAAATCAAAGATTAAACAAAATATGTTGATGAAATCAGTAATACACAAACTAACTTGATTCAATAACTTTGATCTCTAATGTGTTTGTTTTGTAAGATCGACGCCATATTTATACAAGATGAACCACCACCTAATGATATTTTGGCTTCACTAAGTATTTACAATGTAACTTTGACCCATAAACATACTTTATACTCATGATACACTAACGCTTTTACTTAATATATAAACAAGTTTAGTTTTATATCAACACTCCCCCTTAATTAAAATTAGTTTAAGCAAGGTCTTCATCCTTTGATATCCGGTTTCCATTAGAGTGGTGTTGGTTCGTCAACCTTCTCCTCGATCAAATTTATCTTCTCCTTTTTCTCCCACTTTGGACATTTGTGCTTGAAATGTCCAAGTTATTTACACTTGAAACATCTTTTGTGATCTTTGTTTTGATGGACTTGATTTGCATTTTTATTCCTCCATTTTTCTGTTTTTGCCTTGACCATGACTTTTGTTTTCTTGATTTAAACTTCCATGACCGCAATGCTCACATTTATTATCCTTGACTTTCTTTTTTTCCTTTTCTTTAGTGAATTGAAGTTTATCATGATTTTCTTATTCCTTGACTTGCTTCTAGTTGTGTTCCTTGAAGGCTTTTAATCTTCCATAGCTTTTTTGAATTGCATTGTACGAAGATCAACAAAGTGCTTGATAGCAGCAACAATTTGAATGAGCTTTTCTGGTACAAACCATGTAGTTTTCAGACCAGTCTCTTCTCAATCATGATATGCCCAAGTTTGCTTGCTTGTGATGTAATCTCACTAATTTTCTCGGCATAAACATCAAGTGATTCGTTAACAACTATTTTTCAAGATTCAAACTTTTACTCGAGTGTTTGTAACCGAGCCTTTTTAACACTGTCAACTCGTACATGTCGAACTTTTAACGCATCCTAAATTTCTTTGTCTAAAGTAAGATTAGCAATTTGCAATGCCATGTTTTATGAAATTGCTTGGCATATTAATGTAATTATTGTATTGTTCTTTTTTTTCATCAACTTTGATTCCCGCTTTGGGTTCAACGGCTTCTTAAATTTCATGGACGTTAAAGATCGATCTGATCCTTATGGCCCAAATGGTGTATTTTGTGGAGTTTAACATGGGGCATTGAAAAATCATTGATGCCCCTCCTTCCTTCGAAATTACAACTTCTTTATGTTTGGACTCAACCATTTTTCAAGTATTCTTTTTTCTAATCTTAATAAATTGACTTCCACTGGTTTAGGGTCGACTTTGATTTCAACTATACTAGTATTGGATCAAATCAGTATTAACCTTTAACTATGATTAATTTGATATCTTCTCTATAGCTTTGAATCAAATTAACAAATCCTTTTTACAAGAACAGTGCACAGGTTTTCTGATCGCCTATGAATTTAGGATGAACCACAATTAACTATTAATTCAGATATAGTAGATGGGTATAAACAAATCAGTCGTTTCACCAACAACTATACATGGGTTTTTCGGTCACAATGTGAATCAAAACCAATGGTTATATTATTGAGAATAATACACAAGTTTTACAAGGAAAATCTAAACTAATTATTTCAAAATGATAACAATACACATGTTAACCAACTAATCTTGGTAGTATACAAGTTTACCAATTGTTCTTAATAGTACTCGAGCAAATATAGTACACAAGTTCACCAATTTTTCTTAATAATATTCGAGCAAATCAACTGTTTCAACCAGTACAAGGGTTAACAAATTGTTTCTACCAATAACAATACATGAGTTTGAATTTCAAGGCAAATCAAAACCAACTATCCTCTACTCACAACAGTACACGGGTTTATCGGTTGCCAAACAAATCATACTATCTATTCTAAATCTTTTCTTACTTGCTTTGAAAATTGTCAAAACATATATCTTATAATAAAACAAATAACCAATGGTCTTGGTGGTTCAAGATATAAGGACTTTTAGTATTTCAAACCTAAAATGAATTTAAAACTATGATAATGAATTTCGAATTTTATTGTTTAAAATGATATAGATAGAACCTAGTTTGTTTTCTGAAAACAATCCATCTTTGTGAATTCTAACACTTCTTCTCTTGAATCTTCACTTCTGATTCAATTATTGTTTCTATTGGTTCTTGATTTCAACTTCAAATAGCGGGCTTTATTAAAGGAATTAAATTGTCAAGAAAACACATCTGTTCATCTCAAATCAAAAGAAAAATTCATCAAATCTGTTCAAATTTGGTACAAGTTAAAAAGGATTAATAAATTTACCAATTATTCATTCAAAAGTTGATGCAATAGAATAAGATAGATGTACAAAATAAAGTGTTAATCCCCATTCTTCACCTCATCAGCTCATTTACATCAAATTGAGCAGCAAAATTAGTTATAATGATCAAATGATCAATGATTGAAGATGATTCATAAAAAGTTCAATTAGCTTAGTGATGTTTGATGATCTAAACATTTTACAAATCCAAACGAATTTCATTATTCTTGTTACCCTAATCCATAAGTATGCGATATGCATACTAATATTGGTCAAGTATTAATGAAATGCTTATGAAAAATATTGATGTTAACAATTAAATGCTGAAAGATAAATTGTCACATCCCGGCGGAAGCGTGAAATGCTTTGGATGTGACTCGCTTGTTCAGAACTCATTGATTAAAAAGAATAAACAATTCAACATATTAGAACACAACATATCATAATTCATCACATAGTCATAGATAATTTTAGGATTACATCATATCATTAGTAGTCAAAATTTGACATAATATAATTCTATTACAAACATAATATCTAACTGCTACATCTTCAGTAACGATGGAAGTGCGCGTCCATCGATAGGCTGAGAACGTACATGTTAACAGTTAGATTCACACAAACTTTGCCCATAATTTCTCCCCAGCCATTATAAACATCAAAGGAGAACATTATACTGTTAGACATGTTGCTTACCTGAAAAAGCATACTCAAAATGGTCAACATTAAGTTGGTGAGATCATAGGTTTAACATTAAACAAAATATTTTTGATGTATCAAATACAACCAAACCTTACTTAATAGCCAGATGATTCATAACTGTCATAACATAATTCATAAAATCAGATAATATAGCATCACAACACTCATCCTGTTGGTGCAGGAAATATTTTCCTAAGTAGCGCTACCTATATTATCCAACGGTTCCACATCCGAATTAATGGTTGTAACATAAATGACAGTAAATCTCAAAAATTCTTATATATGCATCAATCTTATAACAGTATGTTTTTTCCCCCAAAAGTTTACAAATATAAAATGAGGCTATGAGTCTCACCTTTTTACTCCAACAGATTACCTATAAACAAAATATTTATAGTTTAGAAAATATTTTTTCTTTAAAATTTTCAGCACCTCAAATTATAAAATTCATTACAGAAATTATAATCAAACATATATCATGAAATTTTTACAGCAGGTGAGTCCAAAAATCAGATATAACATGTCAAATTCCATATATCAATTATTTATAGTTTATTTTCTGGAATTTTTTTATTATTTGCATAAATTAGCAGAAACACCTACAGGTCTCTAAAATTTATCAAATTTTGTAAGAATATATATATATATATATATATATATATATATATATATATATATATATATATATACATATATATATATATATATTTTAAAATGTTTATTTCCTCAAAATTTTCTTAAGTTCTAAATCATAGCAAAACCTATTTTAATGATTTTTATCATTCCAACAATATTCGGTAAAAATAGCATAATATGTCCTAAAATTCCAAATTTCATACAAACTGCTCTATTCTAATTATTATACTTTGTGCAAATTTTTCATGATTTATCTTATAGTTAAATATTTTTCCCGATTTTTGAAATAGCAGAAACTTCTAAAATTCATAACTTATGCATAACTTCGAATTAGGCCACAAAACTTTTTCTACTAAGTCTTATAAATCATAAGAATCAACATATAATTTTTCCAGCTCTTTACCAGGTTCGGTTCTTCCAGCTGAAAATTCTTTTTCAAATACTTAAATAATTTATATAAATTATTTACTGATTATATTTGTATCAAAATTTGCAAAACTTTAATCCTTAATATTTCTAATATATTTATCATATTTATTCCCACAATCACAGTCATTTAAGTAATATACCAAATTTATCAAGTTTATACATAATTTCAACCCTTATTTACAAACTTTTTGTTTAATTTCATAATTTATCCTATTTTTTAGATTCTCAACCCTTTCTTTTATTGGTTTTCGATTAAGATGAAATATTTGTAGAGTTTGATGAAGAACTTTTCATGTTTTAATCACAAGGGTTGATTATATGTGTTGTTTAGACACGTATAACTTATAATCTTAGTTAGTTTAAGAGTTGAAACCTTGATTTTGATAATGGGAGAGGGTGAGGGGTAGCTGATTGTAGCTTCCTTGATGAACCTACTTGATTTGAGCTCCCCGATCTTGATCCTTTTGCAACAATGATTTGGAAGATGGTGGTTGACTAAGGCTTGGATGGTGTAATGGTGGTGACCGAGAGTGGAGATGTTGGTGGTGTTTGGTTGTGGTGTTAGCCGAGAGGTGAAGGAGTGGTGGTGGTTTGTAGTGGTGACCGAGAGAGTGTGATGGTGTGTGGTTTGAAAATGTGAAAGTGGTATTCGGTTGTGGTGAAATGGTGGTGACCGGTTTGTGTCTTGAGGAGGATCTCGGCTGATTGCCTTTAATGGCCATAATCATGATGGCTACTCCTAGCCTTGGTGAGTGGGCTAAACATAGGTGCCTTAGGTGTCAAGTAAAGGAGTTATCTTGGTGTCACAATGGCTAGGTGGCGGTTGTGGGGTGTGGCTTATGTGTCTCGGCCGATTATTGTTAATCACCATGCTTAATTGGTGCTTAATTGGTGGTTTAATCCTCTAATGGTCCGAGATTGAGGCTTGAGTTAGTGTTTAATTGTTTAAGGTTTACTTAGTTTTGTTTTGATGCCAAGTTCTCTTGATGTTACCTTTGTATTGTGGTGTTTGGTTAGGTTGTTTCTCATTTCATTTGATGTTTGTTTGGTGCTATCATGATAAGGTGATTGATCAAATAATGTTTGGTATCAAAAACTTATGTATATGAATACATGCACACGTAAAATTTATGCAAGCATGCATACGTACATCATACATATATATATATACTAAACATATAAAATTTTCGCATAGGGTTAGTCAAGCAATGAGTATTTTTACTTATATTTAATTTTTAGGGTTGTCACATAAATGTTGATGTTCAGTATGAAATACTATTAACAAATGTTGAGTTTCGGCAAAAATGATGATGATAAATACCGATAACAAATGTTGATGTTTAATATGAAATGTTGATGACAAATGTTGCTAACAAATGCTGATGTTCAGCATTAAATGTTATGTTCAGCATGAAATGCTATTGTCAAATGCTACTGAAATACATGAATTGTTTCTGTCTAATCGTACTCTAATACATAAAATTATGTTGTAAAATGATGTTGTAATACATAAAATGTTGCTTTCAAATGTGGTTGTTATGCATGTATTACAAATACAATTGGGTTAACATAACAAATGTGGTTGTCCATGTGCTTCATTTAGGGATAGTTTGATTTCACTGACTCAGTAAGATCTGACTGAGTCAGAAGCTGACCCAGTTAGTGTCACACCCCCGCTAAAAGCGGAAACACGGGGATGTAACGTGTTAGGACCTGGTATTTGAACGAAATACCTAGTGATTAGCGTGTTAAACCAACTCAAATAGTGCGGAATCCTATTTGATTGGCGATCCAATCAGTGAGAACACACGAAGAATCAATCAAGAATTGAATCCAACGTTAGAAATCGATTAGCAATCGATCTAATGTGTTCTGTGAACTTGGAGAACGATTTGGGAGGTCTCTGGACGGCTAGGGTAAGTCTGGAATCGTAATGGGATGAATGCTTTCGTTTTTCCACGAATTGGGTCTATTTATAGGTTAGTATTGTTCAATCGTGCGACTGGGCCATAAGTATGGTTCAGTCGTGCGATTGAACCATGCGGTTGATTCATCCGCACGACTGAGTGTTCAGTCGTGCGATTGAGTCAATCTTATGTGTCAATCATACGACTGATCCAGTCTCTTGGTTCAGTCGTGCGATTGAGTCAGTCGTATGAAGTTATTCATGCGTGTGGTCCATTCGCATGGGCCATTCGCATGAGAACTTCATTAAGTTAAGTTTGAATGTTTTAATTAATATAACATAATGTGCAACCATTCAAACAATCATAAACCCAATCAATTCAATCACGACTCATTAATGAAATATTAAACATCACAAGTAACAAATTAATTCATGTCATTTCATTAATCAATACAAATTACATCATACTCAGACAGACAAGATTCATTACATTACAAATCATGATTTAGGGACATACATGCATCAACAAACTCCCCCTTGGACCTAGATCTATCTAATCTCTTGTCTTCTGCATAACCTCCTTATACTTCTTGTACTTCTCCTCCTTGGTGACTCCTGCGTGAATCTCAAACGCAAAACAAAGTCGTATAACGTTTTTGGAACTGGAGGGCTTGTACAATGTCTTGTGTGTCATAGAACAATGGCCACTTGTATAATGTATAGACATCATTAGCAGACAAGTTGGTTAGCCACATCGGGTCGAATACCCTGATAGTATCCATTTGGCCCTCTTTATTCAGAACTATGACAGCTTCAGCAGTTCTCCAATCATAGTACCACCATTTGAAGTGTGGAGTGAAGTCCTGTGGCATTTCCCTGAGAGGGATTCTCGACATAGTGCGCGGAGGACTCCACTTCAACACAATCTTGGGCTTGCCAGTAATGGCATCAACCTCAGACCTTCTTATGTACCTCGTAGGCTGTTGTGGTCTGAAGTTAACCCATCTGGTGTGGTACTCCTTCTTCAGGGCAGCCTCGAACCAGCCTGACATCTTTCTTGGGTCAGCATACAGCAGCTTTAGCTTAGCCAGCTGGTTGAGCTCAAAACCAGGTAGAGTCTACAGATCATGTGGAAACCTGAAGTACTCTATGCCATGTTCCCTCTTAACCGCATACGCGTTAAGGTCATCAACATAAGCCCATGCAATAATCCTGCCTGACACCTTATGGTGTTTCTTGACTCTGTAGAGCTTGGTGTAGGCATCTTTCTTTGGTGCAGCACGCTGGGCTCTCACTTCTTCAAAACAGGCAGCCCACTCAGCCTTACGAATGTCTACGTCATCATTTGAGGCTTGGGCTGTTCCTTCGGTCTTTTCGGTTTCCTGCTCCATCTTGTCTAGTACCTCAAACGTATCACTGACTAGGGACTCACCCAGATTGGGGACCACATTACCCTCGTTGTCAGCGTACTGAGGGTACTCTTCTGCAGTGATATCCTCTACCTCAACTTCATCAACGTCATTTAGCTCTTCATCACTGGTCGGATCAACTGTTGGAGCATCCTTGACAATTTCATCAGGATTGAGTCTGAACATCTCTGCCAGTTGCTCGTTAGATAGGTCATGAATTATTTCCCCTTCTTCAGGGGTATAACTCACAGACCTTCTTACAATCCCTTGCAGTTCAAGAATCATTGTTAGTTGAGTCTTGACCTGTTGAAGGGGAGCAATGTCAAACTCATCCCTTTGAAAGTTTGGATCTGTTTGATTTAAACATTCAACACATAAACCATTAGTAAGTAACCAAACAGAATTATATAAACTTAATATATAAACATTCAACACACTTTTTTTTCATTACATGATTCAAACACAAAATAAATAAATACATAAGTCATCTAATCTGTACTTTTGTCTTGAATCCTTGGCTCGTCGCTCGGAGGAGCAGAAGTGGTAGATGACTGGTCCTGTCGATGCTTCGATCTTCGCTCTTGACCAGAAGCAGAGGCCGATGCAGCCGCATCCCCTCCTTCTGCTTCGTCATCATCATCTCTACCTTCTGTCCTTTCTTCCTCAGTCTCTTCATCATCCTCATCATCCCCCTCATCCTCATCATCGTCATCATCTCCATCATCTCCATCACCCTCCTTTATCTTCAAAGGCTCATCCTTTGACCCCTTTAACCTCAGCATAATCGTCTTGTTGGTAGTCTCCAACTCCTCTATACGTTTGGCTGATTGGGCCTGCTGGTCCTGGAGTTGGGACATCTCGACTCTCTGAGCATCGATTAGCTGGGTCTGCTGATCTATCACCCGAGCCTGCTCTGCCATCTGCTGAGACTGGGCAGCAGTCAGGTCGGTCAACTGGCGAATCTGCGCTGCTTTCTCCTCATCTGCAGCTAGCAGGCGCATCACCATACGGTTAAGCGCCGACAGCTGCTCCTCTACCCCGATGTGAGGTAGAGTAGATCCATATACATGTGATGGCTGGGCTGAAGGTCCGGCATGATGTGAGGTGGAGGTGGTAGTAGCAGTGGTGAATATGGGTCGGTAAGCAGGTGCTGGTGATGTAGGTGTGAATGGTATGGTGGTGGATGGGAAGGATACAGTGGTGGTAGGTAAGGTGGTTGCTGTGGTAGCTGTAGTGGATGTGGTGGTTGTGGTGATGGGTGGTGTGTTAGTGGAGGTGGTAGTGGTGGCTGTGGTGGTGGAAGTAGTGGCAGCAGTGGTAACGAAGGTCAGGCGACGCTTCTTCTTCTTCAGTCCGTGGGGTTGAGCCATCCTCTTCCTCCTAGTCCCGGTGGAAGTGGATGCTCCCCCTGCAGCTCTGCCCAACGAACCCGGAGCATAGCTCGGGTCAGTCTCTCTCTCTGTGGAGTCCCGAGGGTGTTCACCAACCACCCTAAGCCCGTGTTCTGTGGGAACAACTTTGCTTCCCACAGTCCTAGTGAGGGGCTCCTCATCCGACTCCTCCTCCTCCTGATCACCAACACTGAACTCCTGATGGAAACCGGCCGTCTCAGCAACCTCTCCGGCAGTGGCAGACCCCGGGGGAATAACATCAGAATCAGTGCCTCTACGTGGAGCAGGCATATCATTCCCGGCGTCGCCGCTATCATCATCATCTGAGTCAATATCTGGTAGAGCAATCTGCTCTACATCTGAATCACTATCATCGTGGCGCCACTTTCTCTTGGCTGGCGCCACATAGTCAGCACGGGCCAGATGCCCAAACAACCTCCTGACAGGGGGTTTCACCTGCTTCCCCCTGTACACCTTCATCCTGCCTAACGTAGTGTCATCCATGACCTCGAGCACTACAGCATCCTCCTTCTCCTTCGGCAGGGAGGGAAGCTTCTGATCTATAATCATCTGCATAAACCTCGGATACATGCAGAAGCCTTCCTTCCCTTTCCCCTCAATGTTCTCCACCAGGTAGGTGAAGATCATTTTGGAGAAGCTGAACGGGTGGTTCAGCACCAATGCAGCATAAGCGTTCTGGATCTGATCCGACAACTCATCAAATCCTCCCTTCCTCGACGCTATGCACTTCAGTAGAACATGCGCAAGATACTTGAACTGGGGACAGAGGTTACTCTTGTTGAGTACCCCAGCATTGATGTCCCCAGAGTACTTGGCTCTCATAAAACATCCTCTAACCGTGAGGGGGTGTAGACGAGTAGGACAATCAGCATCATCCCCGAACTATAGAACAATCCTCAAATCCTCCTCTGAGATGGTAATAGCCTCACCAAAGATCGTACTCCGGATGCAATGAGGCTCAGAGGATCTATCCACAGTCGCACCTTCCTAGAAGGCCTGCTGCACTGATCTATAAGGTGTACATGGTGTAGAAATAGCATGAGCAATCCTGGATCTCAAAAGAAAAGTAATGATGCCCGAGAAGTCAGCTGCGTTTCTGGATGTCAAATCCAGATGAGCACATATGTTATGCTTTGTGCTCATGGTCCATCGACTCGCCATCTGTAACACATAACAATATAATCATTAGTACATTTGGCTAAGAGCATTATGAAACACTTAAACTTGAATAGAATGTTTCCGTCATGCGATTGAGGTTGTGCGACTGAAATCAGTCGTGCGACTGAACAGTGCGATTGAGGTTCAGACGTGCGAATGATCACATGCGTACGACTGAGTGTGCGACTGAACTCATGCGCATGTACTCTTATGCGGTTACCCCAGTCGTGCGACTGAGTCTCATACGCATGGTTCAATCGTGCGGTTAGGTAAATCGCACCCTTCAGTCGTGCGACTGAAGTTTATCCGCCTGTCCAATCGTATGACAACCTGTCCGTTCAATTCAAATTAACTTTTTCACCAATTTTGAGTTTTAGACATTGTTATCTGGTTCATTTGACTCGCAATATGTTCTTATAACCTATAATACACTTAATTCCATCTGTTTGAGTAGTTAGGTTAGGTTATTTGTCCGTTTTAGTCTCGGCTTGCTTTCAGTTCAAATTTTACAGATCTGGAGTCACAATGAACACGATTTTGGTTTCTTTCCACTGCAATTTACCTGTAAAGTCGATAGAGATGATCAGTACTCAAGAATCGGGTGTTTTAGGAATCAAAGGAAATTTTGGCAAAGTTTGGTTAAGTCGTGCGATTTAGGGTTTCTTTGAGGGTGATGAGAATCTGCGACCGACTCCTCCTCTATTTATACTAACCCTAGATCCAATCGTGCGACTGAGTTCATACGCACCTTTCAGTCGTGCGAGTGGGACTCAGTCGTGCGACTGGGTCAGTCGCCCTTCTCCAGTCGTCCGATTGGATTTCAGTCGTGCGACTGACTCACTCGTTCGCACTTAAGCCTCCGACTGGGTTAATCGTATGGGCCATTCGGTTTGATGGTTCATACTCATAGTTCATTCGTGCGAATGGATTCCATTCGTATGGTTAGTCCATACGTATGGTCCATTCGTGCGAATGGGTCATACTTAGTTAATTTTCTGCCATTTTGACCAATTTACATTTAAAACCCTTTTAACTTTCTGAAATTAACGTTATGAACCTTTGATCATCTCAGACATGATCATCTTATCTGGAAAACATTTTGATCACCTCAGACGTGATCCTTTTAACCAATTTAGTCACCTCAGACGTGACTCTTTTAAGCACTTTGTCACCTCAGACGTGACTGTTTTAAGTTTTCAAAGCACATATGGTCATCTCAGACATGACCCTTTTTGTGAGTTGATTCCCTTCTGATTTTCCTGATGTAGCCCGACACACGACTAAAATTAAAATTAAAAACAACTAACTAATTTAAGACCTTTAAACTAATTACATAAACAAACTTGGTTTTGGCTTTTTGTGAGAAATAAATCCAGAGATTGATATCTACGGGATTTGGTTCGGGAGTAGACAACTTCAACTTGGATTGATCATATCTGGATCAAATCAATTTTGGAATCATACAGGTAAGTCAAATCATTTGGGACTTGTTATTAAAACTTTTTGATGCTTAAATTCTCGGTGTTCATCTAGAGTCGTTAGCAACTTAAGGAAATCATACTGAAACTCTTAGATCTTCACATTGATTTGAACTTTTGAGAATGTAGCCACTATGATTGTCAGTATGTTTGTCCACTTATATCCATACACAGACTTTTGACGCAGACTGGTGACTGATTTAGCTTTAATTATTTCAACTAACATTTGTGGATCCCACACTTATATGGTAATCAACATTCTCGGGAGCTTTTGAGCGGTCTACGGGTATTATTACAAGAAGAGACTATTCTTAGAGCTTTCAAAGAGAAGCTTGTCCTCAGGTCAGTGCCATCGCACAACAGAGAGGCGGCAAACAACAATGAATTCTAGAATATCTAGGTTATGCTTATCCTCAGGTCAGTGCCATCGCACAACAGAGAGGCACACAACCTATCTCCTTGTTAGAGCAGCTTATTTTATTTTACAAAAAATGCACCAACAACATAAGTCATTAGCTTTATTGCATTTGTCTTTCATTTTTTCTTGCTTTGCTCTAATTATGGTCATCCGCACACATTTGTGGCGTTTAAATGCTCATTACCCCTTATTGGAATATATTTGATTGTGTTAACCAGTGATAAGATGGAAGCCCACAGTCAGTTGAACAACTTAGTTTGATCTTGAGATCACCAATCAGGTCTAATTGTCTATTGTGTTGAATCTACCAACATATCATTTGTGGTCTAGCAGCCTCTAAGTCTACTTTCTTTGTGTCACCTTAGGAGTTGCCAGTTTTCTATCATATTCCCTTTTATATTGCTTAGACTACACAGACTTATACTTTGAACTTTTGCATCTTTTCAAAACTTAAATTTTTAAAGTCCCTCTTGATTTGTTCCTGTGTACTATCATTTTCCAAAGGTATTGAATCGGTATCACAGACACAATCTACCTTATTTCAGCTAGTTACTCCTTCTCCCTCATTTTTTTTTTAATGTTAACTTGCTGACATATTCTCCCCCTAAAATGCTAAAATCATTTCTGGTTTATTATTTTAGGATTATAATAAACAGCAAAATAACATGAGTTTAAATATAACAGGCGAAAATAAAACAAATAAAATAAAATAAAATAAAATTAACTTTAACTAAACTACATCGGACTACACATTATCATCATCAGGAATTACCTCACTTTTCTTTTTAACTCCGTTGACCTCTAGCAAATATTGAAAACGTGGTTTATCAAAGGTTTTAGTATAGAGGTCAGCGCGTTGAAAATCAGTATTAATTTTAACCACATCAATTAAGTTCTTTTCAAAACAGTCTCTTATGAAATGGTATTTAATACCGATGTGTTTGGTCTTAGGATGTTGAACCGGATTTTTAGTTACTGCAATTGCAGCAGAGTTATCAACAAAATAGGAGTAGATGAGAATTATAAACCGTAATCCCGCATTTGCTGTTGAATCTAGATGATTTGTGAACAGCAAACTTGCAGCAGCAACATCTTCGGCTTCACAGGTTGACAATGCAACCGATGTCTGCTTCTTACACTGCCAGGTACTACTACTGCCCCGCTGATGTAGACTTGTAGTTCATCTTCAGCCCCCGTAAAGTCAATACTAAGCTCAAAGTCATCATCATGAGGATACCACAATCCAAGTGTGGGTGTACCCTTCAGATAACGAAAAATCCTCTTGACCCCGATCAGATGGTTGACCTTTGGTTTAGCCTGATATCTAGAACATAGACATGTAGCATACATAATATCAGGTCTTGAGGCAGTGAGATACATGAGGGATCCAATCATTCCTCGGTACATAGTGGCATCTACAAGATCTCCATTCTCATCAGGTGCTATATCATGATTCGTAGCAAGTGGAGTCCCAGCAGCAGAAGCATTCGCCATGTCAAAGCGACTGAGAATGTCTCCTACATACTTGGTCTGATGTAGAAAGATCCCATTGGTGTTTGATCCACCTGTAATCCGAGAAGAACTTCATCTCCCCCATAGCACTCATCTCAAACTCTTTCTTCATCACTGCTTCAAAACTCTTTGCATAACTCTTCGTTCTTTGACCCGAAGATTATGTCATCAACATAGATCTGTACAAGCAGTAGGTCGCCATCCTTTTCTTTAATAAACAGTGTGCAGTCAATAACTCCCCTGCGAAAGCCGTGTTTCACAAGATGAGTTGAGAGTTTCTCATACCAAGCTCGAGGAGCTTGATGAAGCCCGTACAAAGCTTTGTTGAGCTTGTAAACTCTATCCCGATGATAAGGATCTTCAAATCCCTCGGGTTGACTTACGTAGACTGTTTCCCTGATTTCCCCATGAAGGAATGCACTCTTCACATCTAATTGGTAGACTTTAATCTTCATGTACGATGCATAGGCAAGGAAGATACGAATAGCTTCCATCCTTGCCACGGGTGCAAAACCTCATTATAGTCAATTCCCTCAACTTGGCGAAAACCTTGAACCACCAGTCGAGCTTTGTTCCTATAATGACTCCTTGGTCATCCTTCTTGCATTTTAGTACCCATTTGGTGCCAATGACTTTAGCACCTTTAGGTCTATCAACCAGAGTCCATACACCTAACTTCTTAAACTGCAGAAGTTCTTCTTGCATGGCACTCACCCACGCCTCATCATTTAGTGCCTCACTGACATATTTTGGCTCAACCTGCGAGACAAAACATCGATAAGCACCATCATGAATGTAACCCTTCTCCATAACCGAGGCGTAATCAGCTGAGTATAGCTGATTTCGGGTTTGTACTCCTGATTGACATCCCCAATAACATTGTCAAGGGGATGATAGACGTTTAGTCGTGATCCTGGAGTAGTAGGAACAGCCACCTCAGAACCGAGATTGTGAACATTTGGTTCTGCATCTGAGGTAGTTGGAGTTTGAGGTTCCGAAGTCGAAGGTGCATCACTCGTAGATGCTTGTGGACTTTCAGGAACTGGAACCTGTTCCTCCTGACTGTTCTGGTCATCTGCTTCAGTTCATCTTCAGAGGAGGAGTCACTGTCATCGACTACTCCCCCTGACTGAGTAGATGATTCTCCCTGTTGCTAGATGGTGTATTCAGAATATCATACATCATCCTAGTAGCTAACTCATCATCCGAGGGAGAGAGAGGGATGTTGAAGGACTTGAAGAATCCATCATAATCGAAGAAGTATGCAGGTCCTTTGCCTGTAGGTGGTGTGGTATATCTCTGAACGTCGACATTACACCAACTTCTACAAGACCCGTTGAGTTATTGTAAACTCGCTTGTTCGGTATGTTGTATCCTAGAAAGATTCCTTCATCTGCCTTCTCGCTGAATTTGCCTTCTTGTGTCTTCTTCAGAAGTGTACACGGCGCGCCAAAAGGTTCAAGATACTCCAAATTCGGTTTGCGTCTTTGTAGTAGCTCATAACATGTCTTTCCGTGGCGCTTGACTATTAGGACTCGATTCAGTGTATAACATGCATTTGCCACTGCCTCATTCCAGAATTGGATAGGCAGTTTCGAGTCAGCCAGCATAGTCCGTGCATCTCTATCAAGCTTCTGTTCTTCCTCTCAGCAACACCATTCATCTGAGGCGTGTAGGCAGAAGTGAATTGATGCACAATTCCCTTTTCCTTGCAGTATGCCTCCATCCATTGATTCTTGAATTCTGTCCCGTTGTCTGAGCGTACTTGTCTAACTTTTAGCTTGTAGAGAGATTCCAGTGTGGTTACTAATTCCTTGAATGACTCAAATGTTTCTGATTGGATTTCAGAAACATTACCCAAGTGAACCTTGAGTAGTCATCAGTGACCACAAAACAGTACAAGTCGCCTGCAATGCTCCTTGTACTGACTGGACCAAACAGATCCATGTGAAGAAGTTCAAGAGGAAGTTCTATTGAATGAACTTTCTTTCCTTATGAGACTTCTTTGTCTGTTTGCCTTTCTTGCAAGCTACACAAAAGTCAGGAAGTTGGAAGTTCTTGACATTTACTCCTCTCACTAAATCCTTCTGAATCAAATGATTCATCTTCCTTTGACTAATGTGTCCCATTCTCCTATGCCAGGAGATTGAATCCTTCTCAGTAGCTTTAGATAGAAAGCACTGAACCTCATGATCCGTTGTAGCAGCTGTTGACAGATCCAAGACATAAAGGTCTTTATATCTTGAAGCAGTCATCAGAACTTGGTCCTCTGGGATCATGTAGTCTTTCTTCAGCACGTAACACTTCTTGTTGTCGAAGATGACTTTAAATCCTTTATCACAGATTTGGAAACAGAAAGTAAGTTATTCTGAAGTTGTTGAACGTAGTTCACCTTATCAAACTTAACTTTCTGATTTCCCACTTCTCCTCTGAGCTGTGATGTAGCCTCCCTTGTTTCCTGCAAAGGAAACATGCCCTCCTTTTATTTGTTTGACGTTTGATAAAAGGGCTCTATTTCCTGTCATGTGCCTGGATGCTCCGCTGTCTATAATCCACGTGTTAGTCTCAGCGCTGTATCGAACACCCTGCACATACAAAGTAAATGAATTAGTTTTAGGTTAGGAACCCAAGCCTTTACTGTCTTGGGTTTCCCAGAGGCATCACACATCATAAACTCCACCCATTGACCCTTAGAGGGTGAGGGTAGCTCAGGTTCCTTCTTGTCATCAGTATCAGACACGCAGGATGACTTCTCTTTCCATAAGCCAGATTTGTGCAATGCCTGTTTATGATAAACAGTCGTCCTGGCTTACAGGTTGGATTTAGGTTCACTGCTCTTCTATTGGAGTTAGAGAACTCCTCTTAGAAGACCTAGGTCTAGAGTCCTGAAGATCAATCTTCTTCCTAGTGTTTGATAGAAAGGACAATAGGAAGCAATGTGTCCACATTCTCCACAGTTGTAGCATGATCGGCTATCAACTTTATAAGTAGACTTTCTTTGTGGAGAACTGCGTGACACTCTAGTAACATCAATCACTTTAGGTTTTGACTCTTGTATGTTTGATGTTTTCTCTGGTTTAACAAAATTAACTGTTTTAACCTGTTTAACATGTTCCATTTTTTGATTAACTGGTTTTTGACTTGAAGCATGTGAAAAATTAACGTTTGAAGTCCTTTTAGGTTCTGATTTGACTCTGTTTGACCCTGACTTTAAGTTAACTTTTTCAAATTCATTTTCTAGATTAACACAAGGCAATTTACCCTTTGCCTTAGAAGTGGCCTCCTTTTGTTTCTTTCCAGATTTAGTAGATGAACATGATGTGTCTGGATCAGTAACAAGAGGAGTAGTCACCACATGATCCTTGATGGGGTTATTCTTTACTGGTCTAGACTTAGTGTTCATCAAGGTCTCAGGTGGTGGTGGAACCACTTTGTATCCTAATCCCTCCCCGTTATTCCTTTCTCTCACTAAGTGTTGAACTATGTGTGAAGAACTAGTCCAACTATGCAGTTTTTGTTTTAATGAATTAACTTCTACTTCTAGAACTGCCTTTTGCTTCTTAGTGACCTCTAGGGAGTTTAGATAGTACCTAATGTCATTTGCTTGGTTAAAGGCAACTACTTCGGTTTCCCTAAGCTGTTTAGTCAATAGGTCTATCTTTTCTTTATAACTATGCTCATTTTGTTTTAGTACTCTATTAGCCTCAGTGCACAGTTGTAAATCTTTTACTAAGTTATCATTATGATCTAATAACCTAGCAAATTTTTCATCTATGCTATTCCTAAAAGTATCACAATCAGAACAAGCATGATTATTAAACATTTGGTCAGTATTACTTACCTGAGTTGGTTCAGAAGAGTTAGCCATCAGTGCAGCATCAGATGTCTCTGGTTCTGGTGATTCTGACTTTTCTATCTCTGACGTGGAAGTCTCCTCCTTTGGCTTGTAACTGACCTCAGCTGCAGTTGTTTCTTCACTATGTGACATTGCTATCTCAACTGCTAGATCACCTTCACTTGCAGAATCATCATCAATATCCTCAACACTGGCAATGTTAGATTCTCCTGGTGAGACAAACCTAAAACTCCAATCCTGTCCTTCATCATCATGAGCAGTCAAGGCTTTTGGATCCTTGTTTGATGAAGTAGAACTGGAGGCTTGCTTGTCTTGGCGAGTAAAGGACGAGAACGGGTTCCCATTACCCGTCTTCTTTGGCTTGACACATTCTCTCTTGAAGTGCCCCTTCTCTCCACAGTTGAAGCAGGTCACTTTGCTCTTGTCAAAGCCAAATGTGGTATCCTTAGTAGCTACCAAGTTCTGTCCAGTCTTCTTAACAAACTTCTTCGCCCTTCGGACAGCACTAGCTAAAGCCCACATTATATCCATCCTCTCAAGCTCCATTTCGTCCACCTGCTCGTAGTCCTCATCTGCCAGATGGCAGTTTCCAATCTTTCCGGCAACAAGTCCATCATATGAATGAACCACTGCAGCTAAAAGATCCATATGCTCTCGAGCTACTTCTACGGTCACATTACCGAGGTTCTCGGTCTTCAGTTTGGTAGCACTTGCTTCTGATCCAATATAGTGGGTACATGACGACCCTGACGTGTCTGATCCAGAAGGAGAAGCATGTAAAGGACCTGACGAGCTAGACACAAATGCAGTCTGGAGAGGTGCTCTAGATGTCTTAGCTTGAGGCGTGGCATTGTATAAAGCTGGATTTTGTGTGTACGAAGACTTCTGAGCTCTATACTTCATCCTTAGCGCTTCTTCTCGCAACTTAAGAATGAAGTCATTTATATCCAGCTTTATAAGAATTTCATTATGTCTAAGGTTAGACACGAATGAAGCCCACTTATCAGGCAATCCGTCTGCGAAGTTGCTCACTTTCTCTTCCATGGTCGTTTCCACTCCATGTGTATGCAGTTCGCTCATCAAGTGGTAAAATCTGTCTATGACTTCGTCTAAACTCTCGTTACCAATAGATGAGAAGTTATCGAATTCCTTCTTTAACTCCTTTGCCTTGATTGCCTTCAATGACGCATTCCCATCATATCTCTTCTCTAGCTCATCCCACAGTTTCTTGGACTGCTTATTCTCTGAATACTGGTGGAATATGTCTTTGGGGATAGACTGAGTGATCAATGCATAAACCCTTTTCTCTGCATTGTACTTTACTTTCTGTGCGTCTGTCATCCCACTTAACGTTAATTTAACTCCATCAGCTCCCACCGGTGTACTATAACCGATCTCAATGGCTTCCCACAGATTAGGATCTACTCCATTAAGGTAGATCTCAAAACGTTGTTTCCAGTGGGGAAACTCATCTAAAGTCAAGAGCTTTGGTGGTTTATTGTGATTACCCACCTCACTCTCAAGCAACAGCAGGTTCTGTATCCTCGAGTCCTTCCCAGCAGTAAAGGCTGACATCTGATCTTCCATGGCGAATATACTTAGAATCTAATCAAACAAACTTTCACTGATGCGACTGAAGGATGCGAATGGTCTAATCGTGCGTATGAACTCTGCAACTGGTTCAATCGTGCGGCTGAACTGGGCGATTGGTTCAGTCGTGCGAATGAATCTGGTGCGTATGAGTTATGCGAACGAACGGTTCAGTCGGCCGAATGAGGGTGCTACTAGGTCCAATCGTGCGTATGAGCAATGCGAATGGAGTCCAGTCGTGCGAATGGGTCACTCGTGCGACTGAAGCTGCTGTTTTGCGAAAATTTCTAGGTTTGACGGGTTTCAGCCGTAAAAATTCGAAATTTCACAAGTCCTAATCGCCTAAGTCCGTAGAAACCAAACTTCGATGAGCAGGGAACGTCCAAGATCACTTTTGATGCCAAAGATTGCGTTTTTAGTGCAAAAACACAAACTTTTATGCAATCTTGATTGAATCAACACGTAATCAAGAGCCAAAGCTCTAATACCACTTGTTAGGACCTGGTATTTGAACGAAATACCTAGTGATTAGCGTGTTAAACCAACTCAAATAGTGCGGAATCCTATTTGATTGGCGATCCAATCAGTGAGAACACACGAAGAATCAATCAAGAATTGAATCCAACGTTAGAAATCGATTAACAATCGATCTAATGTGTTCTGTGAACTTGGAGAACGATTTGGGAGGTCTCTGGACGGCTAGGGTACGTCTGGAATCGTAATGGGATGAATGCTTTCGGGTTTTTCCACGAATTGGGTCTATTTATAGGTTAGTATTGTTCAATCGTGCGACTGGGCCATAAGTATGGTTCAGTCGTGCGATTGAACCATGCGGTTGATTCATCCGCACGACTGAGTGTTCAGTCGTGCGATTGAGTCAATCTTATGTGTCAATCATACGACTGATCCAGTCTCTTGGTTCAGTCGTGCGATTGAGTCAGTCGTATGAAGTTATTCATGCGTGTGGTCCATTCGCATGGGCCATTCGCATGAGAACTTCATTAAGTTAAGTTTGAATGTTTTAATTAATATAACATAATGTGCAACCATTCAAACAATCATAAACCCAATCAATTCAATCACGACTCATTAATGAAATATTAAACATCACAAGTAACAAACTAATTCATGTCATTTCATTAATCAATACAAATTACATCATACTCAGACAGACAAGATTCATTACATTACAAATCATGATCTAGGGACATACATGCATCAACATAACGAGACCGGGATCGTCATAACACATGGTAAGCGATATAGATGCAATATAATATAATGATGACAAGCGTGTCATGACGACACCCGACAACAAGGGGACTTGTGTCGTGTTTAGTCAATGTTCACGACAACATAGCCATAAGCATAACATGATATGATTCACATAACCACATAATGATAAAATTGTAATGTAAATTCCCAACCCGGGAACAAGTTTCAAAAGATTATAATTGTTTACACATATCAACATTGTTCAAAAAGATTGTTTGTCAAAATATGTTAAGTCCCAAAAATGCATCCTAGGGTCTCCACTAAGGCAGCACACCTAGATTCCTGGACTTGCATGATCACCTGAAAATATATGCTCAAAAAGGTCAACATAATTGTTGGTGAGCTCGCAGGTTTAAGTAATAAAAATGTAAGTGATGCTGTAATAAGTAAGCGTAATGGAATACCGTGAATACAGTTATATACACAAGTAAAATCACATGACATGAGCTTTGCAACCAAACCTAGCGACGTACACAAAGAATTTGTCGGCATATATTCACCCAAGGGCCCGTTCCTGGCCACTGATGGTACCAACTAGTATACCATCGAACGAGGGTGGGGGTGTCAACCCAGTAGTACTACCAATACCTAACCGTCGGTTCCCACACTGGAATTAAATAGTTGCAAAGATAGAACCACACAGCAGACCCAAGCATGTATCAAATAGTACTTGCAACACAGTATCATGTTGATTCCTTGTATGTAAAATGTAAGTAAGTTGTACAACATTGAAAATGAGTAAGCATACTTTTCCCCCAAGTTGTAAATGATTGAAATATTGTATAAGCGTAAAAAGGGGCCACGAAACTCACTTGTTAAGTGGTAAGTATGTAAGATCGATGAAATCCCAAATGTTGAATGCAATGAACAGTCAAACACCTATTGACAGTTATTGTTAAGCATTAATGATATGATATAAGCGCGTAATAAAGATTGGTCGGTTCGGGTTGTATCGGCTGGGTCGCGTGTAACTCACACAAACTGACACACGTACTAGACCTTATGTAGATCCAAGTACGAGACATTGTCGCCATTGATGATGATGTTTGAGTAAAAGTTTCTTTGTTATTGAAGATGTATTGAATAAGTGTCAATAGTTATAAGTCAGTTGATAATTGCAAACGTTAGTTTAATTTGTTTAGAATAGTATTTGTGCCCTTTTTAGCGTTGACTTTAATCTTTGTGGCCGAACAATGGCTATTGTGTTAATGTTACCTCAACATCACACGTCATACTCACACCACGCACAAGAAGGAAATCACACAACAATTACAATCGCACGACAAGACCAGACGCACGACTCAACCTCCATACGCACAAATCAACCCTCAATCGTGCGAATCAGCTTCATTCGTACGATTGAGCCTTCATTCGTATGACTGGCATTCAGTCGTACCACACAACACCCAATCGCACGACTCAACCTCCATACGCACGAATCAACCTTCAATCGTGCGAATTAGCTACTTTCGTACGATTGAACCTTCATTCGTGCGATTGGACTCCAGTCGTGCGAATCACGCACAATCGCATACACTCAGTCGGTCACCTGACTCAATCGCACACAATCATTCATACGCATGACTCAATCGCATACACTCATTCGCACGCATGACTCAATCGCATACAAACACACAGTCGCACGACTCAGTCGCACAACATGCCTAGTCGCACAACTCAGTCGCACGATTGATTCAGATGCATGATTCAGTCGCACGACTCACTTAGTCACACGGCTCAATCGCATGACAGAACCAATCGCCTGAACAGCAGATTCGCGACTGTGGTCGGGCTGAGCAGCCCCTGAGCTGCTCTAAACGCGGGTTTTACACCACAAGGACTTCCAGAAACACTCAACAAACATACACAAACATGAAACACAAGCAAAAAGACCTCACACGCACCCATACGACCTTGTGTGTTCGGGTTGAACCCGAACACCCGAAACCCTAGTTTGGACAGCCGTGAAAAGGCAAGAAAACGGACAACCAAGATAGTCTACCTGCTAGAAACGAGTAGTCTAAGCTGTAGATGAAGTTTAGACGACGAAAACGAGACCACACGGGTTGGATTTGGTGCTAGAATGAAGAAGATGTGTGTGTAGAGAGTGAAGAGATGAAGAAGATTGTGAAAATGGTGAATTAGGGCTGGTGTGGGGTTTATATACCCAGCCCAAGTTTGCAAAATTACATGTTTAGTCCCTGCACTTAACCCCCGAGTCTTCCCAAATTTGGTTCGGTTGAAAAACGACTTTATTAGATGTTTTATATTAATTGCAAAAGTGCATTTAATGATATTATGACTTAAGAAATGGTTATGTTTGTGAATTTTAATATATATAAAAATGATATATTTGGCGGTTTCGAAAATGAAAGTTTTAAATAGTTTTTAAGGTTAACATATGATCATAACAAATACACACGCACAACGATGATAATGCACACATGATATCCACATGTTCCATTTTTTGATTAACTGGTTTTTGACTTGAAGCATGTGAAAAATTAACGTTTGAAGTCCTTTTAGGTTCTGATTTGACTCTGTTTGACCTTGACTTTAAGTTAACTTTTTCAAATTCATTTTCTAGATTAACACAAGGCAATTTACCCTTTGCCTTAGAAGTGGCCTCCTTTTGTTTCTTTCCAGATTCAGTAGATGAACATGATGTGTCTGGATCAGTAACAAGAGGAGTAGTCACCACATGATCCTTGATGGGGTTATTCTTTACTGGTCTAGACTTAGTGTTCATCAAGGTCTCAGGTGGTGGTGGAACCACTTTGTATCCTAATCCCTCCCCGTTATTCCTTTCTCTCACTAAGTGTTGAACTATGTGTAAAGAACTAGTCCAACTATGCAGTTTTTGTTTTAATGAATTAACTTCTACTTCTAGAACTGCCTTTTGCTTCTTAGTGTCCTCTAGGGAGTTTAGATAGTACCTAATGTCATTTGCTTGGTTAAAGGCAACTACTTCGGTTTCCCTAAGCTGTTTAGTCAATAGGTCTATCTTTTCTTTATAACTATGCTCATTTTGTTTTAGTACTCTATTAACCTCAGTGCACAGTTATAAATCTTTTACTAAGTTATCATTATGATCTAATAACCTAGCAAATTTTTCATCTATGCTATTCCTAAAAGTATCACAATCAGAACAAGCATGATTATTAAACATTTGGTCAGTATTACTTACCTGAGTTGGTTCAGAAGAGTTAGCCATCAGTGCAGCATCAGATGTCTCTGGTTCTGGTGATTCTGACTTTTCTGTCTCTGACGTGGAAGTCTCCTCCTTTGGCTTGTAACTGACCTCAGCTGCAGTTGTTTCTTCACTATGTGACATTGCTATCTCAACTGCTAGATCACCTTCACTTGCAGAATCATCATCAATATCCTCAACACTGGCAATGTTAGATTCTCCTGGTGAGACAAACCTAAAACTCCAATCCTGTCCTTCATCATCATGAGCAGTCAAGGCTTTTGGATCCTTGTTTGATGAAGTAGAACTGGAGGCTTGCTTGTCTTGGCGAGTAAAGGACGAGAACGGGTTCCCATTACCCGTCTTCTTTGGCTTGACACATTCTCTCTTGAAGTGCCCCTTCTCTCCATAGTTGAAGCAGGTCACTTTGCTCTTGTCAAAGCCAAATGTGGTATCCTTAGTAGCTACCAAGTTCTGTCCAGTCTTCTTAACAAACTTCTTCGCCCTTCGGACAGCACTAGCTAAAGCCCACATTATATCCATCCTCTCAAGCTCCATTTCGTCCACCTGCTCGTAGTCCTCATCTGCCAGATGGCAGTTTCCAATCTTTCCGGCAACAAGTCCATCATATGAATGAACCACTGCAGCTAAAAGATCCATAAGCTCTCGAGCTACTTCTACGGTCACATTACCGAGGTTCTCGGTCTTCAGTTTGGTAGCACTTGCTTCTGATCCAATATAGTGGGTACATGACGACCCTGACGTGTCTGATCCAGAAGGAGAAGCATGTAAAGGACCTGACGAGCTAGACACAAATGCAGTCTGGAGAGGTGCTCCAGATGTCTTAGCTTGAGGCGTGGCATTGTATAAAGCTGGATTTTGTGTGTACGAAGACTTCTGAGCTCTATACTTCATCCTTAGCGCTTCTTCTCGCAACTTAAGAATGAAGTCATTTATATCCAGCTTTATAAGCATTTCATTATGTCTAAGGTTGGACACGAATGAAGCCCACTTATCAGGCAATCCGTCTGCGAAGTTGCTCACTTTCTCTTCCATGGTCGTTTCCACTCCATGTGTATGCAGTTCGCTCATCAAGTGGTAAAATCTGTCTATGACTTCGTCTAAACTCTCGTTACCAATAGATGAGAAGTTATCGAATTCCTTCTTTAACTCCTTTGCCTTGATTGCCTTCAATGACGCATTCCCATCATATCTCTTCTCTAGCTCATCCCACAGTTTCTTGGACTGCTTATTCTCTGAATACTGGTGGAATATGTCTTTGGGGATAGACTGAGTGATCAATGCATAAACCCTTTTCTCTGCATTGTACTTTACTTTCCGTGCGTCTGTCATCCCACTTAACGTTAATTTAACTCCATCAGCTCCCACCAGTGTACTATAACCAATCTCAATGGCTTCCCACAGATTAGGATCTACTCCATTAAGGTAGATCTCAAAACGTTGTTTCCAGTGGGGAAACTCATCTAAAGTCAAGAGCTTTGGTGGTTTATTGTGATTACCCACCTCACTCTCAAGCAACAGCAGGTTCTATATCCTCGAGTCCTTCCCAGCAGTAAAGGCTGACATCTGATCTTCCATGGCGAATATACTTAGAGTCTAATCAAACAAACTTTCACTGATGCGACTGAAGGATGCGAATGGTCTAATCGTGCGTATGAACTCTGCGACTGGTTCAATCGTGCGGCTGAACTGGGCGATTGGTTCAGTCGTGCGAATGAATCTGGTGCGTATGAGTTATGCGAACGAACGGTTCAGTCGGCCGAATGAGGGTGCTACTAGGTCCAATCGTGCGTATGAGCAATGCGAATGGAGTCCAGTCGTGCGAATGGGTCACTCGTGCGACTGAAGCTGCTGTTTTGCGAAAATTTCTAGGTTTGACGGGTTTCAGCCGTAAAAATTCGAAATTTCACAAGTCCTAATCGCCTAAGTCCGTAGAAACCAAACTTCGATGAGCAGGGAACGTCCAAGATCACTTTTGATGCCAAAGATTGCGTTTTTAGTGCAAAAACACAAACTTTTATGCAATCTTGATTGAATCAACACGTAATCAAGAGCCAAAGCTCTAATACCACTTGTTAGGACCTGGTATTTGAACGAAATACCTAGTGATTAGCGTGTTAAACCAACTCAAATAGTGCGGAATCCTATTTGATTGGCGATCCAATCAGTGAGAACACACGAAGAATCAATCAAGAATTGAATCCAACGTTAGAAATCGATTAGCAATCGATCTAATGTGTTCTGTGAACTTGGAGAACGATTTGGGAGGTCTCTGGACGGCTAGGGTACGTCTGGAATCGTAATGGGATGAATGCTTTCGTTTTTCCACGAATTGGGTCTATTTATAGGTTAGTATTGTTCAATCGTGCGACTGGGCCATAAGTATGGTTCAGTCGTGCGATTCAACCATGCGGTTGATTCATCCGCACGACTGAGTGTTCAGTCGTGCGATTGAGTCAATCTTATGTGTCAATCATACGACTGATCCAGTCTCTTGGTTCAGTCGTGCGATTGAGTCAGTCGTATGAAGTTATTCATGCGTGTGGTCCATTCGCATGGGCCATTCGCATGAGAACTTCATTAAGTTAAGTTTGAATGTTTTAATTAATATAACATAATGTGCAACCATTCAAACAATCATAAACCCAATCAATTCAATCACGACTCATTAATGAAATATTAAACATCACAAGTAACAAACTAATTCATGTCATTTCATTAATCAATACAAATTACATCATACTCAGACAGACAAGATTCATTACATTACAAATCATGATCTAGGGACATACATGCATCAACATAACGAGACCGGGATCGTCATAACACATGGTAAGCGATAGAGATGCAATATAATATAATGATGACAAGCGTGTCATGACGACACCCGACAACAAGGGGACTTGTGTCGTGTTTAGTCAATGTTCACGACAACATAGCC
The DNA here is from genome assembly GCA_025215565.1 of Flaveria ramosissima. Lineage (NCBI taxonomy): Eukaryota > Viridiplantae > Streptophyta > Magnoliopsida > Asterales > Asteraceae > Flaveria > Flaveria ramosissima. The sequence continues at coordinate 54,321,447 of CM046044.1, forward strand.
ATAAGCATAACATGATATGATTCACATAACCACATAATGATAAAATTGTAATGTAAATTCTCACAACCCGGGAACAAGTTTCAAAAGATTATAATTGTTTACACATATCAACATTGTTCAAAAAGATTGTTTGTCAAAATATGTTAAGTCCAAAAAATGCATCCTAGGGTCTCCACTAAGGCAGCACACCTAAATTCCTGGACTTGCATGATCACCTGAAAATATATGCTCAAAAAGGTCAACATAATTGTTGGTGAGCTCGCAGGTTTAAGTAATAAAAATGTAAGTGATGCTGTAATAAGTAAGCGTAATGGAATACCGTGAATACAGTTATATACACAAGTAAAATCACATGACATGAGCTTTGCAACCAAACCTAGCGACGTACACAAAGAAATTGTCGGCATATATTCACCCAAGGGCCCGTTCCTGGCCACTGATGGTACCAACTAGTATACCATCGAACGAGGGTGGGGGTGTCAACCCAGTAGTACTACCAATACCTAACCGTCGGTTCCCACACTGGAATTAAATAGTTGCAAAGATAGAACCACACAGCAGACCCAAGCATGTATCAAATAGTACTTGCAACACAGTATCACGTTGATTCCTTGTATGTAAAATGTAAGTAAGTTGTACAACATTGAAAATGAGTAAGCATACTTTTCCCCCAAGTTGTAAATGATTGAAATATTGTATAAGCGTAAAAAGGGGCCACGAAACTCACTTGTTAAGTGGTAAGTATGTAAGATCGATGAAATCCCAAATGTTGAATGCAATGAACAGTCAAACACCTATTGACAGTTATTGTTAAGCATTAATGATATGATATAAGCGCGTAATAAAGATTGGTCGGTTCGGGTTGTATCGGCTGGGTCGCGTGTAACTCACACAAACTGACACACGTACTAGACCTTATGTAGATCTAAGTACGAGACATTGTCGCCATTGATGATGATGTTTGAGTAAAAGTTTCTTTGTTATTGAAGATGTATTGAATAAGTGTCAATAGTTATAAGTCAGTTGATAATTGCAAACGTTAGTTTAATTTGTTTAGAATAGTATTTGTGCCCTTTTTAGCGTTGACTTTAATCTTTGTGGCCGAACAATGGCTATTGTGTTAATGTTACCTCAACATCGCACGTCATACTCACACCACGCACAAGAAGGAAATCACACAACAATTACAGTCGCACGACAAGACCAGACGCACGACTCAACCTCCATACGCACGAATCAACCCTCAATCGTGCGAATCAGCTTCATTCGTACGATTGAGCCTTCATTCGTATGACTGGCATTCAGTCGTACCACACAACACGCAATCGCACGACTCAACCTCCATACGCACGAATCAACCTTCAATCGTGCGAATTAGCTACTTTCGTACGATTGAACCTTCATTCGTGCGATTGGACTCCATTCGTGCGAATCACACACAATCGCATACACTCAGTCGGTCACCTGACTCAATCGCACACAATCATTCATACGCATGACTCAATCGCGTACACTCATTCGCATGCATGACTCAATCGCATACAAACACACAGTCGCACGACTCAATCGCACAACATGCCTAGTTGCACAACTCAATCGCACGATTGACTCAGACGCATGATTCAGTCGCACGACTCACTTAGTCGCGTGGCTCAATCGCATGACAGACCCAGTCGCTTGAACAGCAGATTCGCGACTGTGGTCGAGCTGAGCAGCCCCCGAGCTACTCTAAACACTGGTTTTACACCACAAGGACTTCCAGAAACACTCAACAAACATACACAAACATGAAACACAAGCAAAAAGACCTCACACGCACCCATACGACCTTGTGTGTTCGGGTTGAACCCGAACACCCGAAACCCTAGTTTGGACAGCCGTGAAAAGGCAAGAAAATGGACAACCAAGGTAGTCTACCTGCTAGAAACGAGTAGTCTAAGCTGTAGATGAAGTTTAGACGACAAAAACGAGACCACACGAGTTGGATTTGGTGCTAGAATGAAGAAGATGTGTGTGTAGAGAGTGAAGAGATGAAGAAGATTGTGAAAATGGTGAATTAGGGCTGGTGTGGGGTTTATATACCCAGCCCAAGTTTACAAAATTACATGTTTAGTCCCTGCACTTAACCCCCGAGTCTTCCCAAATTTGGTTCGGTTGAAAAACGACTTTATTAGATGTTTTATATTAATTGCAAAAGCGCATTTAATGATATTATGACTTAAGAAATGGTTATGTTTGTGACGTTTAATATATATAAAAATGATATATTTGGTGGTTTCGAAAATGAAAGTTTTAAATATTTTTTAAGGTTAACATATGATCATAACGAATACACACACACAACGATGATAATGCACACATGATATCCATATAAAGAGTCAAATAAGGATGAGGAATGATCGATCAAAGAATATACAATCATGTTAATTGACGGACCTTAAGGTGACGGATGTCATAGTATCCCCCAGTTGAGAGAATTTCGTCCCGAAATTCAGCTGGAGTTAGGTCCAAGAGTGTCATCCTCGAAAAGATGTGGATATTTGAGTTTCATCTGATCTTCTCATTCCCATGTAAACTCTGGCCCTCGTTTTGAATTCCACCTTACGCGAACAATAGGTATCCTACTGCGCTTCAGTTGCTTGACCTTTTGATCCATGATCTCAATGGGTTCCTCAACAAAATAAAGCTTTTCTTCAATCTTGATTTCCTAGATTGGCACGTGAAGGGATTCATCGGCCAAACACTTCTTGAGGTTTGACACGTGAAAAGTATCATGCACACCGCTAAGCTCTTGTGGCAACCTTAATCGGTAAGCCACTGGACCAATTCTTTCAGTGATCTCAAATGGTCCAACGTATCTTAGGGCTAACTTCCCTTTCTTTCCAAATTGAACGATTCCTTTCCAAGGGGAGACTTTGAGTAATACACGATCCCCAACATTGAATTCTAGAGGCTTCCGACGGTTGTCGGCATAGCTCTTTTGGCGATCTCGTGCGGCTTTAAGTCGGTCTTTGATTTGAAAGATCTTGTCTGTTGTTTCTTGAATGATCTCTGGGCCTGTTAGTTGACTTTCACCAATCTCGGCCCAACAAACGGGAGATCTGCATTTCCTTTCATACAACGCTTCAAAAGGAGCACACCCAATGCTTGTATGGTAGCTGTTGTTGTAGGAGAACTCAATCAATGCTAGATGAGCATCCCAACTACCTCCAAAATCGATTACACACGCTCTCAACATGTCTTCTAGCGTCTGTATAGTTCGTTCACTTTGGCCATCGGTCTGAGGATGATAGGCGGTACTCATGTCTAATCGAGTGCCCATCGCTTTCTGTAATGTCTGCCAAAATCGTGAAGTAAATCTGCTATCACAGTCGGATATGATTGACACCGGCACCCCGTGCCGTGTCACGACCTCTTTGATGTACAATCTCGCCAACTTATCCATCTTGTAGTCTTCTCGGATAGGCAAGAAATGTGCTGATTTCGTCATTCGATCAACAATGACCCATATCGAGTCATGACAGTTGCTTGTTCTAGGGAGTTTGGTAATGAAATTCATAGCTATGTTCTCCCACTTCCACTCGGGAATTTCAGGTTGCTGTAACAATCCCGATGGTTTCTGATGTTCAGCTTTGACTTTTGAACACGTCAAGCATCTGCTGACGTATAAGGCAATGTCTTTCTTCATGCCTGGCCACCAGTACAGTTCTTTGGGAAGATCGTGATACATCTTGTCTGCACCAGGATGAATAGAATATCGCGTCTTGTGGGCTTCATCCATGACTAAGGTACGAACACCTCCCCATTTGGGTACCCATATGCGATCCATGAAGTACTGAATTCCGTCATCCTTGCGAATCATCTGTTTGTCTAACCCCCGGAATTTTTCTCCCGCAAGGTTTTCTTCTTTCAATGCCTAACTTTGTGCCATTTGGATCTGAGCTTTCAAGTTGGTTTGAATAGTCAATCCCAACGCTCGAGTACGTAGTGGTTTCACACGTTCTTTGCGGCTCAAAGCATCAGCCACCACGTTAGCTTTCCCCGGGTGATACCGGATTTCACAGTCGTAGTCACTAAGAAGCTCCACCCAACGTCGTTGGCGCATATTAAGTTCCTTCTGATCCAGAATATGTTGGAGGCTCTTATGATCAGTGAAGATGATGCATTTGGTTTCATATAGGTAATGCCTCCGAATCTTGAGTGCAAATACTACAGCGCCCAACTCAAGATCATGAGTTGTGTAGTTCTTTTCGTGCACTTTAAGCTGTCGCGAAGCGTAGGCAATCACCTTGTCCTTCTGCATTAGCACACATCCCAATCCTTGATGTGAGGCATCGCAGTAAACCACAAAGTCATCAGTTCCGTCTAGGAGAGACAATATAGGCGCGTTGCGCAGTTTCTCTTTCAACGTTTGAAACGCTTGTTCTTGAGCATAACCCCAATCAAACTTCTTGTCTTTCTGGGTAAGCAGGGTTAATGGTTGCACGATCTTTGAGAAATTCGCGATGAAGCGTCGATAGTAACCGGCCAATCCTAAAAATTTTCGTATCTCTGATGGTGTCTGGGGCGTATCCCATTTCTTCACCGCTTCGATCTTGCCGGGATCTACATGAATCCCGTCCTCATTAACCACATGACCCAAAAACTTCACTTCCCGCAACCAAAAAAAACACTTCGAGAACTTGGCGAAAAGTTTCTCTTCTCGTAGCAGCTCCAGAATTGCCCGAAGGTGTTCTTCGTGATCCTCTTTTGATCGGGAGTAGATAAGTATATCGTCTATGAACACGATCACGAACTTATCCAAGTAGGGTTTGCACACCCGATTCATTAGATCCATGAACACAGCTGGTGCGTTGGTCAACCCGAACGGCATGACCAAGAACTCATAATGCCCATAACGAGTCCTGAACGCTATCTTCGGTATGTCGTCCTCGAAAACCCTTAGCTGATGATAACCAGAACGAAGATCGATCTTTGAAAAATACGAAGCTCCTTGCAGCTGATCAAACAAATCGTCGATCCTGGGGAGAGGATATCGGTTCTTCACCGTCAACTTATTCAGTTCACGGTAGTCGATGCACATGCGGAACGATCCGTCCTTCTTCTTGACAAATAGTACCGGTGCTCCCCACGGTGAATGACTCGGTCGAATAAAACCCTTCTCCAGTAGTTCCTGTAACTGACTAGACAACTCTTGCATTTCGGACGGTGCTAGTCGATATGGTGTCTTTGCTACCGGTGTAGCTCCAGGAACCAACTCAATACGGAATTCCACCTGTCGTGGAGGAGGCAAACCAGACAAGTCATCTGGAAATACAGTGGGTAATCCCGTACCATTGGAATATCCACCAGTTTCCTCTCTTCGTCTTTCTTTTCAACCACATGAGCCAGAAAAGCGTAGCACTGCTTTCGTAGACTCTGGCGTGCTTTCATGCAAGAAATAAGCTTTAAGTTCTTTCCCGGTCGTTCTCCCTGAATCTTGAGTACTTCCCCGTTTGGCATAGGGATTCGTACTACTTTGTCCCGACAGACAATCTCTGCTCCATTTTGTGACAACCAATCCATATCCACAATCACATCAAAACTTCCTAGCTCAAAGGGTATCAAATCTATATCAAAGGCATGATCCTCCAATATCAACGTGCACTTCCTAATAATCTCATCGGCCTGAACAACTCTACCATTGGCCATTTCTACTGAGTAGCTAGTTTCTAGCCTACTAAGACTCAAATCAAGCAATTGTACAAACTCAGAAGATATAAAGCTATTGTCTGCTCCAGTATCAAATAATATAGACGCGAAGTGATGATTGAGTAAGTGCGTACCCGTAACAACATTCGGGTCCTGATGAGCATCGTTGGCTCCAATGACGAATGCACGTCCACGAGCTGCATTCCCCTGAGTAGTCGGGCCTTGATTCCCAGCTATGGCCATCACTTGCTGCTGATTGTTTCCTTGTTGACCCGGTGCCCGATTCAGCCTGGGACACATGTTTCTGTAATGATCAGGGCTCCCACACTCAAAACAAGCCCTTGCATTTCCGGCGGGGTTAACCGCGTTGACGGGTGCTATCAGATTCGGCGCAGTCCTACAATCCCTCGCCAAATGTCCCGGGCGCCTACAGTTCGCGCACACCCGGCACTACACTCCTGGGGGATGATGATAGTTGCACCTGTCACATTTGGGGTGCGGCCCCACATACTCTCTCTTGGCCTGTGACACGGCCACAAAATTCCTGGTCGTCTTGACCCTCTTATCAAACTTTCCGGCACTCGACCCACTCGATTCCCCAACATCCTTTTGCTTCTCGGCTCCTCTGCCCAAAACCCCGGTTCTTACCATTTCATCAGTCAAAGCGCCAGCTTTCAGCTTTCAGATTCCCCAACACCCCCGCTAAAAGCGGAAACACGGGGATGTAACGAGACCGGGATCGTCATAACACATGGTAAGCGATAGAGATGCAATATAATATAATGATGACAAGCGTGTCATGACGACACCCGACAACAAGGGGACTTGTGTCGTGTTTAGTCAATGTTCACGACAACATAGCCATAAGCATAACATGATATGATTCACATAACCACATAATGATAAAATTGTAATGTAAATTCCCAACCCGGGAACAAGTTTCAAAAGATTATAATTGTTTACACATATCAACATTGTTCAAAAAGATTGTTTGTCAAAATATGTTAAGTCCCAAAAATGCATCCTAGGGTCTCCACTAAGACAGCACACCTAGATTCCTGGACTTGCATGATCACCTGAAAATATATGCTCAAAAAGGTCAACATAATTGTTGGTGAGCTCGCAGGTTTAAGTAATAAAAATGTAAGTGATGCTGTAATAAGTAAGCGTAATGGAATACCGTGAATACAGTTATATACACAAGTAAAATCACATGACATGAGCTTTGCAACCAAACCTAGCGACGTACAAAGAAATTGTCGGCATATATTCACCCAAGGGCCCGTTCCTGGCCACTGATGGTACCAACTAGTATACCATCGAACGAGGGGGGGGTGTCAACCCAGTAGTACTACCAATACCTAACCGTCGGTTCCCACACTGGAATTAAATAGTTGCAAAGATAGAACCACACAGCAGACCCAAGCATGTATCAAATAGTACTTGCAACACAGTATCACGTTGATTCCTTGTATGTAAAATGTAAGTAAGTTGTACAACATTGAAAATGAGTAAGCATACTTTTCCCCCAAGTTGTAAATGATTGAAATATTGTATAAGCGTAAAAAGGGGCCACGAAACTCACTTGTTAAGTGGTAAGTATGTAAGATCGATGAAATCCCAAATGTTGAATGCAATGAACAGTCAAACACCTATTGACAGTTATTGTTAAGCATTAATGATATGATATAAGCGCGTAATAAAGATTGGTTGGTTCGGGTTGTATCGGCTGGGTCGCGTGTAACTCACACAAACTGACACACATACTAGACCTTATGTAGATCCAAGTACGAGACATTGTCGCCATTGATGATGATGTTTGAGTAAAAGTTTCTTTGTTATTGAAGATGTATTGAATAAGTGTCAATAGTTATAAGTCAGTTGACAATTGCAAACGTTAGTTTAATTTGTTTAGAATAGTATTTGTGCCCTTTTTAGCGTTAACTTTAATCTTTGTGGCCGAACAATGGCTATTGTGTTAATGTTACCTCAACATCACACGTCATACTCACACCACGCACAAGAAGGAAATCACACAACAATTACAATCGCACGACAAGACCAGACGCACGACTCAACCTCCATACGCACAAATCAACCCTCAATCGTGCGAATCAGCTTCATTCGTACGATTGAGCCTTCATTCGTATGACTGGCATTCAGTCGTACCACACAACACCCAATCGCACGACTCAACCTCCATACGCACGAATCAACCTTCAATCGTGCGAATTAGCTACTTTCGTATGATTGAAACTTCATTCGTGCGATTGGACTCCAGTCGTGCGAATCACGCACAATCGCATACACTCAGTCGGTCACCTGACTCAATCGCACACAATCATTCATACGCATGACTCAATCGCATACACTCATTCGCACGCATGACTCAATCGCATACAAACACACAGTCGCACGACTCAGTCGCACAACATGCCTAGTCGCACAACTCAGTCGCACGATTGATTCAGACGCATGATTCAGTCGCACGACTCACTTAGTCACACGGCTCAATCGCATGACAGAACCAATCGCCTGAACAGCAGATTCGCGACTGTGGTCGGGCTGAGCAGCCCCTGAGCTGCTCTAAACGCGGGTTTTACACCACAAGGACTTCCAGAAACACTCAACAAACATACACAAACATGAAACACAAGCAGAAAGACCTCACACGCACCCATACGACCTTGTGTGTTCGGGTTGAACCCGAACACCCGAAACCCTAGTTTGGACAGCCGTGAAAAGGCAAGAAAACGGACAACCAAGGTAGTCTACCTGCTAGAAACGAGTAGTCTAAGCTGTAGATGAAGTCTAGACGACGAAAACGAGACCACACGGGTTGGATTTGGTGCTAGAATGAAGAAGATGTGTGTGTAGAGAGTGAAGAGATGAAGAAGATGGTGAAAATGGTGAATTAGGGCTGGTATGGGGTTTATATACCCAGCCCAAGTTTGCAAAATTACATGTTTAGTCCCTGCACTTAACCCCCGAGTTTTCCCAAATTTGGTTCGGTTGAAAAACGACTTTATTAGATGTTTTATATTAATTGCAAAAGTGCATTTAATGATATTATGACTTAAGAAATGGTTATGTTTGTGACGTTTAATATATATAAAAATGATATATTTGGCGGTTTCGAAAATGAAAGTTTTAAATAGTTTTTAAGGTTAACATATGATCATAACGAATACACACGCACAACGATGATAATGCACACATGATATCCACATAAAGAGTCAAATAAGGATGAGGAATGATCGATCAAAGAATAGTTAACAGACAATCACGTTAATTGACGGACCTTAAGGTGACGGATGTCACAGTTAGAAGTTCTGACTGTGTCTGCATCTGACTGAAATTTGAGTGTTTGATTCGGTATCTGACTGACTCTGTTGAATGATAAAAATATATAATTCACCACCATCACAATCCCACTTCCACTGGTCAACAATTTTGACTTTCCCAAAATCCCCAAATGTCTCCTCTGCAAACCCTAATCTCTATCTTTCTCATTTCTTCATCATCTTTTCCACTTATCTACCCCACCACCACCTCCACCACCTTCACCACCGTCGCGCAGGCGGGGAGACCGAGGGGAGACCGCAGGTGGGGGAATCGGTCGAGGAGGGGGTCGCGCGGGTGGGGGGATCGGTCGAGGAGATTGGATACGACGGGCGAAGGGGAGACGGCCGAACGGGGGTCGCGCAGGGGAGTTTCGCCGAGGGGGGTCGCGCGGTGGGTCTGGGTCAGAACCCACGGATCCGGTCAGAACACAACACAGGCACATCAAACACGTTGACCGACTGATCGAGTCAGCAGTCAGCCGGGTCAGCCAAAATCAAACAGCCCCTTAATGTGGCTGATATTTATTAAGTTATAATGCAACAGACTCCATCAAAATAGAAAAGTGGATAAAGTTGCGGTTGATTTTAATAATCATAAAAGAACCGGATCAATTAGTGTGAATGCATGTTTTCCATGGGAGGGTATGTGCTCGTGACTTGCATTAAGATGAACGATTTATTTAATGTGGCTGGCTAGTGATAAAAAATGTGACTACCATGTGAATGAAAATGACGTGTGGATGCTTATTTTAATCGCATGATGAAAAAATATTGAAATGCAGATGACAATGTGCATTTAAAAACAAATGCGGCTACTTGTTCTACACAATTACGAATTTGTTTCGCGTGTCCATGAAATGCAGATGTTCAATGATGCATGTTCCAAGCATTGACATTATATGCGAATGATTTAACTTGTTACTCCTAATCATCAGCAGCACTAAGAATCTCAATGGCAACTTAGTTCTTTAGTATTAACGGATTAGTACTATTAACTAATAAGTAGTAGCTATGATCGGTGGCAACATAGTCATAAGATGCAAACGGATGAAAAGTGGTAACTAAGTTACTATTGATAGAGTGTTTCTCTTATATGATTGATGGTGTCACTACTAAAATTCCCAACGGATGTAATTGTTAAATGTTCATAGTTATTATCACCGACCAATAACCACCAACTAATGTTTTGATTGTTATTTCCTATATAAAATATTAATTTGGTATGTTTTAGTAATGAAACTACAACTTTGTTTTCACATTTAGAGCATCTTGTTGTTTAAACTTAGTTTTTGTACTTACTGACTCCTTGTACACATAAAGTACTTTAATCTAAAAGTAATTACGTGATTGAACCTAACAAGGTTATACAATATACAAAACAGGGTAACTTTATAAAATAGTAAACACGGTTATACAATATACGATTAGGTAACTCAAGTTTTTAAAGTGTTCTAATTAAGTCACTCTATTTTTATATTTTATATAAATTAAAAGTCTTAACATGTTTTTTAGCATGTTATACTTTTGGTTTTAATTAAAAAATATTTTCTTCTATCTTTTGATGCTGATATGGTGCGTTGACATTTAGGTACTTTTTTTTCATAATTAACATGTTTTTTTATTTTTTAATATAATTTATACATTGAAAATTCTGCCCTTACGTCTTCTCCACCGTTATTTTTCTTGACATAAAAAAATTTCGAATTGATCGTTTGGTGATCCAATTTGAGAAAAATACACATGAGTGACTAAATTAGAACACTTTTGAAACTTGGTTACTATTCTATTACATTTTCCCTATACAAAACCTACAATTGCAACATTGCTCAAGAACGATGCAAATAGCAACTGAATCAAAAACACGATGCAAGCAGCAGTAGGTCAAAAATAGCCCTTAAAACAATGGCGAAACTAATTAAGAACCGCTAATAGCTAGTATGTCTTAAGAATACTTATGACACATATTGACGAGCACCATCATCAATGTAATTTAAACATCATAAATCAGAAACTTACTATGTGGTGCTACATTTGTGTCGTTACATTTAACGACAAACTTTAATCGGTGAAGAATATAAGATATACTAACCACATCGAATTGAGGTTTTTGGCGTGTGTTAAGTTCTTAAGACCATCCACAACGAGTGGTCCATGGGCCATTTGTGGCTAACATGACATTGAGGGTCAAAGGACCATCAAGAGATCAAGAGAAGCAGATTTGTCCATGGGGACACATGCCTAGGATGTTTAATGTGAGAGGACTTGGAGAAAGAAGAAGACGTCCATGGAGGTGGAAGGAGATGTCCGTGGAGGCGTACGTAACATATGGTCAACATGACATGCGTCCGTGCACCATTGTAACGAGATAATGAGTTGGGTGTGTTTGGATGGTATTTTGCTACTTTTTTTTTACTTTTTCGTATTGTTTGTTCCTTTTTATCTTTTCATAAACCACATGTTCTTCGTTTTCCCATGATCTTACTTTTATTCTCTTCTACTCCTTTAAAAAAGGTCTCAGCATTTAACTTAAATTACAAACTTAATCTATAAGTACTTTAGCTTCATCTCAAAATCAAATCCTTTAAAACTATCGTTTAATAATAATAATAATCGAAGTTGGCAAACAAAACCAAATTTTCAAATAAATGTAAAAAGAATATTAACGCAAGAAAATGTACCAAAAAACCAATTATATTGTTTGGTGTTTTATGTTCAACAAATAAATATATTGATATAATGAACGAACAATGAATAGATTCCCTATCTCCAGCTTTTGCTTACGTATCACTTTCAACTTTGTAACAAATGGTCATCTCTAGAACCTCTTATCACTATCTATCACCAACCTAAAACATTCTCTATTCTCCACATATTATCCTCACAAAACCCTATATATATCCTCACACTCACACACACGTCATACAACAAGTCAAATATAGTCTCTTTGATCACTAAATATAAAATTGAACATAATGGATAGAGTGAACATAATGGTTTCTGAGAGACCTGTGGTGATCTTCAGCAAGAGTTCTTGCGTCTTATCCTACGCAATAAAGTCTCTCCTAAATAACTTTGGTGTGAATCCTACAATATATGAGCTTGATGAGATTGTAAGAGGCGGAGAGATCGAGCATGCGTTGTCTACGGTCCCGACTGTCTTCATTGGTGGTGAGTTGGTTGGTGGAGCTAATGAAATTATGAGTCTTCATTTGAAGAGGGATCTGAAGCCAATGTTGATCAGGGCTGGAGCTTTATGGGTTTGATTTGGTTTGTAAATTCAGTAACTACATAATAAAGCAGGTTTTAAATGCAAAAGATTAGAGAATAATGATTATGATGATTGATGATCTTTTAGATCATATCGTATGAAGTAATATGTATGACGAATTTACTAATATTAGGTATCCGTAAGCAATAATAACATATTTTTACTTCAAGAAACGACTTTATTATATGTTAGGATGGGATCGAACACTAAATATTTCTATGCGACTTGTTATATTTTGGTTTCCATATACAAAAGTTGGCAAAGAATATGAGCATTTGACTCATTTCTTTTACAAGCTAGAATGATACTATAGTGTTCTAGCAAGCTAAAGAAAAAATAAAGAATTTCAATCAGACACATGACAATCAAGGGTTACAAGATAAATCTGTTCAATTACATACAGCTTTCTTCAAATTATTTTAATATTCTTACATTCATGCGGGCATTAAAGACTTAGGTTGATATGCCATCTCAATTCTCATATACCACAAACGTGTTTTTGAACGTTTGTTGTAGGTGAGAAGATCTTCAAATTAAGTTTGTTTTCATGAGAGTAGTATCATAGTAAGTGACCTATTGAAAAATCATCACATGTGTAACTAAAAACAAATTTATGAGCTTCTCGTGAAGTCGTGGGTTTATAAATAGGTTTGACCGATCAAGTGTTACAATTGACATGAGATCGAGTCATGCTTATACATGTCGTTTAGAATAAAAGGGCAACCCTCATGTAATACCCACTTTTCCGAAAACATATTTCGACAGATTTTTTTTAATCGAAAACTATGTTAATATATAGTAAACAAAATACCCTTCGAGTGGCTTAATCTATACTAATAAGAATTTATAAGTCCTACGTTGAAATAATATATACCATGAGAAGTTTTATAATGTAATAAGTTGTGGTTTACATATATGGAAGGAAACCCGCTAAACTCCCGTATAAAGAACCATCAAAGAAGGAGAGCTAGCCGTGGCGCTATGTTTGGAGCTAACCTCAATCGAAGTTTTGACGGGCTTCCAGTTTTGTCATTTAAGCCTATTCTAGTATATATGTAGCATATGTAGTCTGAGATAAGAACAATCTTTCATTTCATTTTTTAACTTTAGTACCAAGAAGTAGATGTAAAGTTCCAAGATCCGTCATTTTGAACTCGGTGGATAAGGAGCCGTTAATTAGGCATAGGAGAGAGTCATTAGAGGTTGTGAGTATAATGTCGTCCACATACAAAAGTAAGTAAGCCATACATTGCCATTATGGTATATAAAGATCGAGGTGTCACAAATGCTACTTCAAAACCCACCATTTGCATCACAACTACAGAAACAGATATTTCAGTCGAATTTTTGCTACGGAAAATATCCGTAACGGATTTGCTACGAACACAGTTTGCTAAACCATAGCAAAATAAGTTCGTAGCAAATCCGTAGGAAAATTTGAGCAAATTTGAAAAAATAAATATATTAAAAGTACAATTTAATAAAATTCATAGCGTATTCGTAACAAAATCAATAAATAAATTTTGAAGAAAAAAACTAAAAATAGTCTAGCAGAAAAATCCGTAGCAAGAGTAAGAAATAGATCTAAAAAACATTTTTAATAAAATATGTAGGAAGATCCGTCGCAAAAGTGAAAACATATGTATTTAAATAATGATAAAAATATTTCTTTACGAATTCCATAGTAAAATTTGAAAATCAAAAGATAATTAATAATAAATATCAAAACCATAGCAAAATCAAGAAATAAATTATAGAACAATTAACTAAAATTTATAGCAAATCATAGTAGAAATATATATATATATAAATATATAATATATATATATATATATATATATATATATATATCTATATATATAGAATATATATATATATATATCTATATATATAATCTATGTATATATATATTATCTATATATATATGTATATTATATCTGTGTCTCTCTATCTGTCTCTCTCTCTCTTGTCTCTCTCTCTTCTCTCTCTCTCTATCTCTCTCTCTCTGTCTCTCTCTCTCTTCTCTCTCTCTCTGTCTATATGTCTCTCTCTCTCTGTCTCTCTCTCTCTCTGTCTCTCTCTCTCTCTGTCTCTGTCTCTCTCTCTCTCTCTGTCTCTGTCTCTCTCTCTCTCCTCTCTCTCTCTGTCTCTGTCTCTCTCTCATCTCTCTCTCTCTCTATGCTCTCTATCTGTCCTCTCCCTCTCTCTCTCTCTCTAGTTCTCTCTCCTCGTCTCTCTCTCTCTCTCTCTCTATCTCTCATCTCTCTCTCTCTCTAGATCTCTCTCTTCTCTCTCTCTATCTCTATCTATATATCTATATATATAGGGGAGGGTTCAAATGAGAACCACCTTTTTTTGTGAGAACTCTCAACTAGAAACCAATCTCAGCCACTCATTTTGTATCACATGCAAATCACATGTCATTTCCCCTTTTTTTAAAAAGTTCATAACTTTTTTCACGACATCATTTTTTCAAAAATTCCCATAAAATTCAGTATTTTTTATCTTTCCACGCCTACCATATTTATATACTTTTCTAAAAAAATCGTACATCCGTTGTTTACATATGTGTAAATCTAGTTATACACATGTGTAGTACTGGATTTACACATGTGTAAATCCGATATTACACATGTGTAAAACGAATTTCGTTAAAAAAACGGAAATTTTTTATTTTTTATAATTTTTTTATTTTTTTTATGAAAGGGGGAAAATAGGGGAACATTTTTATGTTTTTATTTTTTTATTTATATGTTATTTTTTATTTATAAAATTTTAAATATGTTTTTGTTAATTACAATTTTGCCATTGAGAACTTGTAGTGGTTGAGATTGGTTCCTAGAGTTCTCACCGAAAAAAGCTAGTTCTCATTTATCTCTATATATATATAATATATATATATATATATATATATATATATATATATATATATTATATATCTCTCTATCTATCTATATATATATCTATCTCTATATCTATATCTCTCTATATATATATATATATCTATAGATCTATATATATATATATATATATATATATATATATATATATATATATATAAATAAAATCCTTAGTAAAATTCATGCGAAATCAAAAATAGTAACTTTATTAAAATAAACTCAAGTATTTTACCGAAACTTCAACAAAACTATAACAGATATAGTAAATTAACATTGACATGGATCAATATGATCAACTAATAAAAATTTATATAAATTTGTGAATAATTAGTGTCAGTTATGATCAATTAAAAAAATTGTTAGGAGCGATTAGCCAATTAGAGTGAATGAGAGTTAATTGGTGAGGTAACTTAGAAATGTTGAGTTTGTTTTAAGCGATAAAGAGATCTGTTAAGTTTGTAGACATATTTAGGATATAAACAGTCTTTTTAGGATGCTTATGGAGGATAGCATTTCTGATGTCTAATAAATGGGACATTGGACACTACTAAGCTTAGGACTGTATGTATAGTCGTTAGATTAATGACGCGACCAAACGTCTCATCACAATCCACAACCATAGTTTAACTTTTGCAAATAACAATAAGTTTTTCTTTGTACCATTCCGACATGCCATTAGCATTGAAATTGTGTTTGCATAGCCAAATTCATTATCCACATATAACGGATGATAGGAGCATCATTAGGTCTCGATATAAGTTCCCAGGTATTATTTCCAAATATAGCTTCATATTCATTAGTGAAAATAATAGGAGATGGGTTTGGGAATGAGTGATCGGGAGTGGGGTTGGTGGGTGAGTTGTACGAGAATTGGTTCTCCTCAAACGTGACATGATAAGAAAAAATAGTTTTCCCAATGGATATTTTGATTCAAAAATAGCTTTGAAAGTGTGCCAGATAACCAAGGAAATGCATGGGGTGAAGCAAGTGGAAAGCTTATGGGGATGAATGGAAGACGTTTTTTTGGGTAACACAAGCAACCAAACACACGTAAATGATTATAGGGGCGTGTATTTAGTAATAAAGAATGGACATGGAGTTTGGTTTTGAAAGTGTTTTCTAGAAAGAATGTTATGGAGGTCTGAAGTCGTGTGTAGTGGCCGCTTTAACCTAAAATGAGGATGGGAGAGAGTCATGGGTGAATAGAGTGAACATGATTTTATTTAAACGACAAACACTTGTTCGAATTTCATGTTGTGTTGGGACATTGTGGGCACGAAAAGCGAAGATGAACTCTATGCTTTGAAGCAAAAATTTTTAAATTATGGTTATTAAAAGTCCCCCACCACCCTTTCTCATATTGCATTGTAAAGCTGGAATTCTCATGTGAAATTGAGGTGCAATGTAATTATGAAACTGAGCAAATTTTGTAAACGTCTTGGACTTAAATTTTAAAAGATACACCTATTTGAATCGGGTGAAGTCATCGATTAAAGCCATGTATATTTATACCAACATGAATTAAAATAGGTAAAGTTCACAAGTCACAAATAGCAAATGATAACAATGTTCTACTAATTGAATTAGAAAATAGCAAATGTCTATGTTTAAACAACTAACATGAATGACAAACAAACGTAGATTTTAAATTATTACAAGCAATAAAGTTCTATGAATGAAGAAAGTCCACGATATGTTGACAAGGGTGTGTAAGTTGATTGTGCCAAAACTTGGAATCTTAAGTAGAGGCAAAACAGGTGGTGGCGGAAGCATTAGTAGTGAGTGAGTAAAGGTTGATTGAGCTATTGTCTCGACACAAGATCATGTCATCCTTAAAGTCCTTCACATATAAACCAAAAAGGTCAAACTCTGATAAAATTATAATTAGTAATATTGAACTAACGAACAAATATAAGATTCTTAATGATATTAGGTTAAAAACTGGATCTAAGTTGTAATGTTTAGATAAGGTGGGAACGGTAGCAGTTCCCAATCCTAGCAATGGGATTAGTCCTAGCAGTTGGAGTTAGGTCGTCATGGTTGGTTGGGGCCTCAGCCCAGGGTTGTTGGCTACTTCTCGCGGTTGCGTAAAACGTAAATAGGTTCAGTTGTGAAAAGGTATATAGGTTTGGTTGTGGCAGCAGCCATAATAAGAAAAGGGAGGGTTTAGTTAGGTAGGAGTCTACATTTTCATCTCTTGAGGGAGACCACGTACAAGTTGAAAACTCGTTGTTGATCATTACCCAGGCAATCAGTGCCAGGGTGGTAATCCGCAAAGTAGTTGAGATCTTTTCCTAAGCAAAATAGTTAGACGTTTTTTTTGGCAAGGGCTGGCGAACCATCAATGTGATGGAGGACATAGCACCCTCTGGCATGGAATATAAAGAGTTTGACCCATGAATAGTAGGAAACTTTAACTCCATCGAGCACATGGACCTTGTGTTGGATGTTAGTGACAATGTAAATGGGGTATAAGGTGTGAAAGGGATTACCAGGCTTGTCGGTCATAGAGGAATGGTGACGTAGTGACGGCTGAGAACGAACACTCGAAAGAGAAGAATGTTAAGGCCAGGGCGATACCATATGAGGGACTCAAATTCTCATTAACATTTACAAAGGATATTCATCCTATAAATAATACAAACAAAGGAGTTAACTAAGAGAATACAATTATCTATAACTAACTATTATTCATAGAAAAATGTAAAAGATAACTACCAATAATATCAATAGATATTATCAGTTTACATAGTAGGCTCCAACCTACCCACTAGGTTTTGGCTCAATTCTTCCATATACAAAGAGGCTTCACCTACCATATTGAGGTCTCCTCCCCGCTTCTCTAGCAACTCTCTGTCTCTCTCTCTTTCCCTCTCCCTCTCCCTCTCTCTTTCTCTCTCACTCATTCACTGTCTCTATTTTTCTAACTATATTATACACCTATTCATATACAACACATATAGTTTATGACCTAAGATATATGACTGACTTGAATATAGGACCTCGTGTTTGTGGGCTCTAGTCTTGTGTGCACCTTCTAACGGGTTTCTTGTGTTGGAAGTTTCTACTCAAATATCACGACCTAGGAAGATGAAGAACGATGCTACACTATCATCAAGACAACTTGGATTAGGAAAAGTCTGAACACTAGATCCCTCCGTTTTTAGTAGCATAGATTATTTATGACTCAAAGAAATTCAAGATGCAACATACAATATCCGTAATTGACTAATTGTTAACATTCCATGATGATTCTCGTAAACCACTTCAAATACATTATATTTGATCATGTGTGTGGAAAAGTTGTTAATAGATTAAATTCAAAAAAATGGATTATTATTTTAAAATATAATGTTAAGTAATATATTATACATGTTTATAATCTTAAAAATATTGAGCCACAAGGGCTTTGGTTTTCAGGATTTTGGTGTTTTCTTTAAGGTTAAAGGTTTAAGTCTCGTAATAGAAATTGATACAAATATTAAAAATAGATTAGATTGTTGTAAAAAATATAAATAAATAAAAATACTGACAGCTAAATAAAATCAAGAGAAAATGCATAAATGGTCAATATGGTTCGATTAAATTGTATGTTTTGTCTCTAGAATCTTAAAATTATAAAGTTACTTCAAACTTCTGTATGTGTGTTATATTTTTGGTCTCTGCCGTTAAATTCCGTCATATAATAGTTTTGACTAACTTTTAGATATATTAGGGACCAAACATGTAATGCTCACAAAAAAAATTGTATTAAGTTTGCAAATTTTGAAATCTATGGACAAAACATGCAACAGACGTATAATAATTTAAAATAACTATAGAGTATTTAAAATCTAAAAACAACCGTACAATCTACTCAAATTACATACATCATTTATTCAAGTTTCTCTTAAATCATTGAGCCGGCCGAAACTTAATTAACAATCATCCATTTCTTTCTCGCCACTAATGAGCTCTATGACCTACGGGTGTAGTACTCTAGCTGTCGTAAAGAAAAACCATAATAATACGCATTAGTTGCCAACTTATGTGCCAAATGATATTAATCACATGCATGCATTATGTTGGAAAGTGGTAACTTTACATTAAAGATTCTAGTCCATCCACGAGCGCAAATCATTGTTTGCATAAACCTTAAAACCTACAGTACCACAATTTATTTGTTAATTAGATGAAATGAACAAGGGAGATGAAAGTTCTTTTAAACTAGTATTAAGCCTCCGCGTTACGGCTGGGCGTAAAATCTTGCCAAATAGCATCTATGTTGCATTATCAGCAACGACCACTAACAACGGAAAAACTCTATTAAAGAAAAATAAAAAATAAAAAACTAAAATCAAACGAAAAGTAACGTAAAAATGTAAAACATTAAAAACAATAACTTAGTCGATCTAGGACACGCACGTTGCAACGGAGCGGTTAAACGGGACACACACATGGTATGATTGTTAACTCTCAAAATTTAGACCGAAATGTAAAACGAAAAATTTGTAAAAACTAAATTTATAGAGAGCTAAAGTTGAAAGTATATGGGGGTTAAGTTGTAAGGATATAAAAATATTGGGTTTAATATAAAAGGTTAATAAAATAAAAGATGTGTACAACTTTTAATGCTTAAAGTACAACAATATATGCAAACTTGAGTTAATAATTAGTATATATTAAATGTATTAGAATCTATTGGAAATTTATTGATATTATTAATATTAATATGGTTATTGATATTTATTTAATAAAATTAATGTGTTGAATATAATATCAATGCTTATAAGTTGGGATTGGTATTAGTAATTAATGATGTGAGAAGTTGTCCCATATTGTAGGAAAGAAAGAATGTAAAATTTTTTATATTCTATAAACTCTTGATTATGTTGTTCTCTAAAGTATCACACTGAGTGGATTCACGACTTAACTCACACTCGCGCGCACGTGGGCATGTGGGCGCTTTGATGGCTCACTTTGCACTTCGCACGCTCAAATCGCCAAGAGACGTCTTAGTATTTTGAAGGTTGGTTCAAGGGCCTGGTCAAGTGCGACTGACCTTGGTGTGTGGTCTGAGTCCATGTGGTTCGAAACGACTGTGAGTTGTAACAGTTCGGTTACATGTTAACCAAAACTGATGACAGTTACTAATGACTGTAATAAGCAGTAACGATTTCAGATTAATGGTTGATCACTACCACATAAACAAGTATCTCCTATGGATTTTTGTTATGAAAAAATTCTATAGCAAATTTGATACGGATTAGCTACGGGTTTGCTACGGATACATGTTGCTACGATTTGCCTTCGGATAAACCATAGCAAAATGTGTTCATAGCAAATCTGTAAGAAAATTCATAGCAAAAGTTTTAAAATAAATATATTAAATATGATTTAGTTAAATTCGTAGCAAATTCGTAGCAGATTCAAGAGATAAATGTTGAAAAAGAATAACTAAAATAGTTTAACAACACCCGTAGCAAAATCCATAGCAAGACTAAGGAATAAACATTAAAAAAATTACACATATAATCCGTAGTAAATTTTGTAGCAAAAGTGAAAATATAAGATTTAAAATAATGATAAAAAATATCATCAAAAGAATCCATAGTAAAATCCGTAGCAAAACCTAAATCTAGGAAAATAATACATGATAAATATTAATACCCGTAGCAAAATCCGTAGCAAAATTAAGAAAATAAATATTTAGGATAGTTGAAATTAAATTAGTTAAAATTTATAGAGAAAGCCATATTAGAATCAATAAATAAGTTTTTTAAAACTAAATAAGTCACTTAATAAAAACCTTTGTAAAATATCTAACAAAATCAAGAGATATATAACAACTAAAATAAATAAACAAAATAGTGAATAAAAACTATAGTAAATATATAAGAAAGTGAGTTTTGATTACCTATTGACATAATTCATCAAACATAATAAATTAATATTAAATATGATCAAGTGAGACTCATCATGACCTGTTAAAAACTATTACAATCCTCAAGAACCAATACGACTCATTAAGGTGCAAGACTCTTTATAACTTATTAATAAAACTTTACACTCGTAGTTAGTCATGTTTAAATGTGAATGTACTTATGGAGAATTAATAATAAATCATTTAGGATCAATTGTGATGAATTAAGGTTAGACATTGCAACTATTGTATAGCCAACAGAGGTCAATAATGGTCAATGATGATATAATACAGTAACTTAGCTTTGATTTTGGTTGGGCCTGGGTCTAGGCCTGATAGATTATTAATTTCTTAAAAGTCTAACTAAGGTTATTTTTCTTGGTAGGTTGATGTGAAAGACAACTCCAATAATCATATTTTTCTTGGTAGCTTTAACTCCATGGTCAGACCCACCAGGAGCATTATCCTTTAACTTGAATCTCAACAACTCCAATGCAGTACTCATTTTCGAGCTTCTTGGCTTCCTTTTGGAATGGTCCGGAGCCCTAGCTCTAGAAGGTCACCTTAACGATAAAACTTTGCTCATAAAAAACTACATACTAAAAAATCGGATAAACAAAACACTCAACACAATCACTACAGAGAAATAAACTACGAATAAAATTATAAAAATATAAATATTAAAATTAGTTGCAGGGGTGTTCATTGAATCAAATCAAATTCAAGTTAATCGGATCAATCAACTTAAATTTTGAAATTATCAAACAACATTCGAATTCAGAAAAGAAAAGTTGAATTCTAATTGAATCAAATTCAAATCGAATCAAATTCAAATCGAATCGAATTCAAAATTTTCAAACAGAATTCGATTTCGATTTGTATTCGAAAGAAATTTCAATAGCTTAATTCGTATTTGGTAAAAGAAATAATTAATCAAATAATATTTTTTAAATTTATTTGAAAAATCAATGAGGGTCGATTGGATAATTGGGATAATAAGTTGCAATCAAGGTTAATTAGTTCCAAGTGGGTTCATATGGTATATTATGACTTAGTATAAACCATTATGACTTATAAAGACTTATTTTGACACTTATAACACAATAAGACGTATTAGGTCAAACATAGGCGATGTAGGCAAAACTTGGTTATTCATAATGATTCATGGTGAAACATAATCAAGGTTAATAATCACTTGTGGTGGTAAATCTTAGTCAACATAGTGATCAATAGTCAAGCATGGGTACATATGACCCATTAATACTCGTTATAGATTGTTATGACTTATAACTACCCCTAATGACATATTATGACATATTGTGACACTTATGACATAATACAACATGTTGGGTCATACATAGTAGATCAATGTAGGTCAAATTTGGTCAATCGATGTGATTAATATAAAAAAGCATTGTTATATATGTTAAATAATGGTCAATCATAAACAATCAATGCCTAATGTAACGACTCATAGTCAAACATGGGTGCAAATGACCTATTAAGACTCCTTATTATATACAGATCGACACGTTAATGACACATTCAAAATTGGGTATAAAAGGGTTTAGTTCGCTTAACCGCTTATGACATTATTAACTCATTAAAATAATCGTGTTAAACATGTTATTTGATAAACACAACTGTTTTATGACAAATAATTACTAAATAATATAATATAAAAAGTTCATATAAAAATAATAAAGAATCATCATAATAATAAATACTATCGTGAATGGAATATAAAATAAACTAGTAATAAAACCCGCGCGATGCGGCGCGTTAAACTACAAATCGTTTCGAACAAAATAGTGAACACCACTATGTGTTGCGGCTATTACACAGAGGTGGTTGCGTATGTAACTAGAGGCGTATGAAGTGATGGTGAAGAATAAGGTACATCACTATAAATAAGCATTAAAAATACGAAAGCATATTTAGAAAAAGAAAGGAAAACGTATCATATTTGATCGGTGGTTCGAATAAAATTAGCGTTGAAACGTAAAGCGGCTTGGTTTTAAACAAAATTAACACCCAACGCAGGTAGCGTCATTGATGCGGACGGGGTAAGTACGTAAAGAGAAGCATTCGAAGCTGCGCTGGCCCAATGTTGAACATGAGGTGCAGACAAAGAAAAAACATTCCAATGGTATATTATTGAAAACAAAGAAAAGTTACGTTGTTATAATTAATTGTGTATTTATTTTATAACGCTTAAAAAAACCAACTGGTTTGGGCCCAAACCGGTTTTATAGGTTTGGGTTTTTTAAAGTCCGAACCGGTTTAGAACCCGAACCGGTTTGAGCCCAAACCGGTTTTGATCACGGTTGACAAAACCGGTTTTAAAAAAACCCGGTTTGTACATCACTGATATAAATTAAAACTACAGGCAAAAGAAATTAAAATCGGGTGGGATTAACAAAGTAATATATGTCAAAACAGTTTATATATGTTAATATTAAAATCGGGTGGGAGAGCGTATTTAATTGAATCCTATCCAAAGAAAACTACTTAAGCAAACTAAATATATGTGTCTTGCTTTAGCCAAAACAGTTTATATATGTTAATATTAAAGAATTTAAAAATAGAAAAAGTCACCGACGTAATTGAGATATAGTAATAATGAAATTAAAAATTGAACAATAGAAAAAACATAAAAGAAGAATTAAACAAAAGAACCATTTAGAACTAATAATAATATAATAGTATATTAACAAAGAATTGATATACATCAAAGGGTATGGCCTGCCTTATTCTCAAACCCAATATTTTTCAATGTTGACCTTATCTTCCTTCCAAATCGTCCATTATCTCCATGTAACTAACATCCGAAAGTTCAGGAAACTGAAGCATCGTCCCAACCCTCTCGATCTACCCTAGTTTGCAACTCACTTCAGCATCTTCGTCTCTATTGCTCTCTACATATGTGAATCTTCTTACACGAACAAGTAAGTTTATATGTTTGATTTCTTGACAGTCATTACATGAAATTGATTGAGTCGATTCGTTAAGATGAATATCATGAACATGTATTAATACAGATTGTGCAATTTCATTCAATTCTGATTGTTATTTCAATTTTGTTTTAAAATTGTTCCAATTTAAATTGTTTTAATCATACAGCAAACAATATATCTTTTAGTGCTTTCAGTTCCTCTTTGACACATCTATTTCATTAATTAAAAAAAATTTTATCAAAGAGCATCCTGACCATAATCCACAACTCAACCGTTATTACCCAAAGAATTAGACCCACTTGGAAAATTAAACATATTCCAATTTGGCATACAAGAACTAAATATTCCAATTATATTACCTCATAAGTTTATTTTTTTTAATGATTCTTTCTTATAAGTCATGTTAGTTTTGATCTCTGATTAACAGTAAAAAAATGAGTGCGAGTGATCGTATATGTGGCTACCATATCACTTAGAAGACCACACCCCCCACCCCACCCCACCCCATACGTGATAGAGCTTGAAAGGGGTGAGATGTGATGGTCTTCACAGGTGAATTCCTTTGACTTGCACACTTTTCCCACATTTTCTAGCCGTTAAATGGCTTTTTTCCATTAATAAAAATTTTAATTATTTAGTTTTAACATACACACATATATACTACTCTCACTCATATAAAAACGACATAATTTCTAATACTCTCAATCTTGTTCTTCTTCTCCATACACTTCGAAAAAATAAATTTTTTTCTTCTTTGTCATCATCATCATGGTTCAATTCCTCCGAGAGCAATGACTTGTTTGCTTAGTGCGATACACGTGTTGGTCCAATTTATTACTCATATCGTCGAGGTCGCAACTTCACATCCTAGTCACAAACAAAACGAAGTTATCAGGGATCGTGAAAAGGCCAACAACGTCTTGTAAAAGATTAGTTTGGTGAAAAGCCAACATATGTGCGAAAACAAAAAATGTATTTCATGCATGAAGAGGTAGCATCGATTGTACACATTAGAAGTAATCAAATTGTTCCATTGCTTGGCAGTCAGCACCAATGAGGTGACCATCCACGTCAAATATTAATGCTTGAAACGGTTGCATCATACGATCTACGGATATGAGATGCGTTCTTTGTTGCTGCAGGTTCAAATAAAATATCAATGTCTTAGATCATTTATCTATTTTTAACAACATTATAGACTAGGTTGCATCCGGGTCTTCGTTTTATGCAAATGTACGTAGTATGAGCACAAGTATTGTTTGGAATTAATCTTTAGTATTCAACCTTTTGTTTACATGCTCGCATCCGGATGATGGAAAAAGATGTTATCTTAAAAAAAACTTATGAATTGACAAGAAAAGATATCGAGCAAGCATTTGGTGTCTTAAAGAAGACATGTCACATCATTGCAAATATCATGCGTATGTTGCATAAGAAACACATCCAGAGTATGCATGTTTTTTTAATTTTACATAACATGATTTTAGAGAATAAAACGCTAGTGTTTTTTTAAAATGATAAACAAGACAATGTCACTACTGTAAAGCTCAACGAGAAACAAAGACAAACAAAACTGTATGAAGATACAATATAGAGAAACGCATGTTAGCCTTAAAGTCGATTTGATCGAACATTTGTGGAGAAATCGTGAAGATTGAAATGTCATCATTAAATTTTTTACTTTTGTATTTTTAATTATCTCGTAATGTTTTGAAAATTTAAATATTATATTAGTGTTTTCTCAAATTTTATTTTGTTAAAATATATAATTTGTTTAAAAATAATTATTAATTATTAATTATTAAAACATCATTATGATTATTATCACACCACTACATTCACTTTTCATTATCAGATACACACTACTAACGTGTCGTCTTCATGCATGATAACGCTTTACTACTACAATAACACTACAAACTATAATGGCCTAACATAAAGCAGACTTTTGTCCTATAGACCACATGTCCAACAAACGATATCCAACTAAATTGGTAACAAAACATTAACAGGTACCATGAACTTTTCGGTAACATAATTTCAAACTAAAATAAACAAACATAAAGATTATGTTATATTCCGGAAAGAGGTTACGTTACAAAACCTATAATTTATGCGAATGGTACGAAGCAACGAGTGTCATTGATCTAAGAGATGAACAATTTAGATTTAAGATGTAATAATCATGCAATGAAAATGCTTGTTGGGGCAAAATTAGAAATAACCTACAATTAGAAATAGTATTGCTATACTTTAAAAAAACAATATTTTTTAAAAAAAATGTCTATGTGTTGTGTGTATAACTTGCGTGATTATTCACTACGTAATTATCAATATAACTTGCGTAATTATTTTTTATAACGTGGGTAATTTTACTTTGCGTAATATCAAATATATATTTTACGTAATAATGCATATAACTTGTGTAATTATGAATATAACTTGCATAACTATGTACATTATATGTGTAATTATGACGCAAATGAAACTACTCATCCACCAGAAAACACGTGTCGCATCGTTTCGACTTCGTACGACTCGTACGAAAATTACACTGTATATAATAACCGACCCCGTTTATTTATTATAATAATAAACCAAACTTTGTGGAAAGCCCTCCTTATCTCTTTCCATTTCAGCCTTATAAACTCTTTAACACATCTTCTTCAGTCTTCACACTACAATTCTGCAACTGAAGAACACCATGACGACCTTCGATCTTCCACCGGAGGTGATGGAGGTGCTACCTTCAGATCCATTTGAGCAGCTTGATTTCGCACGCAAAATCACCTCCATTGCGCTCTTCACCCGAATCTCTGCTCTTGAATCCGAATCCTCCGTCCTCCGTCAACAACTCACCGATAAGGACCTCGTTGTTGACGACCTCCAGAATCAGATTAACTCGCTTACTGTTGCTCTTTCAGATGTTGTTGATAAGCTTTCCCGCGCTGATGAGGAGAAAGTGAGCTGTTTACGCTTTTAACTGATTTGTTTAAGTCTAGTGGATGTTTTGATCGAAATTCTGAATGATTTTGGAGTTTTTTGTTGTTTTTGTTAGGAGATGCTAGTGAAGGAGAATGCGTCGCTTTCGGAGCAAGTTAAGAAGCTCAATCGTGATGTTGCGAAGGTAATTGAACAAATGTTAGTTATATGTGCATTTTATTTGTTGAATTGAGGTATCGGAATCCGTTTGTGTTGTTCTTCTAATCGACGGATTGAGAATGAAGTTTGGTCTCTGATTTGGCTTACTGGATATATGTAGTGTTTTGGGACTTTATGATAATCGGGATTGAGGATTGATATTCTTGAGCAGTTTAATGTCTATGGATTTGATTTTTAGAGGATAATTGCAGTTAATGTGAATGCATACAAAATTTGTTGAATATTATATCCTAATTTTATAATCTGCTAGTAGAGAAATGAGAAATCTCAGTATCTATATTTAAGTTCAAAGGCATTTCATCTTGATTGTTGGTAGAAATGCACAACCAACTGCTTCAATTGCTTTTATCTGTTAACTTTAATTAAGAACTTGTTGATATTGGTTTAGAAAACCAGAAACAGATTTAGTTCTTTGATTCCAACTTTAATTGAATCTTATTCTTCTAACTAATGCAGTTGGAGAGCTTCAGGAAAACGCTCATGATGTCACTTCAAGATGAAGACGGAAGTTCTGTGAGTAACTTCTTTAAATAGTTTAGATAGATAAAAGATCGCTTTTATGGTTTAAGAATAACCATCTTATTCTAGTTCTTTATTGGATTGCAGGCTAGGAACCCTGTGGTTGCTGCACCAAATGTGCCAAAGGATACAAGCTTATCATCTCAGTCAATTGCTGGAGGTTATTTAGTATCTGGTTTCACTACCGGTATTTATATTTCAAAGAAGAGCTTTATATGACAATATTATTTTAAATTTCGTAGAAAATGATGAAACTGTGCCACCGTCACCTTCTAGCGAGTTAGCAATAACGAGTCAGTCATCGGATGTACAAAATCCCAATCAAGATGAGGCAGTGACAGAGGGTAAATAACATAGATGATTCCATTGTGATATTAATTTCTCCAATTATTCGTGGTTGATTGACAAAGTTTCTTAATCAGCCTCCAGAACTTATGGTTCATCATCTGGTCTGTTGTTGGCATCAAAAACAAGCACGCCTCGGCTAACACCACCAGGATCCCCTCCAAGCCTATCTGCATCTGGATCCCCTAAAAGAACATCTAAGCCAGTTTCTCCAAGAAGGCACTCTATTTCTTTTTCGACCACAAGAAGCATGTCTGATGACAGATCTTCTGCCATTTCATCAGCAACCTCAAGCCCATATGGGTCCATGTCAGGTGCGAATGCTGGTTAACAACATAGTTAACCTGCATTTATATCAGCAATATCCAATGACCTTTTGACCTAAAATAGTCAAGAACATATAAAGAAAAGCTAAATGAAACAATTATAAAGATGAGCTAATGTTTATCCCTTTGTGCTTGTTTCAGGACGGACTCGAGTGGATGGTAAAGAATTTTTCAGACAAGTGAGGTAACATGCTTCCACTGCAATTCTAATGGATTAAATATCCTTCCATAAGTGGGTTCTTTATGAAATTTGATTTTTTAAACTTGCATACTATGTAAGCAACTTCTAAAATATGATTTGAACCATGACACTAAAGTGTTCCCACTTACACCTTTTAACTTTTAATCATTTCCCAAACCTTTCCCTCCATTCCATGAAAACTGCAGGATTTTTTTTGGACCGAATTTCATGCTAAAATTACATTTTTTGCTCTCTCGTTCATAATGGTGTTGACGTGAATTGAACAAACATGTATCTTTTCTTTTACGTTCATCAGGGGAAGATTATCATATGAGCAGTTTAGTGCCTTTTTAGCGAATGTCAAGGAATTAAACTCTCACAAGCAAAGCAAAGAGGTATGTGTACATAAAAAATTCTTGCATTCGTTCACTTTAAGTCACCCACAAATCGATTAATTTTTCTTTGCATCATTTATGGTCTCGTAGGATACTTTACGGACGGCGGATGAAATATTTGGACCAGAAAACAAGGACCTTTACGTAATTTTTGAGGGATTAATTACTCGTAATGTCCACTAAAAGGACTACATTTTCTTTTGTCACAATTTGTAATTTATATGAAGTTAGTTATGAAGTCGTTAAGTGTATGGCAAGATTTTCGGTTCTCAAAAACTACTGAACACGAGAAACTATTTGATTATTATTACTACTACTGCTAGTGTTGTTTTGTTTTTGTTTCATAGGAAATACTAATGTAATGTGAATCAAAGGTAAATTCAATGGCAAATTTGATGATTGGATAAGAAACTGCCACCATAATAATGTGAATATCAATAAACTGGAAGAAGCCAAGTTGAATGAGTCAAATACATAGTAACAGAATTTTAAATGTATAAACCATTAGGTATAAATTACTACCTGCTAATTTGTCTATATACTCAAAGTTGCCTCATTAACAAATTTTGATACAACTTTAGTCCTCCAATTTTTGTTTCTCTTCTGAAGCATCCTTTTCGTCATTCATACTTGGTCCCTGTCACATACAAGTCTTTTAATAAGAATAATTAACAAGTAACAACACATACATAGAAACAAAAACGACAAATAAAACCAAACAAATCCTTAAACCGCTAAAAGAAATTGTTTTGTGTAGTAGATAAATCAGATCAGACCAAACTAAAGCTTGAAATTTGAATACATAAGAATCAAGTCATCAACTACATGATATGGTAAAAGTTAGTATAGGACTAGACTCAACATGACTAATATGAATGTCTATTTATACTATTTTTCTTCATCAGTACCACAACATATCTTAAACCATTATTATTGTTTAATGTATCACATTCCAACTGACACGACTGAAAAATGTCCCGTAAGTAGAAGAATACATCGGATGTATATAATAGATGATGGTTTAGTTCAATACAGTTCGGTCTATTTTATCGGTTATAGGCTTCCGAGTTTTCAATCTCTTACAAAACTGAAACTTTCTAAGTAGTTGAAGGACCATATTGCAATTAACTTTAAAAAGAATGACGGGGGCGGGAGACACCACTATTTCCCCATGTCTCCTTCATCTCCCTCTTTCTCTCGCATTTTTCTGATGGAAGTTTATCGTTCTGATTTCGATCTGGATCTTCATGGTGTATCAACTCATATCTTCAGATTCCTCAAGGTATAAATCATAATTTATTTATTCAATCATGTTAAATTCTTCAAATCTTCTTCAAATTTCGTTATCGAAGACGAAAATCTCATGTTAATCTTCATTATCATATGTTCATTCGATTTCAATTTCACGTCATCAACCTCGTTACATCTGTCACGCCTTCATCATATATAATTAGTCGATTTTGTGTATTATGAATTAGGCTAGGTTTAATAACGTTGAAATGGGGTAGGTTAGGTTTTTAATTCGGTAATCATGTTGTTTGTTCATTGTCTACGCAATCATGAAGTTTTTTGTGTGTTTTTGTGAAATTGACTCGTGTTAATTTTTGATTTCTGACGTTTTGTTGATGGATTTTTTGTGTTTGCCTTCAGTAAGAGATGGCTGATGAAGAGAAGAAGGAAGGGGTTATATTTGCTGTAGGAAATAACAGAATTCTTTTCTCTGATTCTTCAGTTCCAATTTCTGTTGAAGGTGAAAAAGAATGGTCCGCCTTTAACTGCAATCTATTTCTTTTCTGGCTTCTGTTACCTTAGATGAACAGAAATGCATAAACTTCTTGAGAAATTATTTTTTAATAAGATGTGATTGGAATTTTAGATGTAATGTTTCTTGCATGACTAAAGTTTTCTATAACATTAATTGCTGAAAATTAGCTTTTTAGATAAGGTTGATGATGATTCCGATGATTCTCCGCTAAGGAATGTTGAGGATGCTAAAAGTAAACATGAACCAGCCACGCCTACTAGCTCTGATTCTGCAGATGCATCATCTGCTAGATCTGGGTTTTCAGATTTAGTAGCTCAAATTGATTCAAAAACTCATTCTAGACAAATATGTGGGTACTTATGGAAGTTAACGAAGGTACCCTCGACAAGCTTGCATACGCTTAATTCTGGCCTTCCTAGCCTCCCTTCGATTAAGAGGCTGACTAAGAAAAAAAGTCAGAAACTCATGCAGAGCATCCCAGAATTGCCGTCCCAATTAGACGCTGAATTGTATTGTTTTGAGGCTTCATGGACAAATTATTCACTTGCACAACTCAAAGATGCAACCAACAACTTTAGTCGTGGTTTGTTTATAACTTTATCTATTATGCTTTCAAAGTTTTTCTTTTTCAACATCAACTCTACTTGTAATTCTATAACTTGCCTTATCTTTTGGGACTTGCTTACGTGCCCCTTTGGATTTGTTTATGACAAGTTTTTACGAACAATGCATTATAAACAAGTTTTGCTACTATAAGTAATTACATTGAAGACCATGAGATAGAACTAATAGAGAATACATATTGCTCTAGTAAAAGACAGGGAAATTTTATAAAGAAGATAAGAAACACTTCCTATTCTGGTGACCAACTGATTTTGAGGCTTTTTATGTAAAAATAAAAGTTTTATAGTCTTCATCTTAAAAAGAAAAATTGATTATATGAAATAGAGTTGACCCAATGTGATTACCTTTTTATGCAATTAGCTCTTAGAAAAGCATTGAGCTTTTACTTTTATTCTGTTAAATTTTGTGAATAAATGCTTTTAAAATGTCATTTTCTGAACATAGATATATTACCAAACAAGTGAAACAGATACTTGAAAAGAAAAATGCAACAAAATTATTTGTTTTCTTTGCTAACAGATACACCTCTTACAAGCTATTTGACAATGGATTATATTTTTCTTTTCATTTGAATTTTGAATTAATTAGTTTTACACTGAGATGCGACTGATTATGTTAAATGGCCTGTACTGATATACTAGCTATGAAGTCGTGAACTTTTGTTTCTTTTTGCATTAATTATATTTGATACATCTATGCAATTTGTATGTTACTGTGACAAAACAACATTAAGAGCGGCAGGTTGTTATGACACTTAGTTTACTGCATTGGACATAATTAAATACATATACATTGGAACAGATCTTATTATGCTAAATGGCCTAAAAAGTCTAATTATTAAAATAATATCATTTTAGCTAACAGCCTAATATATTTCTATGATGTTGCAAAGAAAACTTAATTGGAGAGGGAGGTTATTCGGAAGTTTACAAGGGTCATTTGCAAGATGGACAAATGATAGCAGTAAAAAGACT
This sequence comes from Flaveria ramosissima, assembly GCA_025215565.1. Classification (NCBI taxonomy): domain Eukaryota; kingdom Viridiplantae; phylum Streptophyta; class Magnoliopsida; order Asterales; family Asteraceae; genus Flaveria; species Flaveria ramosissima. The sequence goes on from CM046044.1 coordinate 54,353,800, forward strand.
AATCAGAGGTACACCTGAAGAAATGACTTCAGATTTTTTATCTGAACTTGGAATCCTTGTTCATGTCAACCACCCAAACATTTCAAATGTTATTGGCTATGGAGTCGAGGGTGGCATGCACCTTGTTCTTCCTCTATCCCATCATGGGAGCTTAGCTTCTCTTCTTTCTGGTTAGTTCTTAATTACTCTAAGTAGATGGATGGGCCAGGTAACAGGTCAATTGGGTAGCTTTTTTTATGACCTGAACTGGGCCAATTTGGGTCGATTGTGTCAAATATGAATACGAAAACTACATCGTTCGAAGAGAAATCTTAAATGATCTTCTCAATCCGTATCTTAACATTCAGATCAGAAAAAGAAACTTGATTGGAGAACCAGATATAACATTGCATTGGGCACTGCATCTGGCCTTTCTTATCTTCACGAGGGCTGTCAGCGCAGAATCATTCATAGGGATATAAAGGCAGCTAATATTTTGCTTTCACAGGATTTTGAACCACGGGTAATCCATATGACTTGAAATTACCAACAAACTTTTACTTTCTAATTTGTCATTACATATGTACTTCATTTTGATGCTTTAACTTTGGTTATTACTACAGATTTCTGATTTTGGGCTGGCTAAGTGGCTACCAGATCAATGGACACACCTCACCGTATCACAATTTGAAGGGACTTTTGGGTACTTAACTTTTTCTCTTTATTTATTTATTTATGTATTTGTTTGTTTGTTTATTGTTTATTTGTTTGTTTTCCTTTTTAATTAACTGAAAACATGTTTACTAAACTGCAGCTACCTTGCTCCTGAAGTTTTCATGAATGGTTTGGTTGATGAGAAAACTGATGTGTATGCATATGGAGTCCTTGTATTAGAAATCATCACTGGGCATCCTGCTTTGGATGAGGCACAACAGAGTCTGGTTATGTGGGTATGTTTGTCTTCTTACAAATGCAATCCCGAAAACTAACGATGGTTAGAAAACTAACTATGGTTATTTTTTCTCTTAACCACAAACCAAACAACTTGTTAATTTAATTCCTTGCAGGCTAAACCTTTGATCAATGAGAAAAACCTTGAAAAACTTGTGGATCCTCATCTCGACGGTGCCTGTGACCTAGAGCAGCTGAATGATTTGGTATGGATTGCTTCTCAATGCATCAATCAAGATCCAACTGAACGTCCGAAAATGAGCAAGGTTGTTATAAAAACTTGTTTAACTTTCATGTTTTCAAAATTTCTTAAACTTTTTTGTAATTTGAATTATCTACTGTTTTTCGTGTTTTTGTTGGTTTGATATGGATGCAGATTTACAGGATGCTAAGTGGTGATGAAGGTATTCCTGACTGCGGGAAAAAGTTTATAAAGAGGGCTGCCTTCAAAAGGAGGATGTCAATTGATGATCAAGGTGAAATGGAGTTTTAGCGTTTGTATATTGGTTACTGCATTTTGGAAGGTTTTTTATTTTATTTTCCATTAGTTTTAAACAAAGAATTCACAAAGTTCTAAAGAGAAGCATGACATGTGGGGGAGAAAAGTTTAAAGGAACCAGTTGTTCTACTGTACTATGAAGTATTTGTATGATCTCTTGTATGAGATCTACTCGGTAGATATTGAGTGACTCGATGATGGTTGGATCGTTCCAATGGTGACTTTTCCTTCTCTGATGCCTAAGCGAGGCGTTCGAAATCCATCTGCTAACCCCCACCGGCATATCAAACCCATCTTTTTTAGTATCATTCATCAATGAAATTGGGGGGATCAAAATCCAGTTTCCTTATACAACCAAACATTTAACAGCTTATTCTTCCACTTAATTTGTGTCTTCTTTTCAATATGTTGCTAATTTTTTTACATGCACACCGTACATCCTGAGAGATCATCGTCCATCCAAGATTTTTTCATATGACATTAAGATATTACCAAATGGTTCTATAATATCAAAAGTAGGCCTGTGCAACAGGTTGTGATAGGACTCCACAAACTATGATCAATATAACCCGATCATAACAGAAAGTGTGACCACTCCATACTTCCAAACTTGAGAACCATTCCTTCCATTCTTTCATATTCGCCATGGGATTATTCTAGACCATTAAATCTCAGAGGTATTGATAATGATCTTTTAACCTGATTTTTCATGAATTAAGACAAGGGTACAATATTCTTATGACATTACTACACATGTAGAAATGGGATTGCACGTATAACCGGTTTATTTGTTAATTTTTTTCCCATATTTTTATTTTTACTTTACTAACCATGAAAATAATGAATAAAAAATCACAAAATAGTCTAAGCACATCAAATTGTACGTTACAAATGCAAGCGTAATTTGAGGTTTTTGAAATAATCCACATCAAAAGAAGAAGCATGTTGGACATTAAAGAGGCTCTCACAGGGGGTAAAAAGTAAGGTGCAAGAATGGTGAGATTAGCACAAACATTATCCCATACGATAAAAGAGTCGATTAGCCACTCGATACAATTTTTTGGGTTCTTTTTGAGGAAAATATAAAACACATAGGATACGAAAACAAATATCATAATATAATTTATCACCGGCAAATAATAAATAACATGATGGCATAAAAATCCGTATGACTAAAGTAGCTAAGACTACATGCAACCCTAAGACTATAAACACATGTAATAATAGAGAAACCTAGAAAGAAACTAACACAAACATCTATGACTAAAAGAACACTTATACAATACAAGTCAAGATACGAAGCCTCAACAAATACCACGTCTATCCGTCCCACTAGAAATCCCTAACATTTATCTGGCGTCTCCAGTAACTTTTATTACTAATCATGTCCTTAAAGATGTTTAATTCTAACAAATACTGTCGAACCTGCTTAACCAATGTCAGTTTTTGTCTGTCTTTACTCCCTACCTTCTATAGTAAGGTTTCCATGCTCTTTACAAGTATCGTCGATTGTCTTCTCAACACATACCTAAAAACCATTTAGATTTTCAATCCTTTATTCTATCAAACATGTGTTATTCTGATCTATCTCAAAAAATATTATTTCTTATTCAATTACACCTTGTGTACACATACATTCACTTTAACATCCTTATCTATGCTATCTCGAACTTTAATGTTTGTTTCTTTTTGATTAGTCAGTAATTGGTTTCATATAACATAGTCGATTGAACTGAAACCTGTAGAATTCCCTATTTAATTAATCTCTTATCACACAATACGTCTACAACTGCCCTTCACTTGTCCAATGCCTGAGCATAGTGAGCTACATCACAATTCATGTCTCCGTCATTCTACACAAATGATCTTAAATAGTTGAACTTGATTGTTTGTGATACACTTATCCTCTATCACTCATCTAAGCGCCATTCTTTTTACCGACTCCACTAAATTCACTAACAAAACACTTGTATTTAGATCAACTTATACGTAACCTAAGCTTTTACGCTGTACTACACCTCGCCACTTCTTAAGCCTCGTTTAATTCTTGCCATAATCACCCACTCCAATAATTACATATAAATAATATTTTCTTTATATTTGTTGTGTAATAATGCTTATAAAGATCCTAATATTCAATTATCAAAGCATTGACTAAGTGATAAATAAGTTTACTAAATATAATAATCAAAATAATGATCTCAAACATATTAATCATTCATCATCCTCCAATCACCTTTGTTATGTCGACATTTTCTTGATATCACAGCAAGTAAAAACAAACGAAGAAGACGATGAAGATGCTTGCACCACCATTGACCACCACCACCACCACCACCACCACCACCAAATCTCCGACCTTTAGGCTCCTTCAACAGTCGTAGCTGTTAATCTGTTACTTTCACCTCTAACCATCCCTTTTACGCCAATCAACCACCCAACCACCGCCACCAACCGCCACCAACCACCACCACCTTAGGTTTCCCCAAATTACCACAATCAGATGCATAATCACACTCCAACATCTCCACCACCACCACCACAACCATCGAATTCCAATATGAACTCGATCGACGATACTTCGATTTGGGACTGGAGTCAATTCATCGATTTCAACATCGACGATCACTTGCCTTTGCCTACAGACGACCTCCACCACTATCCAGTTATCCCAACACCTCACGACCTCCATCCGATCGAAAACCCCCAATCACAATCGCCACCAGATTCGCTCCCCATCAATTCGACTCCAAACCCTAACCCTAGGGTCCGGAAACGGGATCCGAGGATGGCCTGCTCCAACTTCCTGGCGGGTCGGATCCCCTGCGCTTGCCCGGAGCTTGATGCGCAGATGGTGGCGGAGGAGGAAGAGGCTGCTCCGGGGAAGAAGAAGAGTAGGAGTGTTGGGGCCCGGTCGTCAGCGAGTTCTCGGTGTCAGGTTACGGGTTGCGAGACGGATATTAGTGAGCTCAAAGGGTATCATAAAAGGCACAGGGTTTGTCTCCGTTGTGCTAATGCTAGTGCTGTGGTGCTTGATGGGGAGAACAAGAGATATTGTCAGCAGTGTGGGAAGTAAGTTCTGTTCACCATTGTTGTTGTTACAGGATTTTAGGGAAATTATTTCTGCCATTTACTAAGAACACTTCAATCTTTGTAGTACAGTAAGTATTTGTGAGCTAGAAGTAGCATTGATCTTATTCTTAGCACAGTGCTCAATGGGTTTGTTGATTGTTCTATAAGTTTTGGGAATAGGGATGGATTAATACAGTTTTAATCATGGGGTTTGTTACCAAGTAAGAAGGATGCTATCAGTATGTCATCTATGGATATGACTTGTAGATTCTGTAGCACATATAAGCCCCTCCCTCACAAAGCTAAAAAGGATTTACATTTTACTGATTTTGATGATTCTGTACTGTTTTTACTGATGAGAGTTGATTACCATTTGAAATTATAATTATCACAACCTTTATAGACAAAAAGAACTAGGAATATGGTGTTATAGTCAACTTAGTTTAATTTAAGAAAATGCTGAATCACTGTTGTGTTATTTTGATTTGAATTAGTGACAATCAGAAGTACTCTAAACCTTGATTGGGATGGCTGCATATTTAGACAACGACATGACTTGCTCATCTATGGTTTTCAAGCTTGATATATCAAAACTCTACCTATTTGTGGAATATCGGGAAATGGGTCCTAGTCTTTGAGGTGCTTTTTTTTTGGGCTTTTTTGGCACCGTGGAGCAACAGGGTTGACACTAGTCCTTAAGGAGACAAGTTTACTAAACAGTTCAATTGGAGTATTTTGGGTGTTGAACATCCTGAACACTGGTTTTCCATTTGCTTGCGTGAATTGTTTGATAGACATCAACCCATGTGTTTTCCATATGCTAAACAACACCATGAATGGGAAAAAAGTTAACTAAAATATTCAATTGTGTAGTGATAAGTCTTTTTGCAACTAGGTTTCTAGGGAAGGTTTGTAGTCTGTATTCTTTGTTCTGTGTCATGTGATGACTGATGAGAAAGCCAGATATACTTAGGGCATGTTTGGGATTGCTTTTTAAAAGCTACTTATGACTTTTTGGAGGGGTAAAAAGACAAAAATGCCCCTCCAAAAGTCACAAGAAGTTACAATTTCTAATTTCTTGCGACCTTTGGAGGGGCATTTTTGTCGTTTTACCCCTCCAAAAAGTCGTAAGTTGTTTTGAAAAGCAATCCCAAACTTGCACTTATAGTCCAATATGGGCACGTGTAGGTGTAGCAAAGTAGGGTTAATGACTTACTTGACCATTTTAAATAAAAGTGATAATCTATTGAGAAGAATGGCAATGCTAGGAGGTGATGTACTCTATGGCAAACCTAAAATTATTAGATGTGGAAATTACAAGCACCAATTGCCCAACTTGAATACAAGCATAGGGAGGTCGATTAGACTCTTAAATTTCATGACCCTACTCCTAGTAATGGAGGCTCTGAGAGATTCTTTTTGAAAAATAAGATAATCAGTTGTAATAAAGTTGTTTGTACTTTGTAGAATGCAGTGTTCCTATGTGCTTCTGCAATTAGAAATTCTAACAATCAAAAAGTTTTTGCAATTAGAAATTCTAACGATCAACAAAATATCCAATTGTTAGGCAAATTTTGATTATTCAAAATGCATTAATAAATCAAATGATTAAAAATCCTTTTTTGCGAGGTAAAGAGAGAATTTTTGCCAAGTCCCTCAATTTAGTTTAGATGAAGGTATAGATATGCAATCTTATTTTACCTTTAAATAGCGAGTTTTGTGGTATTGATATGAAATTGATTATCAAAAATTAAATAATCACTCCCAAACAATCACGTAATCAGAAGCAGTCTTTGTTTATCCAAACTTTGAAACTGATTATTGGGACTTCAAGTTGAAATAATCAGACAATCAGTTCAACAACGCATATCCAAACACCCCCCACGTATCACTAGGTGCACATGATTGTAGGCTGGACAACAAACATAGGCGAATGCATATAATAGTGTCAGGATCAGTGATCACAAGTTTGATGTATTAGAGAGTAATGCAGCGGAATAAGATCAAGAATTAGACAAATTATAGCAAGAGTTTGATATTTGTAAACAAATACGAGAGAATATATTTCTGTGATAAGGAATGTTTCAATAATGCCAAATATTATTGCTCAATCATTCACAAATTACAATAAGGTTGACACTCCTTATATAGAGTGCAATCACTGCTGCTATCACGGGATAGTGACAACTAGCAGATCTATTACAAAAATAACTAACACTTAACAAACTACTGAAATGTTCACAACTACTGAGAACATGTCAGAGTGCTAAGTATAAAACATGAAACTACTGAAAAGAAACTACTGAAACTACAACGACTGAAGAACAAACTCTTCAGTCGTTTTACAAAACTACTGAAAAGAGAAAACATAAAACTACTGAAAAGTAAACCGTCACAACTACTGAAGAAGTCCTCTTCAGCTGTTATGACAACATCTGATATTTGGTCTTCAGCACTTGTGTCTTCAGACTTTGTCTTCAGCACTTGTCTTCAGACTTTGTCTTCAGTACTTGTCTTCAGCACTTGTGTCTTCAGACTTTGTCTTCAGCACTTGTGTTCAGACTTTGTCTTCAGGTGTTATCTTCAGCTGTTGTGGACTTCAGTAGTTGTTGTGACGTCTGTGGGACTTAAAGGTTTTTCTGATCCGGCTCATTGGTTCTTTTGGTCCAACAAATAAGTTAGATGCAGAAGAACCAAAAGATATAGACTGATAAACTAAATTACATAGATAGGAAATTGGAGATATAGGAAATTGATAGGATCCTCTAGAGTCAAGCAATATGATAATTGCCACACATATAAAAATAAATTTTCCATTAATTTTACAAACACTAAAGATTAGTCCAAATTTGCTGTAAATGTGAAAAGCTATATATTAAAATGTATGCTGACAAAGTGAGAATGTTGTAGGTTTCATGTGCTGTCAGATTTTGATGAAGGTAAACGCAGTTGTAGAAGAAAATTAGAACGACACAATAACAGGCGTAGAAGAAAACCCGTAGACTCCAAGGCTTCTGGACTTCAATTAGCTACAGAATATGATGATGAAGGTGGAAAAGGTGACAACAACATCAATTTATATTCTTATCTTTTTTTTTTTTCTTTTTTTAGATGGTATCCCATCTGAGCTTCCCCCAGTTAAAAGGATTTAATCATTACATGAAGAATGAAACTATAATTAAATGTCGGAGGATGTTAGCATCCATTCTCAATAGGTGTTTAAATTTGCGGTTTGGTAGTAAAAAATCCCAAGAGTCATTTTAATGTTTGGATAAACATATGAGAAAATCACGAAGCATATTATACCTTGTCAAAATAGGCTAGTACACACATCTAGTAAAGTGCTTAGTAGTGAGACTTTTCCACTAAGATCTTCCTCTATGGAGAAACATGCAATACATCCAAGCCCTATGTGTTGACAAGGTTGTGTTATGATGTTAACACCGATCACTAAACTATTAATGAGATAAGACTATGTGGATGTTCTTAACGTAACATAAGACCAGAATGTTTGACTATCAATAACATGTCTAATGTAAAGTTGTTTGAAGGATTAAGATTGGTGGAACCAATAGATGTAAGCATGGTTGTAAAAATGCTAGGCGCTAATTGGGCGGTGGGGTACCGACTAAGGATTAATCGGGATTAATAGGGATTAGTCGGAATTAATCGGATTATAATTGTATATGTTAATTTTCAAATTTATAAATATATTTACAATAATTTCAAAAATATATATAATTTCAGTTTAGACCAATTTTAACCAAATTTTGACGGATTTTCTCTGTTTTTTTGTTGATTTTGACCAAAATTTCCAAAATTCGCCTAATTTTGACTATTTTTGGTCGATTTTGACCTTTGATCAATTTATTGAGCGATTAGCTAAAATCGAATCGGTGGGCAACCGATTACTGATTAATTGGTGCTAGGCGCCAATTTTTGCAACACTGGATGTAAGAACTATATTGGCTTATAATTGGAAGGAGATGTTATGTCAATTAAGGTCATACTAACGGAAATGATCATATCCCCCAATAATGAATACATAGTCAACACAATAAATCGTTGATCAACATTATCTTCATATAATTGTTTGTGGTAGAGAAGCATGAGTGAAGTAGAAATCGATGATTGACATTATCTTCATTTAACCTCGTATGTAATCATTGTATTCATAGAAGATGTGATTGATTTATTGCATTCTAACTTTGTTCTCAACTTTATTTATATATTAAATATTATAGTTCAAACAAACAATGTCATACGAAATTACTTTACAGAAACAATGTATGAGGCTAATGATTTGGGTGTATACCTCCAGTTATCTAAGTCTTACATTGTGCTTGAACAACAGTATATGAAAATTTTGAAGATGAAAAACTAAAAGTATACACAATAGGTAGAACAAAGGAGCATTAAATATGACACAAAATACAAGAAATAATATGTATTATGTGTGTTATAGTTGCTTATCACTTCATAACATTAAGGGTGTTTGATGATGATGCATGAATGTAAAGTGGGTACATGATATGTGTCGCCTAACATGTGGCTTATGTCGGTATTGATGGGGGAAAAAGTCTGATATGCCATTAAAGGTATTAAGTCGTGTATCGCATGGCTAGAAGAGGGGTTTGTTTTTGACATGGCTATAGAGGTATAACATACCTAGGAAAATGGCTCTTTTGTGAGTTTCTCTGAACATATAATGCTTCTGACTGGTCTGATTATTTAGGGGTTGATAATAAGAGTAAATAAAATCACATAATTATCTGGTTTCATACCAACTATAACAAAACTATGTATATATGTGTAAAACACAATTGCATATTTATCACATTCTTCTAACCTTATCTGTGAGATTGTCACTCTCATGTCACAAAACTTCTCTACTTTTTTCATAATAGCATTTCTTTTGACCATTTCATTTATTGATTTCTTATCTAGTTAGAAGTTTCCAAATATTTAAACATCTGATTATTTTAGTATTACAATTTTATACAGAAAAAGCACATCCAGACATTATTTCCTCCTACCTGTATTATTACAACTATTATTAAATTTTGATTATTCAATATTACTTAATCTCTTTTTAAATGCAGGTGAAAAATCATCCTTAGCAGGTGGAGACCATAATTCCAGCTTCATTAATGTCCAAAACATTCAGAGTGGTAGCATTCCATCATTAGCTGCATCTGGTGAAACTCAAACTGATGAAGAGAGGGATAAAAACACTCATTCTCCGTCTTATTGTGATGATAAGACTGATTTCTCCTCTATGGTAGGTTCATGTTATTCTAGTAGAGTCTAATTTTTTAATAAAATGATTTAGGAGCGTTTATACATTACAAATACACTTTGGACAACTTTTGACCCGATTAATTTAGGCTATATTCTTTATAAGTTAGTGAATTGAAATTGCCACCACTAGTACTTTTTTTATATGTCTTATTTAAATAAAGAGTTAATCTCGGTTTTCGTCCCTGAGTTTTGCAAATTGTCTCCACTTGAGTACCAACGTTTATTTTGTCTCCATTATTGGCCTGCGTTTTGCAAATCGTTTCTATTTTCGTCCTTTTGACTAACGGTGTTAACATTTTTCTGTTAAGTGATTGTCAAATTACTAAAATACCCCTCATTCGAATCACCATCTTCTTCTTCTTCTTCAACATTTTTCTTCTTACATCCGCCATTGACGCACCTGCATTGCAGCTTCAAAATGCTAAATCAACCCCCACCTAGATCAATTATAACTCAGTACTCGTGGCCCTCCTCGATTCACATTACACTGAGCTATCAGAGCTCGTGGAAAAAGCTCTACTGTTTCAAACCCTCGAGGAAACAATTTCGAATCACAATATCACCATTTTTGCTCCTTATAACGAAGCTTTGCAGAGAAACATGGATCCGGAGTTCAAACAGTTTTTACTTGAACCCGAGAATCTCAACTCGCTCCAGAATTTGCTCTTGTTTCACATTATCCCCACCCGGGTCAGGTCGGGTGAATGGGTTGAAGTAGATGCTCAAGCTCATCACCAAACCCTAGATGGTGAAAACGAGAACCGTTTACAGTTAACCTGTACACCCTCCGGCGAGAAGGTAGTCAGAGGTGTCGCAAAACTGACTCGACCCGACGACATAGTCCAACCCGACGGGTTGATCCACGGATCAAGCGTTTGTTAGTCCCTTGATTGGTACAACATGAGTTCAACCGTTGTCGTAGTTTGACCTCCATCTTTGCCGTGCTGCAGAGGGAGCTCCGGCAGTGGATCTAAGGACCCACCGGTTTAAAAAACCAACGGTTCTCCTGATCTACAACGCGATGGCCCCCGGTCCCTCCCTAGCTCCGGCGCTGGCGCCAGGTCTCGGCGGCGGCCACCGCCGCTTCGACGGCGAGACCCAGGTCAAAGACTTCATCAAAACGCTCCTAGGGACGGTGGTAGTGGAGGTGGTTGCCGGAGGGTGGGGAAAGAGGTGGTGTTTTGCGGTGGAGAAAGGGAGGGGAGAGAGAGAGAGTAGAGATAGAAATTGAAAGTGGGATGGTGAGATGTTTAATGAATTATTTAAGCCCCTAGGGGTATTTTGGTCTTTGTAGAAAAGTTTAACAGAAAAAGTTAACTCCGTTAGTTAAAAGGACGAAAATAGAAACGATTTACAAAACTCAGGCCAATAATGGAGACAAAATAAATGTTGGTACTCAAGTGGAAACAATTTGCAAAACCCAGGGACCAAAACCGAGAAACTCTTAAATAAATTTTTTTCCGCCCGCATACATGTGTGTTGATGATATGTATTTCGTTGTAGTGCACTACCGGTCGGATCTCATTTAAGCTTTATGACTGGAATCCAGCAGAGTTCCCTCGTAGACTCAGACATCAAGTACTAATATGATTACTATTTACTTGAAGTTTAAGAGTTTTAAATACTTGTATTTAGCGTGTGAGATGTGATATAAATATATGTTTTTTTTAGATATTTCAATGGTTGTCCAACATGCCTGTGGAGTTGGAAGGATATATTCGTCCTGGATGCACAATCTTGACTATCTTCATTGCAATGCCAAGATTTATGTGGCTGAAGGTAATATCTTTTTAATTTTGGATTTAATTCTTAGTTTCTTACAAACAGTTGTGATTGTATATTGTGGTTACGAATCTATACACATTTAAGATACTATAATTATGGGAGAAATATTATTACCATAATATAGGCAGTAATGGAAAATATATGAAAGGCAATGGCAATATAGACATCATCTCTTTATTTTATGATTAATCTCTATATATCTTCTCAGTATTCAACTTTTATGTATGTACTCATGTGTTGTAACTTCTAAGCTTCACCTGCATTATGTAACTTATGGTAAATTCTTGAACAGTTAGATGAAGATCCAGTTGTATGTATACATGACCTCCTTGCATCACCAAGAAGCTTGCTTTCTGGACGGGACACATTTTTTGTTAGTCTAAACAGCACCATCTTTAGTGTCATGAAAGGTTGTTAAATTTATTATTTGTATACATCATAATTTGTCTTCCATTACAAGTTCATTGACCAAATACAAATCTCTTTCATGACTACTAAGGTTAAGTTTCAAAATTAATGACTGCATAGGTTAGGGTAGTTTTATTTTTACATACCACTGCCTAATATGGGATTTGTTAGTCTTATTATCTAGAAAAACACTAGTGTGTACATTGTTTTGTGCAATCTTGAGAATGCTATACACAATAATGATAAAGAAACCTGAGAACACAAATTGATAATAATCATAATAGCTTATAACCCAAAGAGATTTATTCCAACATGACTAAACCTAAAATGCAACTAGGAATGGGAAGTAAGGAAACATATATTTATAGCACTCATTTTCATCCCAAGTGTATCATACCACTTTGTCATCATGATATATGAGTTTTTTAATAATATTATATTGCCAATACATAATCTCAAACATTTCATTAATCACCAACAAAAGAGTGGTCATGGACTCATAGCTCTAAGTACTTTTTTTTTGCACTGATGAGATATATTGTCTGCTTTCAGATTTATATGACTGCTAACTTGTGTGTTGTGGGTTGCAGGTGGAAGGTCCGTGATAAAAATTAAAGCTGGGACAAAATCCCCAAGGCTTCATTATGTTCAGCCTACATGTTTTGAAGCAGGCAAACCCATAGAGTTTTTGGCATGTGGAAGTAATTTGCTTCAGCCTAGACTTAGGTAATCTTTCTGAATTTCTATATATAGAGACAACTGCAGTGAGCCATGTATATCGAATGGTGGTGTGCAAATCTCCTCCAGTATCAGTTATTTTGAGTCTCACCCTTAAGCTTTTTATTTGTTTTGATTAAATTTTACTTCTTTTTAATTTATGTGAAATCTTCTATAGTTCTATTTGGATACTGAGATATGGAAATCATTGGATAAACTAAGATTATCAGTCTGTGTCAATGGACTATTATTCTTGCTTGGAAAAGTATTTTCGTCTGATTCAGGGAAAGTTGGAATATGATACTAACTGCAGAGAACAGTATACTCTATGCTATTCTCTGCAATTCAACTTTCGGGTACTTTTCCTCACAAGTTGAGTGGTTGGATGTAAGTATATAACAGATTGCCCGAAAACATACAAACTTAACCCTTAGAACGGGATGTGGCTCGTCTTTAACTTTTAGTGTTGCCACTATTAAGGGTCTAAATTTACAAAGAAAGTTTTTTATTTGCAAAGAAACCATGTTAATATTGTTTAACTTTATGATTCTAGGCTTTAAAAGCATCTTTATCACACCATAAAGATTGGGAGAGATATCATGCAATTTCTTTTTCACCTCAATAGCACAGCAGTAACATCACATTAGTTGCATTCCTTACTTGCTTAATCTCAAGTATTAATCCATGTGAAATGATGATTGTATACAACCGCAGGTTTTTAGTATCCTTTGGTGGCAAGTATATGACAAACAATGTGCGTGTTTCACCATTGTACAACACCTCAATGACAAACGTAGATCAGCAGTTTCTTAACATATGTGTACCACATTCTGAATTGGATGTTTTCGGCCCCGGTTTTATTGAGGTTTGCTTCAGTATATTGTTTATCTATTATATGTATATGCAAAAAGATATTGAACGGTCTTGCAATGTAGGATTCATAATTTAGGGGTAGCAATTTGGGTGTATTGGGTAATAGGTTTGGACAAACTGGGTAACTGACTAGAACTTCTTTTGTTCAAATACAAATAAAACTCCTTCAATTAATTAGTATAGAGGTTGCAGTGTCAACCTTTACTTATAATTGGTCAGCTGAAAGGGGCATACGTCAAACGGGTTGTAAAAGTTTACTATATGTAAGGCATACAACAGTACAACCTCCTAACTTGTTTTGTTCAAAGATGTAAATTATTATTGTAGTAATATAGTTTTTATAATTATAATTATTACATCAGTTATATCTTTTTCCTCAAAAATGGAGAAAGAAGTATTTTAAGGGTCAATGCAGTGCTTTCTGCTCTTGTTCTACCCTTTATGAACCATTACATAACCCACCTATTTTGCTGCCTCTACCTCTAGCACTTAAAGTTTATTGTATCTTATAGTTGATCATTGTTTAACATTCTTTTTGCAGGTCGAGAATGAATCAGGCCTGTCAAATTTCATTCCAATTCTCATCGCGGACAAAGAAATATGTTCTGAGGTTAAAATAATACAGACAAAATATTATTCAACTCTCCGTTCAAAAGATTCAGAATCTATTTCTTGTGAGGTTGCTGTTAGCAAGTTCTCTGAAGTTCTTGTAGATATGGCATGGTTACTCAAACAACCAATCGTGGAAGATATGGAATGTGCTACCAAGTCAGCACAGTTCCAAAGAATAAAATTTGTACTTAATTTTCTAATTGAATATGACTCCACCACAGTTCTGAAGAGAGTATTAGACTCGGTGAAGATGAGAATTATAGAAAATGGTGATATCGTTGAGACTGATAGAGCATTGCTTCAGGGGATTGTGAATCATGCGTCTGAAGTCCTGAGTCAGCGATTGGGGGAAAACGTAAACCATGGGTTGCATCTGAGTGATAATTTGCCAAATGATGATGGTCATGATGATGTTGATGGTGATGATGATGAAAGCTGTGGAGACCAGGCACATCCCTTCATCTCAACCATTAATCAGGTACTGAATCTATTCATTTTATATCCATAGCACCCAGAAACTTCTCATGAAGATAATTGATAACATTTTACACAAATGATACAAAGGGGGTGTTTGGATTTTGCATTTGAAGCAACTATTTGAATGTTAATGGTCGGATATCAGATTCTGTGTCTGACTATTTATTGGTCAAATAGTTGGATAACGGAAATGCACATCCAAAACAGCCCCCAGGAAATGTTTTACTTCTTCAACTGACTAACGCGTGTTTCAAAACTCACAGGCTTTTACTTCAGGGCACAGAAGTGAAAACATTGGACTCTTAAATGCTGACTGTGTTATGAGCGTGACACCCTACAAGGAACAACCAGATAAACCCTCAAGCCACATGTTTAACTACAAAACCAACAGATTTTTTTCACCCCGCCCTCTCATCCTTGCAGTTGCTATGGTTACTGTATGTTTTGGTATATGTGCAGTTGTTTTCCATCCGCATAAGGCTACTGAAATTGCCATATCTATTCACAGGTGTTTATTTGACAACTAGTCTTTCTTCTATAAGATTAAGTTTGTAAATTGGCTGTTGTATTTTAGATTAACCATAGATTCGAGTTAGTGGAAATTTTTTTGCTTGTATGTTTTTGTCGATAAATCTTGTTTGTTGCTGGCTTGAGGTGATCATACGACACTCTTCTGTTGAAAGAAATGCATGTGGTTGCAATTCAGAATGGAATAGATTGTGGCAAAATTGGAGGGATGGAGGGGCTAAGTAACTGGTCAAAACATGTGGTTTTTTGTACAGGAAAACAGGTTGGAGGGTGCACAAAATTTTGAAAATTTGCATAGTTATCGAGTCTTGAATCCGATTATAAAGTAATACACTTCTAAAATTTTGAATAAAATGTGTAGTAGGTTGTAATGATTCTATGTTTTATTTATGTTTTAGCTCTTTATATATTCATTTATATGTAAATAATTAGAATGTATAAAATTTTTTAATTAGTAACGTTCATTCATCCAATCGTAAGTTTAGCCTTTTGGTAGACGACAAGACATTCAGTTTCGCAATTTCTTTAAAGAGTAGATTATGGTTTTCGTCCTTTAGGTATATAATAAGAGTTGGAATGTTTGATGGGATATGGAATTTGTAGGAAGTATAAAAATATTTGGTTGGTAAGTTAATAATGGAATGTTAAAAACCATAATTATATCCTTGATTGGGGTTTCAATTGGCTTCAAGTTTAGATCAACATGTTTTTGATAATGAATCTGGTTCTGTTAATCCGCTTGTTGTTTTGGAGGTTTACTATATTATTTTTTGGGTTTGGAGGTACATGTGGGTTTGGGTTTTATCATTTTTTCTGTTTTTGGATAAGTGATTGTTGATGATAATTTGGTTCACTCATTCTTGATATTGGTTCACTTTCACTCTATGATGAATGTTCATGAAAATGATGGGAGTATTTTGGTAATATATGAACATTCCAAAGGAATGTTTTGAATTTGCATCACATATAAAGAATCGTTAAATTCGGATTTTTGAAGAAATCAATTCCTTCGATTTTTGAACCAAACATGAGAATTAATTGCAACTTTTAATTCCTATGGATTAAGTGAACTAGAGGGGAACTTATAAAGTAACATTCTTTTAATAAGATTAAGAAATATTTAATAGGTTGTTATGATTTTATGTTTTATTTCGATTATGTTGTGGTCTTACCTAGTTATCTATATGTAAATAATACGGGCATAAATTTTTTTTATGTCGTATTCATTCTTCCAAGCGGCAACTTTTATTTCTAAAATTATTAATTCCTATAGAGGATAAGACTTTCGATTTCACAAAATTTGTAAGTAGTAAATTACATGTTTTGTTCTATATGTATAGTAGGAATTGGAATGATTTAAGGGAATTGAAATTCGTAGGAATTGATACATTTCCTACTAAAATTATAAAGATATTTAGTTGTAAGTTAATACAAAGAAATTGGAAAGTTATAACCAGAATTATAGATTACACCTAACAAAACCGATCCTTTCATTAACAACATAACCCTATTTCTTTAAGGTATTGACAAGCTAACCTTTGTAGCCATGGCCATCTTCATCTTTTGCTAATTGACTAGTTTCAAACCTAAATTTGAAATGTGCGAATGAAAGAGACGAAAATCAAACCCTAAATGATTTTATTATTTAGTTTGGGTTTCGATTTCTGATAAAGTATTCTTTCATCATTTGTTCTTCGATTTCTAGTTCTATGGTTTTGGTTTCAATTGGCTTCTTAAGCTTAAATCACATATATTTGGCCCTCACAAATTTGCTATTATTTTTTGAAAAGGGGTGGTGGGTGACAATTTGGTTGAGAGAGAGTAGAGAGACAGAGAATAGAAAGAGAAGAGAAATTTGTGTTAATTTTTTAGTTTTTTAATTGTGTACTTCTAGTTAACCTCTATTAGGAATATAACTAAAATGCCTTTACAATTAATATAATTCATTTAAGAGCGATAGAATATTCACAAAATGTTTTATTTATATCCTTATAGTTTAATTAAAAATTACTTTTTATCTAGTAAGTCTGAGTTAATTGTTTCAAATAAAAAAATAAAAAAATTTAAAATCTTTAAATGAGAACCGTTGTTAATTCAAAACACACAAAAAAAGGTTTATTATTTTAGATAATTCATGTAACTTAATCCATCAATCATAATACCACTTTTATTATTCTATTATGATTCGAGTTAAACTCTTGTAATTATAGTTGATTTGACTATTAGGGTTGGTTTGGTAATAAAACCTTTGCCTTCAGAATTATTATTATAAGAATATTCGGTTCATTCATCAACAAGTATAATATTTATTCATAAGATGTAGTTTCAAAACAATAGTATG
The DNA here is from genome assembly GCA_025215565.1 of Flaveria ramosissima. Lineage (NCBI taxonomy): Eukaryota > Viridiplantae > Streptophyta > Magnoliopsida > Asterales > Asteraceae > Flaveria > Flaveria ramosissima. The sequence goes on from CM046044.1 coordinate 54,371,343, forward strand.
ATAGATTTGTTGTTTCTAAAAAAAATTAGAGTTCATTCGGTACCAAAGTGCTAATAAACCCGTCACCCACCCCACCATAGGGTGCCGTTGACTTTGACCGACTCCGCCATTTTCAAGCTACTTTTTGTTTCTTTCTTCATTCGATTGCTTTGCGTCTTTATCCCACCATAACTTTACATATATACATACATACATACAGTTAACAATATTCCTTTATTTATTTCTCTTCTATCGCCTTCACCTATCATCCCCAATTCTCCATTTTCTCTTGCTTTACTCAACAACACGGTAAGCCCACTAACAGAAACCCTTAATTTCATTCAATTTTAGCTTCGATCATCGCCGATTATGCTTTATCTATGTTTTTTGATTGAATTACTTGTTGGGTTTTGATTCTTGGCATGTTTGATTGATTGATGATTGATTATCGATAAGTACTGCAACCGTGGGATGATTTTGTCCTCTTCTTTGTGATGTTACTTGCGATTGATTGGCTTTTTTATACCATGTACTGAATATATTGATATCATGTTGTTTGATTGACCACACGGATTATGTTTAGAAATTTGTTATTTTTGGACTCTTTATTCATGGTATTTTTGGTGAGTACTTGTTTCAGTTTTGGAATATGTTAAGCATGTTCTTGATGCACTTGCAGCTCTTTTTATGCATACTTGAATCTTTGAATTTCTGATTCATTTTTTGGATTAGTTTTAATGGAAGTTAATGATAAGATGTCGTTTTAAACTTTCATTAATCATAAATTTGGAAACGCGAAACATCTAATTATCAGAAGCACATCCAAACACTTTTTCATACGCGCTTTTTTTATGCAACTGATTATCTGTTCTGGTTATTCAAGCATATCCAAACATCCTTTAAGAAGTGATGTTTTTAGATTAATCATATGTTATTATTGATTTGAACATAGAATAAGAGAAGTTATGTGACAGATATAGACGCGAGTTTGTGACACATCATTAGTATGGATGTATATTCTGGAAAGAGATCTGTTGGATGGAATTCTGCCACTAAGAAGAAATCAAGTTCTGCTGCAAGAAATGTTGCTAGAGATGAAGTTGTTCAATTCTGCAATAGAATTGGATGCAGTGGGAGACTTAACCATGCAATTCATACTCAAAAAGTAACTAATGTGAAAAGAAACGAGCTTGATACGTCACAAAGTAGTCGTGGCAAATCTAAGTCAAGATCTCGAGATGGTCAAACTGAGTCAAACAGAGGTGTATTGAATTTGAAGCCAGTTGGTACGACAGTTGAAGTGGGGTCATCGTCTAACACAACAGTAAGGAAAGTTTATGGTCAAAGACCTGGTCTTGCAAACCAAGATGGTCAAAGGGGTTTGTTTGACCGTGGTAGGAGGAGTAATATAGTCAAGAAGAGGTCAACTGAAGGAGAAACAAGCTCATCTGCTAGAGGAAGTGGTGGTGGTTCTTCAGTAAGGACTCGAAGGCCTGTAAATGCTCATGGGAATAATCCGTCTTCAGTTCAATCTGCTCGTGCGATTACTGATAATGTGGATTCAATTGCAAATGTAATTTCCTTTGCTATATAGACATGGATTCTAGTTGGGTGGGTTGGGCAGGTTATAATAGGTAAAAATAATTACATGTCAAATGGCGGGGTCAGATCAGGGTGACCCGAAACAGTTTTAGCCTAAAAACTTTATAGTTTTGCAAATATGTGTCATATATTATTAAACAAGTTGTATTATTTTATAACTATACACTTTTCTTAAGGAAAACCATATAGGAGGGTTTTATATGCTTAAAAGATTACTCTTTGGGAATCTTTCAACCTGTTTGACACATTTGACCATTTTCAATTCAAGTTAATTTTTTTTATTTGATCCTTTAGAGATAAAATACTACCAAATCGACAATCATAGGTAAATGGGTTGAATTGCCACAACCCTAGTGGTAACCTTATTTATTTTTTTTATATTTCTGATTGAGCTGTGGTTATTGTTTTCTTTCTCCGTGTTGTTTTTTGCAGGTATTACTTGCACTTGAGAGGATTGATCAAGATGAGGGGTTGACATTTGAGGTACTTTTCAGAAAAGAACAATATAATTTTTATGTCCTTTTTATTGTATTTATAAAATAACTAATGTGCTAGATATCATCACCAAACCTAGTTTTTTACAATAATAATCTGAGTTATCTTAATCAAGAGAATCTATTAGATTTTGTACATGTTGAATATACTTTGGGTGACTTTCCACCTGCTTCACCTGTTTTCATGTTAACTAAGTTCACTGATTTAACCTGTTAGATAATCTTTTGTAACCCAAATCGACTCATTAATCCATAAACGAATCAAAATTTCTAGCTTTAATTATTAACTCGTATTTCTCCATCTGCAGCAAATTCTAGGAAATTCATTTCTTGGTGGTTTCAACTTCTATGATCAATATAGAGGCATGAGACTAGACATTGATAACATGTCCTATGAGGTTGGTTTTTTCCCTGGTGCTATTAAATACTTCATCTGCATCGTCAAATAGTCAATATTTGACTTTTCCTCACAGGAACTTTTAGCTTTAGAGGACGAAATGGGTGTAGTGAGTACTGCGCTATCTGAAGAGGACTTATCAAAATGTCTTAGAATTAGTGTATACAAACCATTGCATATAAAGGAATGTAGAATGAAAGACAATTCATGTTTGAATGACACCAAATGCAGTATTTGTCAGGTGATTTATTTCAGTTTACATACTGTTGTATATGCCTTCTATCAATTTTGATACAAATATAGGCGTATTTAGAGGGTGTTTGGATATGTGTTATTAAACAGATTAACTAATCAGAGTAAGTTATATTCACTGTTATCATCTGATTACTGTAGTATTCACTTTTTGGATAAAGTAATTCTGATTCAAATTGTATGATTCTTCAAAAGTTTAATAATCAATTTCGAATCAGTTTCATATCAGCTGATATTTAACGGAAGACCTCCATAATTTCTTATATTTTTTAAAAACTTTTAAACCCTTCCTGTGGATTATGCTATCAGGAAAAAAGATAGTTGTTGGAATTATAGAAACACATGTCACTTAAAAAAATATTAATGAACAATACATGAAAAACTTTATAGGCTTATAGCAATTGAGAAATAATGAATTGGTATATTTTAACAACACATAAGAATTTCCTTCTTGGCTAATACATATATTGCTCACTAAAATAGTCAAGATTGTTATTATTTAAAATCACATAGTAAGTTATAAACGCAACTCCAAAGCACCCTTGTCAATATATTTTTTTCAGATTTATAATTTAGTGACCGAACATGTAGTTATTCTTTATATGAAAGTTATATGACCTACTTTCATGTCTTTTCAGGAAGAATTTACACCAGGAGATGAGATAGGAAGCATGGGATGTGATCATGGTTACCATGCCGCGTGTATCTACCAGTGGTTGCGGTTAAAGAATTGGTGTCCCATTTGCAAAGCATCCGCTCAACCATAAGACTCCTTGTCTCCTTGTAAGTATGTATAAAATGGTGCGCTGTCTATTTCCACTGTACAAAGTTCATCTTCTTTTTTAATTGTACATACATACTTGGTTTGAACATACTAATAATATGATACTTGGATACACTTGAACACTTTGTATTCAACAATAATCATGGCCTTTGATTTATTTTCTATCTTCTTTTGCTTGTTACAGAATCTTTGTTTTATTTTACATAAATTTTATGTTACAATTAGATATTTTCATCACCACCAGCCAATCACAATGCTCTATTTGAAATACCTATACAAGTTCTTGGATGCATAAGCAACTATTAACACAGAAACAAGAACAAGCAGTGGTTTTCTTGCATTGCTCATTAGAGTTGACCCGTCTATGTTTCTTATTGGTTGATCAGGCTTGGTCAACTCCATCTGTGGAAGTCGGGTTTCTCTCGGTACCACTTGTTGCACTGGTTTTTGAGGTTCTGCAAGTGGTAGTTTTGTTGGTTCTTTTTGGACCGGTTCTTGGTGTTTAGGAGTCATGACATCGGGGATTTCAATGGTTTTTGCCTGTAAGAAAACAATGAATGGTGTTTAAGGAAATGCTATAGTCACCTTATTATAACATACGTGTAGTCGTGTAGTCGACATGGAGTGTTGGGAGATAACTCACCAAGTTCTTGAATTGTAAATTATACAAGATATCGATGTATCGCTGCTTCGCCTGCTTATTCTCTTTGTTTAATTGCTTCCAAAATCCGTACATCGATCCCATGTTCAATGCTTTGTTAGCATACATCTTCCATGTGTAGCTGAAAGGTGGAAAACTTATCAGCTCGATTCAAAGATAAACTATATGACCCTACACTTAGGACCAAACCAGAGCCAGACCAGTACTTAACCACTTAGGTTTCGCGGTCCGGTTCTGTTAGGCTCTAGCTACAACTTACCACTCGTAAATACGTTGAAGTCCAGCTTGTGACACCTGGTTCCAATACTCAGCATCAACTTTGCATTTTGTGAAGAAATCAGCAATCTTGTTGCTTGATTCATCACCATTATTGGGATTGATATGGAATCCCGAAACCCCGTCAACTATGATCTCTGCAGGCCCTCCTTGGTTGGTTGCAAAAGTCGGGAGACCACAGTTCATGGCCTCGATAACAGTCAGCCCAAAAGCTTCATACAATGCAGGCTGCACAAAGGCCCCCTTTGTGTCAGCGATACAACGGTACAACTCTCCATTACGGGTCCTATCGTTTTGAGCTGCTATCCATCTCATCTGACCCTTGAGTTTGTATTTCTCTATCAGCTCATGCATTTTCTTGATTTCCGCCATCTCTTCTCGATCTTTGGATTTTGATGGATCAAAGAACCCCGCGACAACAACCAAGTTTACAAGACTTCTGAGTCGTTTGTTCTTCCCGAACCACTCGGTTAATCCTGTTATGTTCTTCACTGTATCGAGCCTTGCCATTGAGAATATAATCGGCTTGGTTATGTCCGCCAGATATCCCCTATTCCACAAACATTAGCATGTCAAAAGTGTCAGTTTCAACCCATTCCGCTTGATTTGGCTTGTGTTGTATCTTTAAACATCTTAGATAGGTAAGAGAACAACTAAAAGGAAACGGGTCAAATGCGTTTAAGTAACCCGAAGTATGTTTATAGTACTTTGTAACCACAACTGGCGTATTAATTATTATTTGTAAAAGTATTTCAAACAACACGTCTAAATTCAATGTTGTTATGACATGTTATCCAACCTGTTTGACCCATCCATCTTGCTACCTCTATGAATAACTTACATATGCTCATCATTGTCTTTCTCGTTGAAAAGTAGTTCTTTGATAGCGGGATGAAAAGATGTTAATCGTTTCTCCTTCTCAGTGTAAGGAAAATAAACCGATTGTTCTGCACCTGGTGAAGCTATGTTGAACTTTGGATCGAACACATTGATGCCCGACACAACTCTACAAAGTCCAGGCATACTAAACGCCGCATGGGTCTCATACTGTCCGGGCCTTTGCTTACTATATTCAAACAAACACGAGCACACAAAGATCAGATTTATTCAATTTTCTTACAATCTAATCTCGGTTTTTAAGCATCTAACCTTCCAACAATTTCTTGAGAAGTGCTTGTGATTATAAAATCTGCAGCATTCATTGAGATCAAATCTGCGGTAAACTGACACGAGAAATGATACTTTTTTTCAAAGTTTTTCCAGTTAACGTCCGAATCTTCATACTTGGTCTTCTCCAGCGCGTGTGCAATCGTTCCCTGAGGTTAAGATTCAACCATAAATGGTGATTCGAAGAACTTCACCACCCGAATAACAACGTATGAAGGTTGAGAATTAAAAAAAAAAAAACCTGTGTTACTCCAAACTTTTTGGCCATAAGAGATGCCACAATGTTTCCATCTGTGTAGTTCCCTAGTATAAGATCTGGTTTACATTCCATTACCTCTAGTATCTTAGATGCAGCATCCTATTGAACATATGAACATATCAAAGTTTTAACATGAACTACACAACCCAGGGTTACTAACGCCTTTTGAACCCGAAAGTACAAGGGACTTGCCTGTGAGAATCTTTCAAGGTACGGGTATATGTCAAACCGCGAAACCCATTGAGGGACTACGCCTTTTGAGGTTCTGAAAGGAACGCGAAGGATGTGTGAATGCATAGTGTTCAAGATCGGTTCCATCTCTTCGTTACACTTTGTTCCTTGTGCATCAGGAATGAGTCGACTCACCTGCAGATTTACAGTCATCGTATCAAAACTCAAAAGATCATGAATCATTAAATTACCAACTTTTGACCATTTGATCGCCCCGAAACATACCACAAGAATCCGAGGCTTTGCATTCAGTCCCTGCTGTTTTATTCTTAGCAGCATCTCTTCCTCTAGTGCTTTCACTTGATCAAGAATGTAAACAACCTGCACAACAATTATATTGAATGTTTTGAAGTCAAACTCAAGTTTGAAGATGGTCAACGCTGCATCTGACCGCATAAGTTAGTCACCTGGCCTCCGGTATCTGGTAATCCAAGAACATCTGATTGTCCAAAGTAGCCGTGAATGGATAAGATGACGATGTTGAATATAACCGGAAGCCTGCTAAAGAACGATTCCATGTTAATCGGGTCGGGTGCTTGAAGAATTTCTGAAAGCATTTTCATTGTTTCCTTCACTCTTTCTGCAGTATCTCCCCATCCTTTCTCAAACCCCCATTCTTTAAGCCTATAATTTGTAGTAACATTTATTATCAGTAGTCAAATTCATTATAATGCTAAAGAAAGATTCTTGTTATCGATTACTTGGGCTCTAAGGTAAGAAATTGTTCGTCTTTCGGGTGTGCAGATAAGTAAACATCTGCAACAATCAACGCTTTTTGGAGCTTTGAAACTGTATCCAATGTCTCATTGATCATAAGCTTCTGCAAAAGAAAACCATATCCATATGCATCAAAGAACTATAAGATACGGGTCGGGTCAATACTCTAGTTTTCTATACGGGTTGTAACGGGCAGATCTAAAAGGCTAAAGTTTTTCAAACATACTGTGTTTAACATGTCAGAGATAAAGCATAACATGAATTAACTCTAAGATAAGTATATGAGATGAAATTACAATGACAACCTCTTATCTGCAACTTAAATAATGATTAATACATATGTGATCTTGTTATTTTTTACCTCTCCATGATAATTTAGAGCTAGCAAGTGGTCAAGCAACGGCTTCGCGTTTTCCAGATCACCACCGATTCTTGAAGTCATGAACTTCGAAATGTAGCCGAGTCCATTGCCGATAGATGAAGGGAGGATTAGTCGAGGAGTGCCCAAGTCAAATGCTCCGAAATCGAGTTCAAGGGCATTTTCGTCCTTTGCCCTGCTCATGTAACTCTTTTTAGTTAGATTTTAAAAGATGTCGTAGTTCACTTAAGGTAATCGAGATAACATGTGACGACCAAGTAATACGAAGTCGTACCATTCTTGATCGTAGATGGATTCTTTGAGCTTGAGATATTGTGAAGGTGTAAGCGATTGAACACTGACGTCATCAGCGTTGACCTTTACGTACACCCATTGACCTGGATTGAACCGCACCCCTAAAACAACATACGGTGGAACCACGACGGCCTCCTGCACGCATACATGTTCATGACCACAGATATATATATCCAAGGTTAAAACCGTCTTGAATTATATATAATAATGCGATAACAATGATTTGAATTAGGGACAAGCTATACACACACCACCTACATACTATTCACGCACCATGTGTTAAACAGTCGTTACAAGATGAAACCTAGAAGTTAATTTAAGTACCAAATCCAAACTTTTAATCAAATCACAAGGACCATCCGTGTAATTTACTCTTTATTAAACTAAAATTGACGAAATAAATACAACATAATGTTTGTCTAATTCTTATTGACTTAAGATTATTAACCTAAATAGTTAATAGTTAATGATAACCTGTGTGGAACTCAGGATTTGTCCTAGGGAACCCTCCAAAACCTTAGTTCTTTCAAGCTTGTCGTCAATAGTTTTTTCAATCATGTGTATTAATTCTTGGGGCTTCACCATTCTTTTTCCACGTGATGTAAAACTTTGAAAACAAAACAACAATATTATTGAGAATAAATAAAAGAAAAAGAAAAGAATTTTAAAGGTTTTCATTGCACATTTTGACATACCGATCGAAGCATCTCCTCGCATGGTATCGGTTTTGCTTTAATGCGTCTACCAAACTCTCTACTATTCCGAAATCCATGAAACACTTAACGAAATGAAAATATACCGCAATAAAAACAAGCGACGTGAATTGGTTTGTCGCTTGAAATGATGTTTTTAGGTATATATTATAGTAAACGGACTAACTTGATCCGTTTTATATCGGAAATGGTAATAAAGTTATGTTGAAAAGAAGATAGAGAATGAGTATTTGCAAAAAGTGGTTTTATAGGGAAGTTGTCAAGTAAAATTACTTTGATGGCAAGACTATAGATGGTTTGTGAGGAGAGGAAGAACATTCTTTGGTTAAGTATGTGGGCCAAAAAGACATTTGACTTGTACTAAGGAAAAGAATATGTGATTTTGTAGAAAATCACATCTTGCTTCTTTATCGATTTGTTCATAAATCATTTGATGGAAGAAAAGTATTATTTTAATTATTTTGTAGAATTAAGATTAAATATAGAACATAAAAATTTATTTTTAAATCAAAATAGCATTTCTTTATTTTTGTAAGTGATTTAAAAGTAAATGTGATAATGGCCTGGTATGTCTTCTACTAATGGATTAAAAAACTTTACTAGAATAATTTTTTTAAGAAAATTACACAAACAGTTGTTGTGGGATTATCTATATTACAAGTTTGTTTTTTAGATTTAAAAAATTATAAATTTAGTCAAATCACATGTGAAATAATTGAACTTTATTCCTTACTATTAATGTTCATTAGTTTGTGACAATGTGAGAACTAAACTTGTGTTATTATCAAACCACATGGATTATTCGTGTAATTTTCTCTGAAATTACAAAAAATCTAAAATTTAACTGAAAAATTAAATAAAAAATAACAATAAGTATAGACATAAAAATAGTATTTTTTTTATTTTCTACTTTTCGTCAACTTTGTTGTTTACTTTTTCTAAATTTGTAACTATAATTTAACTTTCTTATTGTCTATTTTGAATTTTTTTTCAAAAAACTTTTATTAGTATTTATTTTTAACTTTCTCTTATTTAACTCTTATACGAACTTTCAACTTTTCTTGGTTTATTTATATTTTGTTTAAATAGAAATGTTCCTTATGTTTTGATTATGTTGCAAGTTTAGGCCCAATACCATTAAAAACTAATGGACATTAATAGTAGGGACTAAACTTTACAACCATCTTACAAATATTTAAACTAAGTTTGTAATCTATAGATTCTAATAAAATAAATTTTCTAAAGTCACATGTCATTCTTTTGACCTGCCTCTTTGTCACTTGTCATTTTTATAGGCATCATCACCTTATTTTTCCCTCCAAAAGAGTATTATAGTAATTTAAACATTAAAACTAATTTATCTCTCTTATTAAAGATCAATTTTATTAATTGCAATATTTTTTCTCTCTCATCTTGATTTTTTAAAATCAATGTATCTTTTTAAAATTAGATTTTATTAAGAAAATAAAAAATCACATTTTTAATTAAAATAGAACTAATAATAAAATTTTTTATATAATATGAAATTTTCAAAAACACTAAACCTTTTTTAAATAAAATATTTTAAATCTGACATTTTTTAAAAAATTATAAAAATGTGAACTTTTCTAAAAACAATCTTATTAAAACAACAAGAATAATTACAAATCAGAGTTTTAATAAACATAATTTTTATAAAAATAAATTCTTTTTATATAAGAATCCTCATACGAATTTTAAAAATGAAACTATTTAGATAAAATAGTTAAAAAATAATATAATTGTTTTATTTTCTTGAACTATTACGAATATAAAATTCATATCTTATATTAAAATATCGTATTGTAAATCTTTGCGTTTATTACTAATTATAATTCGTTTAATAAATGGGTTTCTAGTCTATCTATCTATATATCTATCCGTCTATTTGTCTATCAATCTATTTATAATAAGAAAAAATAAGATAATATGTGACGCAATCGTAAGCCTCATCTTACTAACTTTCTTATTTCTCTCTATTATTAAAACTAATATTGAATACTAATAATATTACTCATACCATTTTCAAATCATCCTTTAACTTTATAGCAAATTTCAGAGATTGTCCTTAAACTAAGGAAATTACAGTAATTGTCCTTTACGTTTAAATTTCATTACACGTTTAGTCCTTTCCTCTAGCGGGCGTTAAAATTTCTAGTTAAGTTCAGTCACATGCCATGCACATGAGGGTAAATTGGTCTTTTTAACCTCATTAAAAAATACATAAATACTAAAACCCACCCACCTCACCCACCCTACACCATCTCTTTCTCTTTCTCTCCTTCAATGGCGGTTGTGACCGGAGGTGGTAGCGGCTTCGGTGGTGGCTTCAATGGTGGCCGTCGGTGGTGGTTGCGGTGGTGGCTACGTTGGTGGTTGTCGGTGGTAGCTGCGGTGGTGGCTACGATGGTGGCTACCGGTGGTGGTTGCGGCCGATGGTAGTTGGGGATAATGGTGTAGGGTGGGGTGGGGATGAGTTGAGTGGGAGGCTGCTTCAGAGATTTATGGTGGTTGTGGTGGTTAGATATGTTTTTTGGTGGTTCAAGAGGCTCACGGCGGTTGTGACCGGAGGTGGCGGCGGCTTCAATGGTGGCCGCCGGTGGTGGTTGCGGTGGTAGCTACGTTAGTCGTTGCCGGTGTTAGCTGTCGTGGTGGCTACGATGGTGGCTACCGATGGTGGTTAACGGTGGTGGTTGCGACCGATGGTAGTTGGGGATAATGGTGTAGGGTGGGGTGGGGATGAGTTGAGTAGGAGGCTGCTTCAGGGATTCATGGTAGTTGTGGTGGTTAGATCTATTTTTTGTTGGTTCAAGAGGCTCACGGCGGTTGTGACCGGAGGTGGCGGCGGCTTCGGTGGTGGCTTCAATGGTGGTCATCGGTGGTGGATGCGGTGGTGGCTACGTTGGTCACTGCCGATGGTAGCTGCCGTGGTGGCTACGATGGTGGCTACGGGTGGTGGTAGCACAGGACAGGCCAATGGTGGCTACAAGTGGTAGCTGTATGTATATATGTATGTATGTATGTATGTATGTATGTATGTATGTATGTATGTATGTATGTATGTATGTATGTATGTATGTATGTATGTATGTATGTATGTATGTATGTATGTAGAGATATTGATGGGTTTTTTATATATTTTTTTTTTTCTTTTAATTTGTAAATTAATTAGGTTAAATGATAAAATTGCCCTCATGTGCATGGCATGTGACTGAACTTAACTGGAAAATTTAACGCCCGTTAGAGGAAAGGACTAAACATGTAATGAAATTTAAACGTAAAGGACAATTACTGTAATTTCCTTAGTTTAAGGACAATCTCTGAAATTTGCTATAAAGTTAAAGGACGAAAAATGTAATTTACTCTAAAAAATATATAATTTAATAAATTAAAAATCTATTTATTTTAAATTAAAAACACACTTTTTAAAAATAAAAAAGCAACGAACTTTTCAAAAAAAAACCATTTTACTTAAAGCAAAATGTTACCAAACCATAAATTTTTTTATAAACCAAAAGTTTAAGAAAAATATATTATTGTTTATTTACTTAAAGTAGTTATTTATAAGTAATTATAATCATATTTTATCTTTAATCATAGTTTTATAATTCATAATTTTTTTACTGATTATTTAATAATTTATTTATTTAACCCGAGTAATACACGGGGTAGTAACCTAGTTCTTTTATATATGGAAACCATATGTGTAATATAGTCAAACCACGTGACTCACTACAAGAAAATTACTCTATGGAGACGAGATCTATAGTGATGACAAGGAGTCATTAGCATATGATGACTTATTGTGATGACAAGTTACCGCAATAGAGAATAATGTAATTTACTAAATCATACACCTATCTTGATGATTACTCTCCACCATAGACTAGGAGAGCCTTGTGAAAAAATAGCATGTCAAATGAAAATCTATCTCAACGACTCGTCACAATATGCGAAAATTTATTTTATTTTATTTATTATAATACGATTTAATATATAAGAAAAAATATAATTTAAATTATAGCGACGACATGTCGTCGTCATAAGTTAAATCATATATTTTTTTATTTCTAGTATATCATGTAATAAATGGTATGTTGGAACAATGTCGTATTTTTCATGCTATGGTTGTAACATCCGTCATTTTTCCAAGTTAAAACACAAACCCGAACTCATTTTGAGCTTTCATTATTAATTTACTTAATAAATGGATCAAATACATTAAATATGTAATCAACTTATTGATTGATAAATAATTCTTTTTCATAAAATTATAAAGTTTATTAATCATGTTACAAAAAATAACTAAATGGAAAAGATTATTAAAACTTATAAAGTTATAAAATGAATTTTAATAAACTTACAAAGTTTTATTAGTAATTATGAATTTTAAATACTGAAAATAAATAATCAAATTATAAAGTTTACAAGTTTTATAAAAGTTATAAAGATTAACAAATAAATAATTTGATTGATTATTCAAATTGGTTTTATAAAGTCTATAAATATTTTATAAAAAAAGTTGTTAACATTAGAGTCTTCAAGAATTTAAATTTTAAATTATAATTATTCTTTTATTTATTTAAATTATTTAATTTTATATTTATTTCAAATTTCAATCATAACCCCCTTTTAAAAGACTTATAAATCACCATTAACACCATTCATAACCTCCTCCTAACCTCAAGTATAAAAGCAAGGCTTAGGCCTCACTTTTCATTTGCTCATTCTCTAAAAATCTCACTCTCATATCTTTCTTTCATCTATTGGTTATGATCAATTTTAAAAATTTTATTTTACAAAAGATTTCAAGAATTCTTAATACTAAGGTAATCTTTTATTGCTTTTATATTATATATTTTAATCATCCTAACATCCAATTGTTTTCATGACTTTATGTTCTTACTATTATTCTTTCTTCTACCAAATCTCTATTTATTTTAATAATTATCATTTGGTCATTAACATTTTAATAATCACTAACCTTATAACAATCACTAACATTCCTAAATTAAGCTAACAACACACTAACATAAACAAAGAATCCCGTTTGTATATGGACGGCTATGCTGCCGCATTCGGTTATTCCGCAAGATTATTGTTCTAAATGATGGCTATGCGAAAGTCTTAGAATATTTTTATAACTCAAATGAAGACTAATATACCATATATTGACATAATAAATTGTTCTAACCCGTTTCATGTATTAACAATTTTAAAAGTGCACATAAGTGCCTTACTGCAATTCTGGTAGAATATAGTCTTACTTCAACCAACCATAACTTGATCATAACAAACTAAATTTGAGTAAAATCAGACTCCAATATTAAGTTCATTGAATTACCTTTTCAACTACAGTTTATACGTCTTCAAACTCAATTAGACGACTCAACAATAGCCTTCACAAGATAAGTGCGCATTTCAGCACCTTTTGTCTTGTGCTGCTTGTTTGACCTATTTAAAGATGTTTTCATAAAAATGTTTCTGAATGAAAGTTGTCTGGGAGACTTTGAACTAGTCAAGTATAAATTTTTATAATTTTATGAAACCGTTTGCTATTTTTAAAACCTGTTCAAACACATACCAAACATTCTGTCCAGAATCTAAAATTGATGCAATAATCCTTTTTCAATCTACCTTTCGCTTTTTAGCATTCTCTAAACGTCCTAACTTCTTGTAATGAATTCCAACCTCAAGTTATTTTTTTTTATCATTTAGGACATCACCTTTGACTCTTGACATCCAAGCTTTCTTATGTACCCTACAACCATCACTATACTTGTGAGTTTTCCATGTGAGTTCTCCATGCCCCTTTTACTTTATTTCACACCTTTTGGGGTGAAACATGTTAACTTTATCAACTTACACTTGTAAACATCTTGATACTTGTAAATGCACATGCAATTCATCTTTACCTTTTTGTCATGGTTATTTGTGTTTTTGTAAGTCTTATATGAGATACATATTTTGTTTACAATCATTAACTATTGCTAGCCTGGCGACGTCTTAGATCTTTGGGCCTGACAAGCCTATTTGGTGCTAAAGTTGATGAATTGCCGACTCCTGATGACGTATGCTTGTTCATAATGGGAACCAAGTACACTTAGCCAATCTTATATACTTGTAATCAAGTCGAGGTTTGGTTGTAACTGTATGTGTTCTATAAGCTTGCTAACTCGTAACCATGGACATGAATTGCTACTTGTAACCCTTTTTACATATATATATATGTATGCGTGTGTTTAAACCTTGGGAACTCACCAACTTTATAGTTGACCCTTTATTTTTAACATGTTTCAGGTTTCCTACTTGAAGATCTTCTTGTGCTCATATAGGACTTGGACCTAGACTAATTGAAAGACTTATGTTATTGGTTGTATCTTGATTGTTATGTTATTATTTTATTTGTCTTGTAATGTTTAATGAATAATGACATTTAATATTATTTCAACTTAATTAGTTCCATGTGCTATGAGCAATCGTCTCCCATTCGTTCGCCCCGATGATTCCGCCGTCGGTCGGGGTGTGACAATGGTAATAATATGTTGTCATCACTCAAGACACATGATCAACGAACCTTATTATTGCAAAGAGAATATCCACAAAAACTTGTTATTACAATCCTTTATAAATCTTACTTCCAAAGCCCTTACCCAAGCTCTTCATTTATATATATAATCCTAACGTGGCACCCAAGAAATTACCATACTAATTATAATATAATTAGAAAACTAAACCAGCTTGACCGACATGTCAACTTATGTGTCTTAACTTCATTGGCTTGTGAATCGGGTAGGAAATTAATACCAACAATCACCCCTAATTTCTAAACCATATTAGTAAGGTCTTTACTCTAAGTAACTCTTAACCTTTTTGATCTAGATTTGATCATTAGCAATATTTTTCCATTTCCCCAACGTGATACAATAACCCTACATGGTACGCTTCTATTCGCTAGGGTTCGGCTATGGTTCCTCAATTTCTCAAATTGATAAACGCGTCTGGAAATGGCTTCTTGATGCAATCTTTCAACAACCCCTAGATCTTCCTATTCGTAATTAACCAGTTGGCCCTAGATCTTAATAGGTTGACTTCATCAGCCCTAGATCTTTCCTTACAAAAATCGACCGGCCCTAAATCTTTTCATGATGACGACATGCTTCCATGTGACGGCTAGATCTTCGTATCAATTCCGGATACCTTGAATTTGGTTTTCAATTACACCAAGCTCTGATACCACTTCATGTCCAATCGATAATATACAAACATGTTATCTGGATAACTTATAAACTCTTTATTATAATCAAGAAAAATAACTCAAAATTATTTAATTACGACTCATATATAACCCTAAATCTTAGGTATATATTTATAGGCTAAACCCAAATTGGTTAGCAAGCAACCCAATTAACCTAGTACTCCCTATTTGATACATAGTTTAATTATATAGAAGCTTAACCCATAATCTAACTAGGAGTTAATAAAACTAAACCAAACTTTACTAACTTGTTAACTTAGGTCCCCCAACTTCACAGACTGTGAATCTGGTTAGAAATTACCACCAACAATCTCTTTCTAATTTCCAAAATGTATTAGGTAGTTTTTCTATGCTAATTAACTCTGTCCCTTGTTTGAACTTGATCCTTAGAAATAATTTGGATTTAGTCATTAGCTATATTCTTTTAGTTTCCCTTTGTCTTTTGATCTTCACTAGTTATTTCCTATGTTCGATATACCTTACCACCAAAGACCTTTATCCAAAGCAATACTCATAATTCTTCAACTTTAATTATTAAATTATTGTTGAATCGCATCCTTATAATCATATCAGGTAAATGGGTTTATCATGTAACCCCATACTAGGTCTAATACCCACTTACCTGACCTCATACCCTTTTCAGACGTTTAGGATATCGGGTATTTTCACTAGGTTTGGGTTTGATCGTCAACCCTAAACATGAGTCAATGAACATTTGTTCATGTGTTCATCTGATATCAATCCGCACCTTTTATACATCGTCAAGCCTTGACCCTCAATTCTATTGTTGTAGGAGTCTAGTAGTATTTGATTTTTAGGTTGTTTTTACCTAACTCATGAAATACGATTGAACATGGGTCAAATTTTCAGTTGTTGGTTGGATGGATCCTTCAATGTTTATAAGAGCTATTGAAATCATCGATAATTTTTTAAAACAATCATGACAAATATTTTAGAAGAATCATGACAAAACAAGGTGATAGTAAATGATTGCACGTGTAGGACCATTATATAATGGATAAAAAAATGACAAAATATGATTTCACTATTGTTAAAACTTGCTTGTGTCTGCTTAAAAAAGAATGCACAAGTGCTTTAAATAGTCATTTAATGTTTTCATGCAAGATATTATCTTTATAAATTACAATAAGGTAGATAAAAACAATCTTATTAAGTTTTATCCCTAAAGGTGTGGGGGAAGGCACTTGGTGGTACCTTACCTTCTTTCAAATTTATTCGATAAAAATGTATAACCTTCTTGCTCCGATGTGTATAAAAGATAATCGTTCATTTAGTGTGGCTGATGTTGAGGGCTAACTAAAGGAATTTGTTTGGGAGTTTGACATGATGTTTAGATATATGTTTAAGTTAAACATTGTTTGGTATTGTTTGTTAGCATACAAAGAAGAAAGAAAGAAACTAAAATTCCTCTTAAAGATCAAACGGTATCCCTTACCAACAAAACATGAACGTATGTTCAAAACTTTATTTATATATGTCGTATCACGTATTAGATTGATAATGATTGCGTCCGGAGAAAGAAAATTCTAAAATTTCATCAGATTTCAAATCATAAGGCTGAAACTATAAGAAGAATGGTATATCATTTCTTAGAAGAACAAGGTATTGATGGATTTTACGGTAGCCGTAGATAATGCTACTTTTAACGACAAAGTAATTTTTTTTTAAAATTAATTCTGAAGTGTCCCATTAGGTATTAGATTGTAAGTGTTTTTCATTTAAGATGTAACGCTTGTAACACTCTAGATGAATCATACACCGGGTATGGACAAAAGAGTTGTTTAGTTCGTAAGGAAAGATCCACTTCAAATGTCATCAATGTTTTGGCTGGATTGGTTGTAGATGAGGGGATAATTCACAATAAGCATTCTTAGTTTGAAGCAAGGGATGTGTAGATGACCCCGGGAGACTTTTAACTTGACCAACCAAAAGTATATCTTTGAGCTTCTCGTGTGCAAAACAAACAAACAATATTGGAATATAAGGTCACATGTTACAAATAGTAATAGATACACTCTTATGTTGTTTAGGATGATGAGGAGGATGATAAGTCCCTAATAGTGTTCACAAGCACACCTTAGGCAAATCTCACATTCGTGACTAGGATGATGGGCAAACCTTATCAAGGATAGTGAGTCTATAAGGGAATGGGGTGATTATAACACCTTAGACAAATCATTGATTGTGGACACGAAAAATAATAGGCTTATAAGAAATGATTTACCTTAAATAATATCAACATGTTTTGGACACATTGGTTATGGATAAGAGGAGATCTCCATACTTAAGCATGTATGGATGAGAACAATCAAGGGATGAGCGACCCCTGAAAAGTTCTTACGTACTTGATAAATCAAAAGCAAATCTGTAGCGGACAAGACTAGTGGTATACAAGGTCGTATTCTATAACAATCTTCATATTATAAATCTTGTTGTGAAGGATGGTTGATGAAAAATTCAAATCCATTACTAGGATATGAAATATGATAATATATATAAGATCATATTGTTCTAGGTTTCAAACCTCTAAATATTGTGTCAAGGGAGAAATGATTGATTGCAAAAGAAAGCTATGTCTTTATGTAAAAACTAGTTATACATTTTTTATATTAAAAATAATACTTAATTTATTAGAGATGTTTAAGAAGTGTTTCTTTACATTTTTCTTCATAATTATATTTATTTTTATTACTAATGTGTTATATTTCTTTGTTAACAAAATTTTAAAATGTGAATTTGAATTATTAATTATATTGTCATGGTGAAGTGGATGATGAAAAAAGTACAAGAAATGTCAAGAAATAACGAAAGTGATAGAGCCTAAAACAATAATATTAGAAGAAGCAGCTCACAAGAGAATACAAATGAATGTAAAAGACAACTACTTAAGATATTATATTGTCAAGGTCAAATGTTAGTTGTTTTTTACATGCATTGGTAATCACTTATGAGATTCTTTTAGGATTACATGATTTAGGCTCACTTAGTTCATTAATCACAACTCGATTTCCTGAAGGGGACCAGAAACAAGCATGAAAGTTTGTTTTTCAATGCTCAGTGTATATCTAAATCATATTAGACTTTGCCACATATTGCAACAAATTTAAAATGTCGCTATCGTTGCAATTCGTACATAAGCATACAAGTTTGTTTTTAATTGCTCAAAGTATATCAAACGTTATATAGAACCATAAAATAATAATGACACTGGGGATCGTTCTTACTTAAAGAAATTCCCATGAGCTGCCTTGAGTTGGTAACATAACTCTTGTATAATTACATTTAGTCTGCACTAATAGTATTAACGAAGTTTACTAATTTGCTTTAATATACATATAAAACCTATTAAAATCAAATCAAATATTCCTAATATCTTCCTTAAAATAACGTAAATAAACTTAAAATGTTAAATTATGTTTTCAGGTGTTCAAAAGGTCAAAATGGACAAAAAAAGCCTACTTAGCAAGACTTTGAAAAAAACTGAGCTTTGAAGTCCAAGCATACTCATAAGCACGCCCCCGTGACTAGCCTGAAACACGATCTCGTGCTAAAATAAGCACACGCCCGTGATTGAAAATCTGACAAGACAAAAAGTATTGTCCCCCAAAAATAGTCACGAGGCGTGACCCACGCCAGTCATGGGGCTGTGCCTGACACACTCTGCATGTACGAACTGACCAACTTTCGTAAGCATTGTACTAGCATCGGGGCCGTGCTTAAACACTTCATAAAGCCTATAAATAGAAGCTTATTTGCAACTTTGAAAGAAGCTCAAGATTTTCTAAACATCATCCATTGTGGATCGCCAGTTTGATTGTTCCATCTCATCGATAATTTTATATCTATCTTCTATGTTGCTTGTTGTTATGTTCAAGCTCATTATAAGCTAAACTCTCATTATCATCTTAATTGGATAAATATATGTAATTTATGATGAACTAATGGTGTGATTTATGTTATGTTAATGTTATGGTAATCTTGGGTAAACATTTAATGGGTAACATCTACATTTAAAAGGGAAGTTATAAACTTATGGTTTGTAATTGTAAATGTCATACAAGGTTAAAAAATGTATGAACTAGATTTTATTCGCAAACCGGTCTTCATAATGAATCCATGGCTAATGAACTAGAGATAGTTATTAGAAATCATATAACTTTAGCTTTCTGATCATTTGCGGGTTATCTTTTATTAGTTTAAGAAATCTACAATAATTACTATGGTTTTCTAAAGTTAATGGTATGTTAAAAAAGAACCTGATTAACTCTCTTTCTAACATTATGTTATGTTTTTAGAAATCGTATGTTGAAAGGTTACACGAGATTTACCTACAATACTAGTGGCTTGGAGTATTAGCATTGTAAGTTACTCGATGTTGGTGTCCTTGTCACTACGGAGCTGGCAGACGAGAATTTCACGTTGACTTATGTTTATAAACATTAACATAACTACTTAAATTTATATCTTTAATCACCCCATGATACTCATCACAGTTGCATAAGTGTAATCTATATAGGATGGTAGCCTTAATTCTCTGTTTTAAAACTCAAAAGTCTCAATTTTACTTTTTCTTTTATTTTAATTATTGTTTTGAAAACCCTAAAATATGGTTACATCAATGCAACTTACGTTTTCTCAAAATAAAACCAATCTGATAGTCAATTGTAAAGGTTGTTGAGTAGGGTCAGTGTGCCACAGATTGATACTTGGTTCTTACCAATATTATATTATCATACGATGGTTACACTTGTCTTTTGTGTGTGTAGTTTAGTATAAGTAAAAACAATAAAAACTGAATTTGTATGAAAAATTCTTTATCATAATATACACACATTTCACATGCATCTTTTACCTTACTCCTTACATATCTCATTCTTGGAAATCTCGTGAAATATCTTCCATGGAAGACATTGAGTGAAATAATAGTTGTGTAATCAGAGTCTTTATTTTGCCTTTTGAAGAAGTGTTTTAATTGAATTACATACATAGGTTTAAATATAAACTGTGTGTAATAATTTTTATGGAAATACATAACTATTTTAAGTTAACTATCGAATTGGAAGGCTCGAAAACAACAGTTCATTGTGGCTGCAAAACAGTGCTTTTGCTACGCCAAACAACGAACAAACCGTGTTGTATTACATCGTCATCGCCTAAAAAGTAGGGCCGAAAGTAACAGTCAAACCACAGTTAGATAAGTTCACCAACAATAAGCATAATGTCATAACAACACCACCATATAAAACAAGTTGGTGAGTGAGGTCAGTCACACATGTCTCAAATCAACGAATCAAATAAATTTTAAGATGAAAGCAATCTCATCCTCTCATTAAACTACAGTTTAGGTTAAGATCATGAGCATTCAAAAGAAAACTCCCCGAGATACCATCGGAGATAAACCCACAAATGCCAAATGATAGATCAAAGCAGCTCTCAGATGAGCCCATGCTCATCATCATCGAACTAGAGTTTGGGTTCACATCATTCTCCTATATATTTAAAAACCAAAAGAAAGGAACAACTATGAGCATTCAAAAAAAAACCCGACAAAACAAAGATGGAGCATGATGGACAATGAACATTAAGTTTTGACAAGATTTTTAAACCAAGTCCTAAATTTGTAACCAAATGTTTTAATACATGAGTTGAAGGTTAGTTGAGTATGTGATGCAAATCAAGTGGAGAAGCTTTGGTGGGGAAATTAGATTGTGGAAGCTGTTGATGTTTTGCATAATATACGTCATTGATGTTGTCCCCTGCATGAGATGTGCCTTCATAATTAGATCCTTGACAAGAAAATGAAACGAAAAACTTTGACACAAACTTTATTAGTATGACAAAGTTTAGCAACTAGAACAAGATTTTTATGATGTTGAGTAGCACAAAAGATATTAGATAAATATATTGGACATGAAGAAGTGGAGATCTTAGAGTGGCCAATATGTGATATAGAGAAATTTGTACCGTCACCGCGAATAATTTCATCCGGTCCACCATATTCAAAGACGGAATGGAGAGACCATGATCGGATGTGATGTGATGCAAGACACCGCTATCAAAGAGCCATGAAGGTGAGGATGGAATGGGTTTGGAGGTGGAGGTTATGACATTGGTGACAAATCTGTAAGAGGTAGTCACTAAAATATTGTTGTCTTTCAAGAATTTGTTAGCTTTCTACAATCTCGAGTTTCGTGTCCAGTAATATTACAAAAGTGGCAGTAAGTGGAAGCTCTAGTGTTTCAATTTGCACCAAAATAAGAAGTGTAGTTTTGTTGTGTGTTGTCAAGCTAACTATGTTTGGTTGAATCGACTCGTTCGAGAGTCAGATTGAGGTCGAGGGCCGAAGCGACTAGGTTGTTTTTAGGTAATTTGTGGTTGCAATGACCGCTACACCTGCTTCTTTGGCTTCCTTTAACGAACACTCAAAGTCGACAAGTTTGTCGAATAGTTCAGGGTAGGTGATTGGGTGTAACACCCGGCCGCTCATACCACCAATATTGTCCGCTTTGTTCACGAGGAGCTCACGGATTTGCTTTTGGTTGCTTGGGTGAAAACTTCCCAGGCAAGTCACCCATCCTTGGATTGCTAACACCTGAGCATGCTTAACTGTGGAGTTCTCATCTTATCCACAACCAATACGACCAAAACGCGTTAGTGATGTTAGAGGCAGGACATTGTTTATGAACCAGGATTCTCTCCTGTCCTACCTAGAGTGTTACATTGGGTTTTCGCAAACCTTTATGGTTGCATTGATCTGACTGTAGTCGCCTCCAAGTTGGGTAAGAATGTGTACCAGTAGATCTTTATAATCTATGGGGCTTTCAACCAATACATGTTATCCGCAATAGATCCCATATCGTTCAAGAATTCAGTTATGGTTCTGGTTCCTTTCAGGATTTTGGCTAATTAGGATTTAAGGGAGATGATCTGGGAATGTGAGGTGCTAGCATAGCTTGTGGCTAACCTGTTCCATGCATCTTTTGCTGTGAGGGTAGACATGACAATGGATTGTATCGCATCATATCTTTGTCACATGTAATATCATTAAATCTATGAGTTTCAGCAATTCACTATCTTGATATTTGTTTATATCAATTATCATTGACATATCAGGTCATGTTTTAGATCTACATCTTTTGTACAAACACAAGTTTACAATCATTTATATGAATGTTCATACATTTTTAGTTGGGTCCAAATT
The DNA here is from genome assembly GCA_025215565.1 of Flaveria ramosissima. Taxonomy (NCBI): domain Eukaryota; kingdom Viridiplantae; phylum Streptophyta; class Magnoliopsida; order Asterales; family Asteraceae; genus Flaveria; species Flaveria ramosissima. The sequence continues at coordinate 54,394,046 of CM046044.1, forward strand.
TTAAGTACAACTACTTCGTGTACGATTGTTTTGTATATAATTTTCAAGATTCGAACATAATCTATGGACTATGAGCGTTCTTGTGGGCTAACAAACCCAAAAGGGCAATAGATGATAGTGAGGCAGAACTGCAGAAGTCCTCTGGCATCCATGGACATGGTTTATGTCATGTTTGTCTATTGATCACTAGAGTTATATTATGTCCTTTTAAAATTTCAAGTGAATTTGTTAATTTCTATTGTATATCGGTATATATAATTAATATTTGATTAATATGATTTTTGGTATTTAATGAAATTTATTAAATTACATAGCTAACGAACATATTTCATTCTAAGTAATTTATTAGATTTTACGTTTATTAAGAACATATTACAAAATTGAACTTTATTATAAACATACATAATTTATTTACGTATTTCGCAAATTAATTAAAAAATTAATAGAACACAGTCAACCAATAATGAGACTACTATAGACATAAAATAATCGTTAAAAACTGATTTTAGGGATAATGATCTATTACACCTTAACACAAACATCGGGTCATAAAAGTACAATGATCTATCTTTGTGGCATGTTTTGTTTTTTAATTCCCTTTTTGGACTTATAACTAGTAATATGATATTAATTAGTCTATAAGTTTTTCTTATTTCTTTTTTATTAATTTATGATATTAGAGTTTGCCCAACAGACTATTTATAGTTGTGTTTTGTTTCGTTGAGTTTGCCCATTAATTTTTAGTATTTTACAGTTTGGTCGTAGTTTTGGTTTTTGACTTTGACCACTAAAGTTTATGATATTAGAGTTCGGTCATCAAACTATCTATATTGAAGTTTTATTTTTCTGAGTTTGGCCACTAAAATTTAGTATTTTATAGTTTTGCCACCAAACTTTACTTTTGTGGTTTCAAACGAGCCGCAACGATAACAATCAAAATAACGCGGTGTTATGTGTGGGAATAAGAACCGAACTTCCGTCACGTATTTTTGAGTTTAGTCACTAAAGTTTACTATTTAAGAATTTCATCACAAGACTTTGTTTTATGGTTCCCTACGAGCTCGCTCAATAACAAACAAAGTGCATAGTGTTGCCTGTAAGAAAAATAACTGAATTCCCATCGCATAGCATCGATAGAAAAAATTAATAATACATATTTCTAAATCCTTTTAAACAGAAAAAACAAATGATTACTTGGAGTAAAATAGTAAATATTATAAACATATAATCTTAAAAAGGAGAAACATGTCTAAGTGTTGGAAGTGATTAAACTCAAGTAAACAAGAAGAATAATGATTGGTGGGGTTGGATTAGAATCTAATGGTGTTTGTTGGGAGTTTGGAATGGAGGGAACATGATGGCCTCCATGTTTACATTTACAAGCCTGAACCCAGACATTATCACTCCATCTAAAAGATCTCCAATCAATCTCTTGGAACTCACACCACATTACACATATCATATCTCTTTTAGACACCCTTTTGCTTTTTAAGCCAAATCCCACTACTAAATACTAACAACACCATCTTTATGTCACCCCATTCCTGGGTTATTTGTGCAATTTCTTCCTATTACTTTAAACATCATCTTAGACCACCCACAATTCATGGTTATTGTCGTTACGTGATTGTATGTGATAAGGATGTAACATCGTTATGGTGTTATTGATAGTGGGAGCTTGGTTCGTATACTAGCAAAGACACTTAGAGTTGAACATGTGGCCTATCTAGTGTTTACGTACTCATATTGTTTTTATCAAATATATTTTAAGAACAATATATGGATAAATATATCCAGAAATGATTGTGATATGGTATAAATATTTAAACTTTGTATTCATGACATGGAACTGATATGAATAAAGATTAATTCAAGCTTTCCGAATGCTCTATACATTATAACCGTGTGTTCATAAGAACACGATTGGTAAAAATGGTTGTAAATTAGAATAAGCGTTTTTTAATTACAATCTCTCTAGATAAATGCGTCAATACATTATCACCACAATAACACATGTTACACTCTATAAAGATTGTATGACAATAGCATATGCTTCGGGGTATCTTTTATATTAGACTTTGACAATTGTGATTCAAAACAATATTAGATACAAAAATCATCCCTTGACATTGTGTTAGGATGATATATTTTTATATAATCAAGAATCTTAAACTAATATTCTTATCATGTTAGAAAGTTTTAAAATTAATTTCATATCCCCAATTAAACGATAATTCCAAATTTATGATAATATATGAATAAACGGAGAATGAAGAGTTAACCATAAATTAGTAGCAAGTAGAAGGGATTAATTACATTCCCCCTATCAATAATACGTTAGGGTATTATCATAATCACCTATAGTTCATGTGATGGATATTTTACATTATGGTAATTATGGTAATTAAGTAACCCATTAGGATATTGCAGACTTCAAATGTAGTATTAATTACTTTCTAATCTTTGTAAGTTATGATAATGAGTCATAACAAAGGTAAAAACTATATTAAAAACCTTTAAATTTGTACTTTAGGTGATTTCATTCTCGATACAATTGAAGACAATAATAATACATAGTAAGCAATTAAAAAACCATTAATTGCTAGAAAAACTAGATCATAGATATGTTTTGTGTTTCAAAATTAACAAACTAAAATATATTTTGCTTAATGTTTCAAATAGAACCTTAAAGACTAATTATACACGGGATCGTTTAAAACACAAAAAGTTATAATCAAAGATTAGATAAATTAAGAATTCCGTATAAACACGTATACATGCTATTTTATTTTTTAGTTACGATACTAATGACATTTGATATACTCATACACCCATTAATTTCACTTAAGTTAAATTTAATTTAAAAATAATATAAAATCATTGTGTGTTGTGTAGAGGGATTTCTTGTTTCAATTCTCATGCCCACTCCCTTATGATGCCCCTTAACACCGGGTGGGGGTGGTGTGCGACGCCCATTAAGGCCTCAGGGCCAACTTAGCCTTAACGTCTTGGGACGTGTAGTATCTCGGTGGCTTAAGATGGTTATATACTTACATAATCATATTCTCTATCTTTTTCTATCTCTTATTACATACGATCAAGCGACTAGTGTTGCATATAATTGTTTCTAGGGAACTATGATCCTCTACTTTAGATTAATTTTGTGTTGAACTCACTGTTATGTATGTAACATGATATTTAAAATTCATTTATACATGACACTTAAATATAGAGTATAAAGAAAAGAGTTAAATTGGAAACATAATAATAAGGGAAAATGTAAATGAGAGAAGGGAGATGATGAAGCTTGCGTGGAGCAATTGATTGAGATTCCAAGGCAGGCACGAGTACAATGATGTGGCGTGTTAACGCATTCCTCTTCATCCCAAAATTCAAATAATATTTGGTCTTTAAAGATTTATATTTCAATTATATAGCTCATATAATATTTGGTTTTAAAAGATTTCTATATTTCAATTATATAACTGTTTTGCCATTAAATTTTATGTGAACCCTATAATACTTTATAGTTAACTACATATATGCAATAATTAGTTTATAACGTTTGCATTTATACATCGACTTGATTATAAAACTATTTAATGATCATATATTTATGATTTTATAATTTATCTGATTATAATGTTTACATGATAAAAGACAGTAACATACTATTTGAATAAAGTAATTATATTTATTTTCATGGAGAAAATATAATTTTAAATAAATAGGTTAATGCCTGTTTTTTCCAAAGCCACATTTTAAAGAAAAACGAACTCTATTATGCAAAATCAATCCAAAACACAACCTACTTATTTAGAAGGAAATACTATTAATTTTCTTGAATTAAGAAGAATAGGAAAATACGAATATTACTAATTATGATAACAAAAAATACAAATTTTCTTCGATAAAAAGAGAAAGTTTAAAAATAAAACAGAAAGGGAGAGGGGAGGGCTCGAGGAGGGAGGAATGAAGTGGATTGGTGAATGCATGAGCGTGAACATGACATGGTCTCACATATCCAATTGCCAACTATTCACAATCATTCTCACCCCCACCTCAATTTACCTTCAAAAAAACTAAATAAAATAGTTTATAGTTTGTATTTCTGTTAGAGTAAATTACAAATTTTATCTTTTAAGTATACCTAAAATTATGGATCTTATCTTTAAACTTTCATAATTACACTGAGCGTCCTTTATTTAAAAATTTATCACGCTTTATATCTTTTCTACTAACTGAAGTTAACTTTTTCAATTAGTTTTTTGTAAAAGACCATTTTACCCTTACCCATTAAAGGATGAAATCTGTAATTTTTAATAATATTTTATTTTTTTCCTTTTTGTTTTTACTTTATTTACTTTATTTATCTCTAAAAATTTTTTCTCTTTTCTAACCACTTTTATTTTAATAAACTTATTTTCTTAATAGTCATTTTACCCTTAACCCTTAAAATGATGAAATGTGTTATTATTTTAATTTTATTTTATTTTCTTTACTTTTATTTATTTTTAGACCCTTTTGTTTAAAAAAATAATTATAAATATTATTAATAATTTAGTTTTATTTTTTTATAAAATGTAATTTTATTTATAGATTTTTATTTTCTTATAAATTTTTTTATTTATTCAATTTGTTCATTACCTTTGTAATAAAACTAATAGATATTAGACAACTAGATTTTTAACTTTTTTGATACAAGATTTTTTAATCGTTTCAAGTTATTTGGTTTAGGGTTTATATTCGAAACCGGTTGGAGAAAGTAAGATTTTGGTTTATGATATGAATTTTTAATTTTTCGTATTCAATCAAATGGTTTGTTTTTAAATATAAATATAGTGTGATAGCGCGTTACTTTAATTTAAAATAAAATATACAAAAAGGTTACTACAGAACTACTTGGAGTTTTTAAATAAACAATCATTCAATTTTTTTATTAAATGTATTTTTATTCATGGTTTTATTTAAACTGTTAATAATAACTTTTTTATCAACGAAAATCAAAACCAAACCACTTAAAATTAAAATAAAACCGAACCAAACAATTACTAAGAGTTTGCTTTGGTTTGGTTTTACGATTAAGTTTATTGAACCTTTTTTTCAGTAAAAACACTTAAATACTTCACATATTTATCAATATTTAATTATACATATAGCTCAACTTAGAATAATTATAACCAAGTAAGGTATAAAAATCCATATATTATAATCATATGATCTCTTATATGTTTCTAATATAAATCATAAGTCAAACTATTTAAAATAATTAAAAATTCTTATAACAAAAAAATAATAGAAAAACGATGATAAAACAAAATCGATTACTAGTTTAAATTTTATATCATAAAAAAATATTTTAAACTCTCCATCTTGTTCTCGTATGATTAGAAAGGTAGATAACTAATTTTTAAAAACAAAAAATATAATAAATTAAAAAAAACCTATAGATAAATTTATATTTTATAGAAAAATATTTAAGTAATCATATTTCAGATAAGTTTATAAAATAAAAATTAATTAAAAAAGATAAAGTAAATAAAATAAAAAACAAAATCAAAATAGTAAAAGATTAAGGAAAATTGTAGATTTCGTCCTTTAAGGGATAAGGGCAAAATGGTACATTCACACAAAACTAACTGAAAAAGTTAACCTCAGTTAATAGAAAGGACATAAAACGTGATAAATTTTATAAATAAATGACGTTTAGTGTAATTATCAAAGTTTAAGGATAAGATCCATAATTTTAAACATACTTAAAGGACAAAATTTATAATTTACTCTTTCTGTTAATTGTAATATGTGGTTGTGGTTGTGATTGTGATATACCTATTTTGGAACACACACTAAACTAACTCCTAAATTTATATTATAAGTTTAAGATAATACTTGAATTTTTATCGCTTTTGAAAACAACAAAACTAAGATCATAGGGTATGGTTTTACATTTCACACGCTACAAATTATCAAATTAGTGTCACCATAGTTTTTATCGATTTTCACATATCTTCACATGTAGCACGCGTGGTTTAACGTTTTCAGATTGTTTTCAATGTCAATGTATATGTCCTTCATTCAACATCATAACTTATGTCGTTGGCTCGTTGCTATCGATAAAAGAGATGGCAATCAAACCCAAACTTGATGAAAATACTCAAGGCTCGAGACATTTTGGGACGGGTATAAGATCGGATAAGCGGGTATAAATGGGATCAAGCTACTATGAGATTTTTTTTCGCTGGTATGGGATGGGTATGAAATTGATAGGTATACTCGTTTATCCGACTTGATTACCTGATTAAGAATATTCGTTTACCTGATTACATACCTGAAATTATTTTATATTTTATTTTTTTACTTAATAATTATATTATATATAATTATATCTTTTTGTGTTTTTACCATGTATCTTTTTTACTTAATAAATATGTGTTGAATATAAGCTATTAAGCTTCTCTATTGCCCTATATAGTATCTTATAAAGTTAAAATACAACTCGATATTTGTACCTAAAATCAAAGACGAGTAGTAGTTGAGCATCAACAAAATATATATGTAGGGGTCGACCAAAAAATTGTTTAGTACGTATCTCCAAATGTAGATATGACATTCAAAGTCAATATATACCTGACATGCAATTTTTATAATCTTAACAGGTATACCCGATTACCCATATGTATGCCCGATACCCGACATGTAAATACCTGATACATACCCGAAGGGTTTTGGGTTGGGTATGAGACACACTTATCTAATCGATATGGGGTTAGGGTTACTCATACCCGTACTAGACCTGCCCCATTGACATCCCTAATCATTAATGTGGGTTCAGATATCTTTTTCTATAACAAAATTCGCTTCAACCTTGATTTTTCTAAGGGCTGGACACTTGGCTGAAAAATGGCCAACCTTATTGATCGCGTGACAATAATTCAATGTTTAATTGATCTAATTACGTGATTTTACATCGTTGTTATTGTAGACTAAGTTTACTTTGGTGGTGTTTTGTTCATAGGTGTTTGGATCCTAAACAAGCTTAATTGGATGCAAAAGAAACAAAACACGCAACTACAAGGACTAAAGTGGTAAATATCAAAAGTTACGAAAAAGGCATAATGGAAGACCATACCGGCGTATGATACGTTCATACGCCGGGTATGGGCGTATGATACGCCGGGCAGCGTATCAGTGGGCGTATTTGGAAAAAATAACATAAAGTTGGGAGTAGGAACCCTGAGGGGGGCGTATGATACGCCGAGCTTGAGCGTATCATACGCCGGTCACCAACCAACTTCCGGATTTAGTGGATATTCAAGTTTATTTAAGCCAAATCAAAGCCAATTTGAAAGAGACTTTTTTCGTAGCCGAAAATAGTTGATTTCAAGGAGATTTTGGGTGTTTTCAAGCTTCCCAACTTACAACAAATCATCATTAATCATCATCAACTCAAGATCAAAGAAGTAATGAAGACCATGAGTGGCTAAATTGTTATAGGTTGCTTTCGAGTGGATAGTTCATATCAAATGAGATGGTTAGTCATGTTTAGGGTTTCCATGTTAACACCTTGTGATTAAATGTAATTAATGTTTTTATTGAGTTAAACAATTTATCTATAAAGAAAGTTATTTGCTTTATCATCAGTTTTAGGTTTTTTTGCATCGTTAGCTCATTGAGAAAAGTAGATGACGTGATATAGATGAATTAATAACTTTATGAACGAATCTTAAAATATTATTCGTTGGTTATCACTTAAATCAAGAGCCAAGATCTTGAATCGTGTGATGCAACCCTAAAATACATCTGATAAACTATTGATCTTGTAAAACTTACCCTAAAGTGATTGTTTCTTATTATTTAATTAAATTAATTTTAAGGTTCTTTGCTTTATGCACGTGTGTTCTAAAATTCGTTCAAAGTTTTAAGCTTTAGTTCTAATTTTCTGTCTTTTCGTTAATCGAGTTGAAGTCATTAAACACTTTCCACAAATTCCCTATGGAGACAATCTTACTTACCCTTACACAATAAAGGTAGCTAAGACCGGTTATTTAACTTGTTTTTATTGAGTCTCGACAAACCAAATCACTTATGACATTTATAGCACCATAAGTTTCTCTTCGATTATTTTTATCCTTCTAATCTGACTCTTGGTTAGTGTTTGAGGAATGATGATCCCATTGTCCTTGACTATTAAATTTTTCGTGACCTCTACATGATTTTCTTCTATATTAGTTGTTATTTTTCTCTTTTCCATGGCCATCAATCAACACTAATGCTTGCCACATAACATCCCATTCAAGCCTTAAATGTCTTCAATTTGCCCACGACATCTTCAAGTGGCATAATTTTGATGTTCGATTATTGCTACCTAAAGGGTACGATGGGGATAAACTTAACACGAACATAACTCATTACTATTGGCATCGTTACTTTGGTGTCTAGACTGGAACCAAGGTTCTTAAACCTTGCATATATACCACTGATATTGACTGCACATTCGTCAATCGTATCGCCTTCCTCATATTTAATGAATCATATTTAGATCTATGACCTCTGCCTTTTGTACACAACTAAACTTCTAATAATTGAGTTTTGATCGTCTCCCAAACATCCTTAGCTTTCTTATGTTTGATGACCTACAACAATATATCCTTTGGTAATGATTAAATACATCAGTTCCACAGCATTGCTGGTCCAATCATTAACATCATCGTTGGTCATGACATCCTAAATTCCAAAAGCACCCAATATCGTCTTCACCATCATAGTCCATAATGTATAATTCTTGGTTGTGAATTTAGGATACTTCAGAGATACATGAGGCGTATCCTTGGTTGTCATAATCTTACTACCAACGACGTACTCCCTAATTTACAAGCTGCTCTTCCATGTCTTTTTTCTTCTTTGACTTCCTTCTACGATCACACCAGATAGGATAACAACTCTCCTCTTCAGATAGGAGCTAAACCTTAGCTCTAATACCGAGTGTATGACAATCGGTTAGAAAGAACATAAGAACAATGAATTAAGAGAACTTAGATACAAATTTCAAATAAGCTACTACCATCTATATATTCTATAAATAATGTTTAACTCATTCCTAATAGTTAGCTTGTTATTGACCGAAAAAGAAAATTGAAAATCGCATAAGTTTGTTTGTATACATATGATACACACCAATGATCTTTAGCTCGAGTGGTTAAGGTGAGGTACCCTAATATTTTATTAAAAATAGATGGAGGTCTTGAATTCAAGTTCCGCCTGTGACAAAAATAGAGGGGGGATTCTAGGTAGGTTGGAGGGTTTTCCAACCTATGGTGGTTTTCCTCCTGAGAGTGGTCTCAAGCTAAGGACTGATGAGTACGAACTGATGTACGAGTTTCCCATCAAAAACATCCAGCCTAGTGCCCCAATGTTTCGTATTTGAGTAATGGTGATGATCGGATGTGCCAGTGGCCCTTTAGTGATCTAATTAGTTGTTCAAAAAAATATTATATAAACTCGTATACTAGGGATGGAACTAGGGTTTGTCTCAGGGGTCAGCTGCACCGCTTGAAATTTTACTCTTTTATGTATATATACAATCTAATCCTAGCCGGCTCCTAAAAAATTTGGATATCGACCCCATGAAACTTTGATACCAACCTTAGAAGTTTTGATATCGACACCAAAAAAAATAAAATTAAAATTTAAATTTATACATATTTAAAACTCTTGTAAAGTAACTAACACAAATCTTAAAGTTTCTTAAAAACCCAATAACTATTTGTAGAAAATTAAATTCGATACTGCATTAGCCCAAGTATTAAATAATTAAATTGATAATTAATAAACAATCGATCACATTTACAAAAGTAGAATATTAACGGCAATTGAAGAGACAATTAGTTCAATCACACATAAGATTCTAACGGTTGATTAATTTGACAGCCTATGCCCCCAATTGCCCGATTTTCACTAGAATATTTAATTGCTGTTGGAGCACCTATAGTTAACCTTCTCTTTATCCACCATTACATGCCCCTTTCTTAAACTTATTCCAAACAACCTACGATTCTCAATTTTATTGAATATTTCATGAACTGCTTCTTGATATTTAAAATATACATAGTGTACTTTAGATTATCTTCTCTACATAACGCAATCAGGTAGATGATGAATTATTATAAAGCGAAAATTATATTTGTTATAATGAAAAATGATAGTTTTGAATGTTAAAAAAATAGAATCCCCTAGAGAGAAATTGTAGAGTATTGTATTTCTATTATCAATTTCTATTGGCGTTTAGCATATTTCTATTATATATTTTAAATTTAATTTGTTTTGTCTTGTTATAATGTGACCGAACTGACCTGACTGTTTTGACTCGAACAAACAAAAAACATTAAATAATTAATAATAGATAGCTGACCTCTAATAATTTCCAACCCCGTCGAAAAATTTATCAGGACTGTCATATACAACAAGTATACGTATGTTGTACGCCCATATACATGTGTTGTAAGATTGTATACACATCAGTTGAGAGGGAATAATTGGAGGCAAATTTAAAAAGCCCATTGTATAAATATTCCAAATATTATAGTTATATGTTATAAAAAAGTCCTCTCCCAGGTACAAGTTTTGGCCGGGTCTAGATGGATAAACTTACTTTGTGAAATAACATTAGCAATAGACACAATCGTATCTAATGGTAAATTCTAATGGTAAAATGATGACCTCATAAAAAAAAGCTATGAGTTCAAATCTTGCATCCGTCTTTTTGTTTTCGCGGCAAGCAATCAAGGTTGATCGGGGCTGTGTGATGAGAGCTAGTAGGCGTTGTAACATATGTTTGGAGACTTATTTCTTTTATATATCATAAGACTTGAAATTTTATTCAGTATTTATTTTGGTGGATGTTTTAGACTTTATAAGTTCATGTATTAATTTAACGTTCGTAATTTAAGTATTCTTTTGGACTTAGAATGTTTTGTTAACATTTGACGTGACCTCTTGTTTCACGTTGGGGCGGGGGTGTTACAAGTGTTACATTTTGTAACATGAGTATATTCATACGTAAAAACCACTAAAAAAGACACAATTGTGCCAATGGCAACTTTATCTTTGTTTAGCACTCCACAAGCTCAAATCTTGCATTCATTAAACTATCAATCATATCTCTTGGTTGCAAAGCCCGCATGCTATTCTCTCCCCAACCCACCCCTTCTCTCTCCATAACAACAACACCACTATATAACACTCTCCTACCCCCACTACATTCTTCTACCATCCATCACACACTCATAATAATAACATCCTCTCTTAAATTCATCATCTTCAACTCATTAATGGCTATTTCAGGCTTTGAAGGCTTTGAGAAACGCCTAGAGCTCCAATTCTCCACCCACGATCCCATGATCATCGGCATCGGTCTCCGGCGACTCGACTTCAAATCGCTCGAACAAATCCTCCATCAAGTGCAATGCACCGTTGTTTCTGCCCTTGGGAACCAACACTTTGATTCTTACGTACTCTCTGAATCATCACTCTTTGTTTACCCTACAAAGATCATCATCAAAACATGTGGCACCACACAGCTCTTGAAATCAGTTCAACCATTCATTCATCATGCTAGAACCCTAAATCTTCATATCGTCTCTCTGCGTTATACTCGTGGAAGCTTCATTTTCCCACAAGCTCAACCTCATCCACATACTAGTTTTCATCAAGAAGTTGAGTATTTGGAGGATCACATACCTGCAAATCTTTGTTACAGAAAGGCTTCTGTGATACCCTCAAAGCTTACTTCTCATTCATGGCATGTGTTCTCCGCCGGAGCTGTGGAATATTCCGACGATATGCCGTACACCGTGGAGGTCTGCATGACGGGTCTCGACAGAACCCTAAGTCGGAAGTTTTTCCGGCGACCGAACGACGGGAAGACCGGTGATTCCGCCGGAAGAGAGATGACGGAAGCTACGGGCATCAACCGTATAAACCCTAATGCGACGATATGCGATTTCGCTTTCGACCCGTGTGGGTACTCCATGAATGCGATCGATGGTGATCGTTACTCGACAATCCACGTGACGCCGGAGGAGGGTTTCAGCTACGCGAGCTTCGAGTGCGTGGGGTCGGTTTACGAGGGCGGAGATGTGGCGGAGATGGTGAAGAAGGCGGTGAAGGTGTTCTCTCCGGCGACTGTTTCCGTCGCCACCACAAGCGCTGGTGGTGACACGTGTATGAGGATCAAGGGTGCGGTGGAGCAGGTGGGGATGAAGTGCCGGAGTTGGAGTGTCGATGAGGTCCCTGCGGCCGGAGCGGTGGTGTTTCAGACGTTTACAACTCGCCGGAATGTTAGAATATGATGGTAGAAATTAAGTGATGAAGAAGAAGAGGATGATGAAGATATTATTATTTTGCATGAGTGGTAACAATGTGCATGGAATTAGGGTGGTGAGGTGGGGTTGACTTGTGTAAAAAGATATTATTAAAAAAGAGTAGATCGAGAGAGGATATGATCTTGATATGGTAACAAATTTTGGGGATGGTGTGAATGTGAATGTGAATGTGATTGTTGATCTACATGTATCATGATAATGTACCCCACTTTGGCTTGTCACGCCTAAGATTTTGAGGAATGTGTTATTTGGTGGAAAATGTTTTGTTGTGTTTATGACATTCTTTTACTCGAATACTTGTGTTTTCTTTTAAAAAAATATCATGTTTGAATTACAAGATATACTAGTTTTACACGTGCGTACACATGTATGAAACGTATAGTATAGGTTTTCATTTAATTATAACTATTAAAGGGCTTGTAGCTCACGCACTCATATAGCCTACTCTTCTACTCTTGATTTTACATCGATCGTAACTAATTAATTTACATTAACTCATAATAAACGAAGCTTAATGTATAATTTTAATAAAAGCTTCATCACTCTATCTTCAATTATCCAACTCATCCTTTGTATATATTAATTTATCTGATTGGTTATGAAATCTTGTTCAACCAGTTGTTAAGTATGGCACTTAGACAAGTTAAACTAATTACGCGTGCATATGCACGAGGATGACAACACATTGGTGGCATCATATTTTATATGTACAGACACATACGATCTTTCATGCGTTCTATTATAAAATAACAGTTTTTGTTCTAGAACTAGAATACAACAGAAATAAACTTTAATTTAATGTGGGATTGTTTGAGAAATACTAATATTTGATTATTGGTTTATAAAGCAAAAAGTTTTGGAGTTATATTTGCTTGAAACCATTTATCTTTTATACCATGGGTAATATCAATTAACTTTTTATTATATATAAATTGTTAAACCAGTGGAAAAAAACTTCAATCCGATTAAACTCATTTCAACGACATTAAAATGCATTTTTCAAACTCTACCACTTGAATTTTAGGGTTAAGCCTTATGGTTTAACTTTTAAGGTTTAAATTTACGGTCTAAAATTTAAGATTTAATGTTTAAGGTTTAGGGTTAATTTAGCTTTAATATTTAGGTTCAAGATTTAGTTTTTACAATTTACTTTTATGGTTTACCTTTTAAGATTTAGTTTTATATTTAGTTTTAAAGTTTAGGGTTTTAAGTTTTGGGTGAGCCGGTTCTAACATCGTTGTAATGAGTTCAATTGGATCTAGTTCGTTTGACACATTTAGGAGGGGCTAAAAATCCTTCTTAGGAGTCTTAAGCAAAAATACTTAGGGGGCGTTTGGTTCGTGGAATTTGTTGGAATTGGAATTGGAATTTGAATTGGAATTCAAAGGAATTGTATTTGGAATTCAATATTTTCCATAGGGTTTGGAATTCAAAGGAATTGGGATCCATTGATGGAATTTAAATTCCAATGCATTTCTAGTGACAAAACACTTATAAAGGAATTGAAATTTATCACCCGTTACAAATTGTCACCATCTCAATGACCACCGATCATTGCCGCTACATACCACCGACCGCCGCCGCCATCACCGCCGACAATCGACCGCGACCACCAACTGCGCCCGTTGTCGAAAACCGACCGTACCCCACTGCCGCCACCAACCGATAACGCCCGTCGTCGAGACACGGTTCGGCAATGGAGTTCGGCGACAATCCACGGTTAGGGGTGGTGGTAGTCGGAGGTAAACAGTGGCCACCGGTAGTCGGCGTCGGGGTTGTGCGGCGTCAATGGAGGTCGGGGCAGCGGTCTGGCGGCGACGGGCGATAGTCGGTGGTTGGGGGCAGGAACGATCGGCGGCAGTGGCGGTTGGCGGTCGGGGGTGGACGGTGGCGGTCGGCGGTCGTGGGCGGCGGTGGCTGGTTGGTGGTAGGCGGCGGTCGGGGGCGGCAGGAGCGGCGGTGGTCGGGGTCGGCGGGGGTCGGGGGTCGGGGTCGGCGGGCGGTGGCGGTCGGGGTCGTCGGTAGTGTCACTTGGCGGTGGGCGGGTTGGTTGGTGGCGGTTGGTGGTGGAGGCGAGGGTCGATGAAATTTGAAATCCTTCAATATTTGGAAGGATTTTGAAATCCTTCATTAGAAGGAATTTGAGGGAATTAATTCCAATTTCAATTCCTTTCTCAACCAAACATGTGCAAAATGGAATTCAAATTTCAATTCCAACGAATTTCTATCAACCAAACACAATGACCAATGGAATTCAGATTCCAATTCCATTAAAATCACACATACCAAACGCCCCCTTAGCTTGTGGATTGAGTTGGTTAGTCAATTAGGTGAAAATGTAAATATAGTTGTTTATGCGTAAATGTATTAAGTTCACACCTTTGTTAGGTAAGTTTCTAACCGTCGTAATTATAACTTTAAAATTGAAGTATAAGTTTACATCAAAATTCAGCAATGATTGAAAAGAAATATTATGATGTGGTCTAAAATCTGATGGATTGAGAAGTTGCCATATTTGGCTTGTTGTTTGGTAACATAATCATGTTTTTTGTAAGTTGTGAATATATTTGGAAGACAAAAGAGTAACCACTGTACCAAGACTAACGACAGAATAAGTGACCTACCTTTGCATGCCAAAGTAGCATACCCACCTCGTATATATATATCTATATCTATATTATATAATAAAATAGTAACTAATATGCAACATGTCATTTTTATGTTACTTCTCGATAAAACTCTCTCCCAAACTAATATATTATTTTAGTTAAGTTTTTTTATTTTAAGAACCAAAATTTATAGTAATAATTCATTTTGTTTTGAATTAAATTTTTTTATATTATCAACTTAGTTGTGTAATCATACTGTACATATTTTTATAGTCAAATAAGATTTAGTTAAAAAACTAAAAAAAAAATATTTATTGATATATTTATATATTTTAGGCTAGTGTGATTTTAAGACAACTGTTTTTTTAATTTTACATGGGTCAATTGTATGTTATATTATTCAAAAAAGTATTTAAATATATATTACTTATAAATGCAACCTTTTATTTTTGTATTTTTATAGTAATATATGTAACTTAATCATACGAAATATTTATACATTTATGAATTATGTTATTCATATATTTTCCACCCGGTATTACACGGGTTTACAAAAGCTAGTATCTATATATAATATTAAACGAGTAACTTAAGGGGACACTTGTCATATTCCTAGGCCCCTTAAGTTTGTTTTTCCCGCCTCTCGCTCTTCTTAAATAATTACCTAAATTAAAGATTAAATAACTTTAATTCTTTTTAAGATTAAAAATATTTCTTAATAAATTAAGAAAATATGTCTTTTTATTAATGTTATTTCTAGAAAATAATTGTTTATAAAATAAGAGTTTTTCTAAAACATCAAGCATTTTTAAAATATGAAATATCTTAAAATTGATGTTTTTAAAAAGTAAACTTTTTTTATAAACTAAAAATAACTAAAATTAGGAGTTATAATAAGAAACTTTTAAAAATGATATTTTTAATATGATTTGTTTTGAAAAAATGGTTAAAATTTTTTGGAAAAAAAATTATAAACTAAAGTTTGAAAATCAGTATTATTATTTTATTACTTGTAGTTATCATTTATAATTATTACTCATATGTAATTTTAATCATATATTATTTTAAAATATCATTTTATACTTTATAAACGTTCATTATAATTAATATTTAATTTTTTAACTCGCGTAATACACGAGTTTACTAATGCTAGTATTATATAAATAACAATCAACAACTAATCAAGTTTATTTTTCTGTGTAATACAATTATTTTTATTTATGTATTTGTATTATTTTAATAATTAACTCTCCACCTCCCGTGTAATACACTGGTAACTAAAGCTAGTGTAGTATATAGGGAAAGTTTACGGTACAAAACCTATAATTCGTGTGAAGGGTAAGGAGTCATGAGGGTCATTGATCTAACAGATGCACAGTTCAAATTTAAGATGAAATAATCACGCAAACAATGTGACTGGAGGGGTAGAATTGGAAATATTCTACAATTGTTGATTTTTTTTAAATTTCCTCTGTTTTTTTAAACACATGTAACTTTTTCATATGACATTATTTTAAAAAGAGTTAAATGCATTATACATTCCTGAGGTTTCATATAAATTGTCATTTGAATCCAAAAGTTTAAATTTTGCCATTTGCATCCAAAAGTTTCACGAAAATTGCCATTTGAATCCACTTAACTACTCCTAATTAACATGTTTAAGTTTCCTAAATTAGAGGTATTTTAGTCAAAACAATAACAAAATAAAAAATCAGCTCTACGTAATAAGTTTTAAGCGTTCAGTCTCCTTTGATAATCAACATTGTGATTTAAATTTACCCTGAAAGATGGTCAGCATTTCTTTCATATCATATTATATAAAATAAAGAGTAAATTACTGTTTTCGTCCCTGAGGTTTGACGAAAATCACGGGTTCAGTCCAATAGTTCATTTATTACACTGACGGTCCAATAGTTTTAAGCTTTGTTTCAATTTCACCCGAACCACTAACACCGTTAGTGTTTGTTCTATTAAATGATGTAAAAAGGCATTTTTACCCCTGAATTTGATAAAAACCCATTCCCATCCCAACCTAACCCATATCCATCCTCTCTCATTCTCTCTATTTTCTCTCTTCTCTTTCTCTCTCCCTCTCACAAACAAAATCCGGCACCCCTAGACCATTGTCACCTCCGGTGACCACATCTACCGCCACCGTGCACCGTCACCACCTATAACCCACCGGGCACCACCAACCATTCTCTCTATGTTTCTTCGATCTAGTACATATATATATATATATATATATATACATATATATATATATAAGATATATATATATGTGTGTATATATATATATATATATATATATATATATATATATATAGGGTCAGGTTCTTTACAGGACTTGATTTATTTTCAGAACCAATGACAACCATTAATTAACTTGATCAATGATTGTGATTTAAAGAGTAAAAAGTGTAAAATCCATTTAATTTAATGACTCAAAATTAGTAAAAAGGGTATAATCGTAAAAATATATTTTCTCTCACTAGTTAGTTATTAATTAATTAATTAATTCTCTTTTATCTCTCATCTCTTTCATCCCTCCTCTCCAATTTCCAAATCTACAAAATTTAAATATATGCAAAATTTTAACTATCACTCAGTATCTCACTTATTTTTCTAAAACCATTCATCTATTGAGTTGAAGAAAAATCACATAATTTAGGTAAATCAATGTAGTTTGCAAAATGTATGTTAACACTTTGCAGATTATTATACATAATATAGTATACTTGCATTTTACAGTACCAATATAAAAAACAAAAGGCAACATAGTAAATTTATAACTATTTTACATCAGATTAACTAGGTGTATGCGATAAATAAACAAGTACCGTAGATTAAGTTACAAAAATGATAATAGGTTACACATATGTAAGTTTTACGGATACTGTACGATCTCAAGCAACTAAAATATATATAGGTTAGTGTATTTTGAAAGATATTTAATATCAGTATGTTGTTACATGCATTTAAGTTAGTATATCAAATTTACATATATGTAATCAAATTTATTTATATGTAATCAAATTTATACAACCAAACTAAAAAAACAACCATAATCTCATCATATAACTATGATTTACATATACGTAATCGAAAAATTAAGCTTGACATTTACGTACACATAAACAAGTTTACACATACGTCAACAAGTTTACACACAAGTTTATGCATACGTAACAAGCTTACACATACATTTATGTATACGTAAACAAGCTTACACACATCTTTATATATAAGTAAGTCTCTATACATATATGTAAGCTGCACAAATTTATAGTTTTTAAAACTTTCTATAAAATCAAAACCTTAATCACACATCAAGAAAAACCTTTTCAAGGAAATAACTTCATCGTCATCCTCGTCTTCAAAAGGATCAAAACTGGAAACATTTATGCCACATCATCATCTTCATGAACGCCATCATCTTCATCATCGTCGTCATCTCATCTTTAGTTCATCTTCATAAACAAAAGAGAAATATATACAAACCAGATAAAATAATCGATATATGTGTAAATCTTCCGCAATTAATTTCAAGCGACTTCAAGATGATTGATTCTTAATTGATCTGATCTTCATTCAAAAGGTGTGCGATTTTGAGTTGAATATGATAATCCATAACTGATTTCACTCGCTTTTGGTTTGAAGAGGAGGATTAGATGGGATCTGGTAAATCAATTTTCTCTTTGTAGATAAAGCTTCGATGAAAATGAAGACCAAAATATTTGAGGAAAAAATATTTAAGGAATTAATAATTCAGTCAAGTGATACTCACGATTTTTTCCTATAATCTTGGTCAAATGTTGAAAGTTTTTAACTACCCTAATTAAAGGTAGTTAATAAAGGAAACATTTTGATACCTAAAAACAAGACACTAATACTCTTTATATATAAATAAATTAAAAATATAAACTATATTAATCAATGGCTAGAATAAGTTCTCGCAGTTCTCACGATTTTTAAGAGTCCTGAAAAGATCCTGACCATATAATATATATATATATATATATATATATATATATATATATATATATATATATATATATATATATATATATATATATATATATATATAATATGGTAGGGTTCAAATTAGAACTTACTTTTCTTGTGAAAACTCTAAAAACCAGTATGAGCTACTAGTTTTCAATAGTAAAATGGTAGTTTACGAAAAAAAAAAAAACCTATAAAATGAAAAATAACATAAAAATTTTAAAAAAAATAAAAACACAAAAATGTTTCTCTCATTTGCCTTTATCATAAAAAATAAAAAAAACTCGTTATTTTTTACGAAATTTGTTTACACATGTCTAATATCGGATTTACACATGTGTAAATCCGGTATTACACATGTGTAAATACAGGTGGGATATTTTTTAGAAAATATATATCAACATGGTACACGTTAAAAATATAAAAAATACTAAAATTAATGGTGAATTTTTTTGAAAAAATAATGTCATGAAAAATAATTATGAACGTTTTAGAAAAATATGGAAATGACATGTGACTTAAATATGTGGCTCATATTTGGTTCCTAAAGTTTTCACAAAAATTGCTATATACATATATATATACATATATATATATATATATATATATATATATATATATATATATATATATATGTATATATATATATATGTATGTATGTATGTATATATATGTATGTATATATATATCTATATATATGTACATATATATATGTATATATATATATGTGTGTTTGTGTGTGTGTGGGAAGACAATTAGAAAAGAAATAATTATACGGATGATCACTATAGTTTAATAAAATTACAAATTTATTCTCAAACTTTGAAAAATATTGGATTTGATTTTGATTGTTTGGTAAAGCGTATCACATTTGGCCTCTAAAATGGATGGACATTAACTTTACTTGTTAAATGGGTGTAAAATAAATAAAATACTCTTAATAATTAAAAATTAATATGTATATATACACGCACATACTAAAGAGGTGCTCACGAAATGTAGCATGAACACAACATGTAATATATTAATTAAAGAAACTATAGATACATCATACTCAAATTAAATAGAATAAAATAATCATTTTTATAGTGTAACTTTTCAAAAAAAAATTATTAATGAGTGAAAAAGTTATAGTCCTACGAAAATCATGAGGTGAGATAATTGACAAATGTTTATTTTCATGTCTTGATATTTTAGCTTTAAAGAATTATATAATATATTTAAAAACTATAATTACTTAAAATCTTAAAGTTTTGTAAAATTATTTTTTTATCATCCTCATATGTATTATAATATAGTTTGTGTGCGTACTTATTAATAATATTCAACCAGCACCACCTCCAACACCACCTGTAACTAACATCCTACACCACCTGTGACATCCGTCACCAAAAGATCCGTCAATTAACGTGGATTCCGTTAACTTTTCTTCGCTCGTTCATTCCTCATCTTTATAAACTATTCGTGTGGATATTATACTTGCTTTATCATCTTTATTCTCGTGCTCTTATCATTAACGTATGCTATCTTTAAAACTTTTACAATTTTCATCATCGTTATCACTAAATATACAATTTTTATATAATATCATCGTCATTAATAAAACCATTTTTAAGTTACAAATATCATTAAATACATTTTTATCATTAATATAATTAGCCTAATAAAGTCGTTTTCAACCGAAACAAATTTGGGAAACTCGGGGGTTAAGTGCAGGGACTAAATGTGACATTTTTCCAAACTAGGGCTGGGTATAAATACCCCATTTCCAGCCCTAGCCTCCATTTCCATCTTCTTCTTCATTTTCTTCTTCTTCACCTTTTCTCCTCCTCCTTGCACCAAAACCGCCCATTTTCGTTGCGTTTTCACCGGCAAGACCTCGGCTACAGCTGAGTCTACTCCTTTCTAGCAGGTAGACGACCTTGGTCGTCCCTTTTCTTGCTTGTTTACGGCTGTCCATTTAGGGTTTCGGGTGTTCGGGGCCAACCCGAACACATGAGGTCCTGTGGGTGCGTGTGATGTCTTTTTGCATGTTCTTCTTGCTTGGGTGTGTTTGAAATGTGTTTCTGGAAGTCCTCGTGGTGTGAACCTCGTGCTCGGAGCAGCCGAAGGCTGCTCTGCACCTCCTGCAGTCGCGAATTTCAATTCTGGCGACTGGGTCTGTCATGCGACTGAGCCGTGCGACTGGGTGAGTCGTGCGACTGAGTCATGCGTCTGAGTCAATCGTGCGACTGAGTTGTGCGACTGGGTGTGTCGTGCGACTGAGTCGTGTGACTGTGTGTATGTGTGCGATTGAGTCATGCGAGCGAATGAATGTGTGCGATTGAGTCATGCGACCGAATGAATGTGTGCGATTGTGCGTGTATCGCACGACTGAATGCCAGTCGTACGAATGAAGGTTCAATCGTACGAATGAAGCTGATTCGTACGAATGAAGGTTGATTCGTGCGTATGGATGTTGAGTCGTGCGAATGGGTGTTGTGTGGTACGACTGAATGCTGAGTCGCACGAATGAAGGTTCAATCGTACGAATGAAACTGATTCGTACGAATGAGGGTTGATTCGTGCGGATGGAGTGTTGAGTCGTGCGTCTGGTCCTGTCGTGCGACTGAAGTTGTTGTGTGTGAATTCCTTCTTGTGTGTGGTGTGTGTATGTCGTGTGATGTTAAGGTGACATCGACACGGTTACCATTGCTAATGACAATGTTAAAGTCAACGCTATCAAACTTACTAATGCTATTCCAAATCCAATCAACTTAACATTTTACAAGTATCAATAACCGATTTGTAACTAACAATATTTACCAAATACTTCTCTAATAACAATGGAACTTTTACACAAATATCATCAGCAGTGGCAACGATATCTAGTACTTG
Source organism: Flaveria ramosissima (assembly GCA_025215565.1). Lineage (NCBI taxonomy): Eukaryota > Viridiplantae > Streptophyta > Magnoliopsida > Asterales > Asteraceae > Flaveria > Flaveria ramosissima. The sequence goes on from CM046044.1 coordinate 54,415,917, forward strand.
GATCTACATAAGATCTAATACGTGTGTCTGTTTGTGTGTGTTACACGCGACCCAACCGATACAACCCGAACCGACCGAACGTTACTATTTACTTTATACATATCATTAATGCTTAACAATAACTGTCAATAGGTGTTTGACTGTTTTCTGCATACAACATTTGGAAACTTGATCATTCATACTTACCACTTAACAAGTGAGTTTCGTGGCCCCTTTTTATGCTTATACAACATTTCAATCATTTACAAACATGGGGGAAAAGTATGCTCACCCATTTTCAATGCTGTACAATTTACATACAATTTACATACTTGGAATCAACGTGTTACTATTTTGTGAGTACTTATCTGATACATGCTTGAGTTCGTTGTGTGGTACTTTCTTTGCAACTATTTAATTCCAGTGTGGGAACCGACGGATAGGTATTGGTAGTACTACTGGGTTGACACCCCATCCTTGTTTGTTGGTATACTAGTTGGTATCAACAGTGGCCAGGAACGGGCCCTTGGGTGAATATATTCCGACAAGATCTGTGTGTACGTCATTAGGTTTGGTTGCAAAGCTCATTGTCATGTGATTATACTTACTTATAACTGTATTCACGGTATTCCACAACATTTACTATACAGCATCAATTACTTATTTACTATTTAAACATGCGAGCTCACCAACAATTTTGTTGACCATTTTGAGCATATCTTTTCAGGTGACAATGCTAATTGAAGATCTAGGTGTGCTGCCTTAGTGGAGACCCTAGGATGTACTTTGAGACTAAACATATTTGACAAACAATCATTTTGAAACATTGTTGTAGTCTGATTAAACAATTTCATTCTTTTGATACTTGTTCCCAGGTTGTGGGAATTTACATTACAATGTTATCTTCATTTGATTATATGAATCATTTAACATGTTTATGCTTATGGCTATGTTGTCGTGAATATTGACTAAACACGACACAAGTCTCCTTTGTGTCGGGTGTCGTCATGACACGCTTTATCATCATTTATTATATTGCATCTCTATTGCTTACCATGTGTTATGACGATCCCGTCTCGTTACATCCCTGTGTTTCCGCTTTTAGCGGGGGTGTGACACCACCAACCACCCCATGCATTATTTTCCAGGTAATAAATCTAGCAACAAATCAAGGGGGCTAATCTAAACCAAATCAGAAAACGCTTTCTCCGATAGTCATACATTTCGAGGTCTGATTTTTACGGAAGGGTGGTAGTGATTCATATCCAATAGATAAAGATGAAATGAAGAGCGAAGGGGACTCAGGTCAGGTATAATGGAGTTTGCATCCAATAGGAGAAGAAAGGAAGTGATGGTTGAAGATGGGTGTCAGCACTAGTGCTTGTAGTCATGGTGCATGGGAAGGAGGAAGGTTTGTGTTGTTTGTCGGACAATAGTGGCTGGTGGTGGTTTGCACAAAAGGATTGAAACAGCGGTTGGGTAGTCGACGATGAAAAAAGGTAGAAGGGTTGGGGTGGGAACTAGTATAATAATCAATGTTATTATATGTTTATTGATTATTTTATAATGAAAAACGGGCCATATTTAAATTAAAACTACTTTTATTTATTTAACTAGATAGTGCCACTGGCGCGTTACACCATGGTATATTCATTGTTCCTTGTGATTAGTACTTGTAAGTTGACATTTAATGTTTAAAAATTTTTCCCATGTAAGGACAATATGCCTATGATATTAGTTACATGAACATTTACAAAATTTGTCTATTTGAGGGCTATGTGCCAATTGTTGTAGTTACATGCATTGAGTGTTTAAATATGTTTCTTGGTCGTTGTTTACTTATCAAAATCTTGTGTTGAATAGATTCCCATGGAAACTGTTTTATGTTTTATGCTTGATATCTAAAAGCCTAAGATCGCCTAATGAGTTTTTTCTCGTGTTGCTTGATCAGTCTAGATGATAAGTCCCTAGTTCATCATATGTTATTGGTTGGTCATCAGGATATCTAATTTTATTAGTGTTACTAATGCCTGCATTTTAACTAATCATGAATGCAAACCAAGAAACCCATTTGACCCATCTGAACTATCCTTTCACCAGCATAACAAAACAAAAGAAGTAAATGTACCTGCTAGTAGAAAAGTACCAGTGAAAAAATCAAAGAAGAGTCAATCGGAACATCAACTCTTAAGTGCCCGTCTAAAGTTCTAAAACCTTCTCCATATTTAGCTCCAAGTGCCTAAAATGCAATTCGTATAATTCGGCATCGTGATCAAAGTCAAAACCCCAATTCAACAATTGACTCGTAATTAGAAAAGATTACCCCCAAAAGTGAGTAGTATTTGGATACAGTAAATGACCTCGACATAAAAGCCTTAGTGGGTATGAACTAAAATCCATCTTTCTTCATAATAATTCCTAAACACGTCTAGTCAAACCTGTTGCTCAACAAAGCTTGAACTTTTATGAATCCAGCAACAATAAAAATTTTAGAAGGAGGTGGGTGTAAACCAACAAAAAACTTTTAAAAACATCGATTTTATAGTGAACCACTCCTAAAACCAAAATATGTAACACAAATAAAGTACCAATTAAGAACAGAGTATCTAAAGGATTTGTAGAATAATAAACTTCTAAATGTATACCCTATGATAGATACAACATTCATCATTTAAGCAATTCATTCTTTGCTTAGAATAAAAACTAAAATTAAAGATAGATAATTCAGTATTCAATGTACTAAGGTAGTAAGAAGTGGTTGAGTAACATGATTCCTATACTTAAAGGATTTACAGTGAATTATTTATTGGGACTCCGATTTATAACAACACTATATGGAAACAAAGAGCAACAGTATTTATAAAAAGAAATGGCTAGATTATCTGTACAAAATACCAATAAGATGTTTTATCAACTATATAAAACGTGGCCTTATAAATTGCTTAAATAATATTTTGACTTTATTAAGCAATCAGTTTACAAATAGTTAAGAAAAACAAGTCTGGTACTCATCTAAAATTCCATCAAGCATGTATTTAGTTTCTTACCATGGATTTATGTTTGAGCAAATTGAATAACTCAAGTTATAAAGGTCATATGCAATATATGAGCAAATTAGATAACTCGATACTTCTACATGTGGATGGTTTCTTTATAGAGATGAATGAGGTAAAGGATGCTACCAACAATAAGATCAAGCAATAGACCTAGTATGTATATAACAATGGCAATGAATCTAACATGTATACAACAATGTGCTTTGAAATATCAACACTAACTAAGAACCTTAAAAATTATAAGACATATAAACACCCATTTTTTGAAGAAAGTACAAAACAATTTCATCAAAATCACATAAAGAACAATTTAATTTTAAAGTCCGTTGTGTTCTCGAGTCACATAAAGAACAAACACAACGGAAGTCATATACATTCAAGACCACAAATCTACACTGATTTAAAACTTATCAACGTTACACATATCCACATGTTTGTTGCATTAAAATTACTAAAAACATAACAATGCACTGCCCAAGCAGTCTTTATCAGGTCATTATCTTGTATAAGTGAAGATCTTATTTATCATGAACATCTAAGTCCGGTCATTATCTTCTACATAATGATTATATTTATCATAAACTGCTAAGTCTCCTCGAACTAGCCTATTGTCTCAGGGCATTCACTACTCCTACATAGTGAGCTAAAACATGTTAACAATGGGGACTACTTTCAAAGAAAATAGCTATTCTAAAGAAGGAAACAAAGCCACAAGAGTCACTTGTCTAGCCAGTTAGTAGCTAAGGAGCTACTCTAGAGTTCTTTCCAGTCGGGAAAGAATTAGCTTAAGCTTAAGACCGGTCAAGTCAAGTAAATAGTAGGGCAGATGTAGGTGATACAGGTTTACACAAGACGAATTTAGTCGATGTCGATACAGATTGAGCACTTCTTTCCTGCTTAAAGACACTGTTGTAGTCTTTGGTGATTCATCATTAGGAAAGAAACTGGCTTTTGCCTCTTCCATACTGGGTTGGGGTAATTTCTTGCTTTATGGCTTCTCTTCAAATTTAAGCACATCAATGAAGAAAAGGAGGCCATAAGCTGCTATTGGATGTGAGTCATAACCAATGACTCTAAGATAGTTAGATGATCATGACAAAATGTCCAAGTAAATATCTACAAATCTGATCTATATCGAGGACGCTGCAACGAGCATCAGTTTTAACCACATATGTGCCACACTAGCCTTATTATATAATAAAGGGAGGATAGGTTATAGGCACATCGGCCTACTGAATCCCTCGCTATCAATCCTGCTCAACTGTAGCCGTAGTTTCCGTTATAGCCTTAGGCTAACCCTAACCCTATCCATAGATCTTTGATATGACCTTAAACTATCATTATCCCCTAGTCTTATCCACTCTGCGTTGTGGCCTCAGATTAAGTATTCATCATACAATGTGGCCTTCCTACCTAGATGGATCCAACTAAGCGCACATATGTCCCGAGATTTAAGCCATACATTACATACTAGTAATCCTCTCTTTTCCTTAATGATTTGCATGTGCTTGGTACTTACCATTAGTCTGGACATACATAAGACTATGGCTATCCAGGTCTCCGGATTGTTTTACTTCTTTGCACACTTTCAGAAGATTTAAATAAAATCATTTACAAGCTTGAATGCAACCACGAAACATTAAGAAAAAGAGGAGCGCTTAGGCTCATAGTGATGAACTTCCCAAGCGCCTCCTCACACAATGGCTGGCGAGCGGTTTACAATCCTGTACCATACAAATACATATGTCAAGTTAATTTAACTTCAAACGTACAACCCTCATGATTCCCCACCCAAGTTAATTTATTTACCGGCCCTAGTTGTGACATCCGTCACCTTAAGGTCCATCAATTAACGTGGCTTTCCGTTAACTATCCTTTGATCAATCATTCCTCATTAATATTAACTCTTTGTGTGGATATTATGCTTGCTTTGTCATCCTTGTGCAAGTGCTTTCATTGTAATCGTATGCTACTCTTAAAACTTTTAAAACTTTCATCATCGTAACCGCCAAATATATTATTTTTATATATTATTAACGTCACCAATAAAATCATTTTTAAAAATTATAAATATCATTAAATGCATTTTTATAATTAATATGATTAATCTAATAAAGTCGTTTTCAACCGAAACAAATTTAGGAAACTCGGGGGTTAAGTGCAGGGACTAAACTTGACATTTTGCAACTTGGAATGGGTATAAATAGCCCCATTTTTCCAGCCCTAGAACCATTACTTCATCTTCATCTTCATCTTCTTCTTCTTCACCATTTCTTCATCTTAGCACCAAATCCGACCCGCTTGGTCTCGTTTTCGTCGTCTAGACTCCATCTACAACCTAGTCTACTCCATTCTAGTAGGTAGACGACCTTGGTTGTCCCTTTTTCTTGCTTATTCATGGCTGTCCAAACTAGGGTTTCGGGTGTTCAGGTTCAACCCGAACACATGAGGTCGTGTGGGTGCGTGTGAGGTCTTTCTGCGTGTGCTTCTTGTTTGTGTATGTGTGTAGAGTGTTTCTGGAAGTCCTTGTTGTGTAAAACTCGTGCTCGGCCCCGTCAACAGTCGCGATTCTGCTGTCCAGGCGACTGGGTCTGTCATGCGATTGAGTCGTGCGACTGAGCCATGCGTCTGAGTCAATCGCGCGACTGAGTTGTGCGACTGGGTGTGTCGTGCGACTGAGTCGTGCGACTGTGTGAATGTGTGCGATTGAGTCATGCGAGCAAATGAATGTGTGCGATTGAGTCAGGTGACCGAATGAATGTATGCGATTGTGCGTGTATCGCACGACTGGAGTCCAATCGCACGAATGAAGGTTCAATCGTACGAATGAAGCTGATTCGCACGATTGAAGGTTGATTCGTGCGTATGGAGGTTGAGTCGTGCGATTGGGTGTTGTGTGGTACGACTGAATGCCAGTCATACGAATGAAGGCTCAATCGTACGAATGAAGCTGATTCGCACGATTGAGGGTTGATTCGTGCGAATGGAGTGTTGAGTCGTGCGTCTGGTCCTGTCGTGCGACTGAAGTTGTTGTGTGTGATTTCCCTTCTTGTGTGTGGTGTGTATGTCGTGTGATGTTGAGGTAACATTAACACGGTTGCCATTGCTCAGCCACAAAGATTAAAGTCAACGCTATAAAGCCCACAAATACTATTCAAAATCAAATCAATCTAACGTTTTACAAGTATCAACAACCGATTTGTAACTACTGATATTTATCTAACACTTCTTTAATAACAATGAAACTTTTACTCAAATATCAACAGCAATGGCGACAATGTCTAGTACTTGGATCTACATAAGATCTAGTACGTGTGTCTGTTTGTGTGTGTTACACGCGACCCAACCGATACAACCCGAACCGATCGAACAATATTATATGCTTCATTCATATCATTAATGCTTAACAATAACTGTCAATAGGTGGTTGACCGTTCATTTTCATACAACATTTGGATACATTGATCATACATACTTACCACTTAACAAGTGAGTTTTGTGGCCCTTTTTTACGCTTATACAATATTTCAATCATTTACAACTTGGGGGAAAAGTATGCTCACGCATTTTCAATGCTGTACAATTTACTTACAATTTACATACTTGGAATCAACGTGATACTGTTTTGCAAGTACTTATCTGATACATGCTTGGGTTCTGCTGTGTGGTTCTATCTTTGCAACTATTTAATTCCAGTGTGGGAACCGACAGATAGGTATTGGTAGTACTACTGGGTTGACACCCCCACCCTTGTTCGTTGGTATACTAGTTGGTACCATCAGTGACCAGGAACGGGCCCTTGGGTGAATATATTCTGACAATATCTTTCTGTACGTCGCTAGGTTTGGTTGCAAAGCTCATTGTCATGTGATTTTAATTGTTTATATAACTGTATTCACGGTATTCCACATCACTTACTATATACAGCATCACTTACTTATTTATTACTTAAACCTGCGAGCTCACCAACAATTTTGTTGACCGTTTTGAGCATATCTTTTCAGGTGATCATGCAAGTTGAGGAATCTAGGTGTGCTGCCTTAGTGGAGACCCTAGGATGCATTTTTGAGACTAAACATATTTGACAAACAATTATTTTGAAAAATGTTGTAGTCTGAGTAAACAATTACAATCTTTTGATACTTGTTCCCGGGTTGTGAGAATTTACATTTACAATGTTATCTTCATGTGATTATGTGAATCGTTTATCATGTTTATGCTTATGGCTATGTTGTCGTGAATATTGACTGAACACGAAACAAGTCCCCTTTTTGTCGGGTGTCGTCATGACACGCTTGTCATCATTTATTATATTGCATCTCTATCGCTTACCATGTGTTATGACGATCCCGATCTCGTTACATCCCCGTGTTTCCGCTTTTAGCGGGGGTGTGACACTAGTCATGTCAATGACCTTAGGCTAGGGTTTTCCACAACACTAATTATCATTCCCTATTACAAGTTATGAAAGACACGCGTTAAAGTTTTTTGGGTATGTAACCACTTTTGTTTACTTTTATGCGTTTCCACCAATTTCTTAAATTTTTAATAATTTTTTCATACTAGATTCTATTTTAAAACAAATTGTACCATAATATCAACCTTTTTTTTCTTTTTAAATTAAATATAGTATTGATATATTTTTCAAAAAAAACGATGTGGAATTGTGATGTATTTTAATGTTTTTGTATTGTATTTCATCAAAACAGCTTTGCATCTTTTGCGTCAAACAACATATTTTTGTGATGTATTGCGTTAAACAACACAAAATCTTGTTGTTTTGCGACAAATAGCACAGTTTTGTGTTGTTTTGCGTCAAATAGCACAGTTTTGTGTTGTATTGTGTAACATGTTTTATGTTGTTTTGCGTCAAAACAACAAAATATCATGTGTTGTTTATGTGATATATTATGTCAAAATAACAAACAATACACAAACAACACTTTCTTTGTTGTTTTAACGTCCTGTACTATTTTGTGTTAATATAACACGTTTTGCGTTGTTTTGCATTAAAACAATAATCTATGTGTTGTTTTGTGCTTGAACAATCTAAATGACAAATTGAGTGTGATAAAACGAATGGCATTCAAATATTGTTGATCATCGATGTCATCCGCCGTCACTATTCATTACATCCGATTACCGTCGTCGTTGACAACCGAATCATTGTCTTAAAACACTACCGATTAACACTCACCGCTCAAGTTAACACCTCTAATCACCGAAAAATCGTCGCATGTAATTATTGAGTTTAACACGATGAGTGATCTTTAGGCTTTGGTTGTATTTTGAGGTTAATTGTTGATAGAGTTTGTAGGTGAAAAAAGTATGTAAAAGAAATGTGCTACCTTTTTAAAAAGAGAAACGAAATTAGATTAAATGGTGAGATGGGATACATTTTTAAATAGAGAAATAGAATTAGATTAAATGGTTAATAGATCAAAATACCCTTTAACAATTATTTCTAGTTTTCTCACATATCACCATCTCATTTATATATATAATTCTTTTAGGTCTACACTTGGCTTAATGTGAAACAAAACCACGCCGTTATTTTTAAGAAATTAACTACGTGCTTTTGTGTTTATAATATAATATAAACATAAGGTTAGCTTTAATAAATGATTAAAGAAACTGGTTTGATGGTTAGTTTATTTAATATTTTGTTGAAATAATAAGATAATAAGAATAAGTAATTATTTACTTTATATTTAGAAAAAGGAGTTGTACTATTTGAAGTGAAAAAGAAGAACAAGAGTGGTTTGTATGGGGTCATCTTCTTGATATTGTCTCAAGAAACTTGTTTAACATCTACAAATGGCAAAGGGTGCCATCAAGTTGCATAGAATGTTCCTCATCATCTTAGACCTACCATAAGTTTCAATAATAAACAACTCACGCTTTACATTTAGAATTCATACACATGGATAGTTAATGAGAAAAAAAAGGGAAAACTCAATCTTAACCATTGTTCATGATTGGTCAATGGTTCTAATCAATCATTACACTTCTGTAAATTTTTTATAACGGCGAACTGACACACCACTAATATGTTCCTTAACTACGCCTTTGGCCATAACCAAGACCTGAACATCACCACTATAGAAGAACATCATAATAACTTAGTGACCAAAACAACAATTGAAGTAATAAATGAACTACCTGGTCAAGTATAGGTGAAATTTACCTGGTCAAATGAAGGTGAAATTGCTATCGTTACGTTCTCCTCAAAGGTGGCATTTGGTAGAGGAGGCCTGGAGGGGTTCTTGACGTGTGACCGCACAGAGCCCACCATTTTTAGTGGCCCAAAACTTTAAAAATTTATAAAATAATTTTAAAAGATTATAAAAGAAAAACATATTAAAAAAACTAAATTTCCAATTAAAAGTATAACCTAATTGTATAAGTTTAGCCCATCTAAAACTCATTTAACCCAATTAATGTCTTAAACCTAATTAAATTAAATAAACAAAATAATAAATTTATTTGTGGCCAAAATCCAAACTTAAGTTGCGGCGATCCGTAAAAAGATTGAAGGCATTACGAGAATCAAAACGAGAAGTGCAAACCCAAATTGCTAAATTTTATGAATTGATTTATAGTTACGATTTTATGTGACACTAGAAGTACAAGTTTATGAATTTGATTTTTGATATGTGGTTTTTTATGGATTAATTTAGTTTTTATGCTTTGATTATGATTTTAATTTCTAATTTATGGTTTAATTTTAAATTGTGATTTTGGATGTAATGCACTTACAACTTGTTTTTGAAGGTAATATTGACAAGAGACATGTTGAGAATTTTTATTTATATAACTTTATTTTTAAGGGTCATTTTATTTTTTATTCCAATAATCATAGAAGAGTCTTACAATTCTTTAACTACGCACCAAGTTATTTTAGTGTCATTTTGTTTTGTTTATTGTTATAACTATTATCACGTACTAATTAGAATTTTAAATTTATATAACTTTTGTTATTTTGAGAACTTCTTTCTATGATTATCTCATAAACGGGTCTTGCATTTGGGGCTCAGGTGCTCATAACCATTGCTTATTAGTAATGAGTAAACAAATAGTGATGTATAAGTCTTCAAATTATAAAAGTACAATCACTTAAGGTTTTTTTTAAACGACCACACGCTAATTTTATATTTTTCCCCTAATATTATATTGATTTTTAATATATTTTGTTTTTCTTTTCTAACTATTAAAACATAATGGTTTATATAATATTCTGAATACACTATTATGACTTGCTTATGTTTTGATATAGATGTAATTCAAAAAACCAAAACGCGTCAAATATAATACGTTTTAATCTTTTTACTTTTGAATACAACTTGGTTTTTCTTTATATCTTTTGATATATAATGGTTTGTAAAATTCAAAATATACAGTTTTAACATGCCTATTTTAATTTATATTTTGATAGAATGAAATTTATTATGCCAACACTCACGGGGTTCATCATATACATGTTTAACACCTGCCAGTTAAAAAATATTTTCTAACAGACACCAACAATGCATCTTGTTGTGTTTGTCACATGTTAATAAAGACCACACAAAGAAGAATATTCCCTCCCACATAAATTTTAGTGTTATTTTTACAACATAATCTCATAACTAATTATTTTATGATTGTGATTGCACATGATATTACTGTATACATTATTTTATGTTTTGTGCATATTTACAGAATCTATGTCGTAATAGACAACGCTATGAATAGTAATCTACAAGTTACGAAAGTACAAGTTCTCAAAGAAGGTTTTGTTTGTTTTTGTAAAGTCATGCATTTCTCATTTTGATTTTTTTTGTAATGTAATTAACTCAATACATATTTTGTTTTTCCCTAATTTTTTATAAATAATGTTTTATATATACCAAACATATTACAGTACGACGTACTTATTTTTATCTAAATTTGATATCAAATATTTTCATGACTAATTCTGGTTAAAAATAGTTTTTTTAATTTTTATATAACTTTGTTCCCTTAATAACTTATTCTATACGATATTCTGTAAATTCTAAATATAATGTCATGATGTTCTAATTCGGATCTACTTTTGTTATAACTTTAATTTAAAGTAGGTCCTTTCTCATGCTTTTATAGGGGATGTCACAGGTTTGAGTCTCTTCCCGATCAGTATTCCTCTTTTTTTATAAGTAATCGAAAGTCGTTAACTCAACTTTAATGTTTATTAATTTTTATGCAAAAGCTCAGAGTGAAAATATACACGTATAACCTTCCGTCACGCCGCATGGTTAAATCCGCTAGCTCCTTTTTATTGTGCTTTAGGGTTTTCGTCATGCCGGTGAGATATCTCACACAAGATGGTGAGTTCTTTTAATCGAATGACATCTACTTTTAGTCAACCAGAGAGAGTATTAATTTCTTCTTGGACTTCAATGGATCCAGGCCCATCTTTGTTTCTTGGGCTATATCAAGTCTTCAATGTAGAACAGCCCACTTTTGTTTTCTTCAACCGCATTACATGAGTTTTAACTTCTGATTTTTGAATGATTCCACAAAGACTAGTGTTTGTAATTGAGCCCAAAAATATCTTTATTCAAATAGATTAGAACACTAGGGTACTCATTTCAAGATTTCAACGAATAATGGTTGTTATAAGTACACAAGAGGCCTTCGGTATTGTTTTTTGTTACTCGCGTAAAAACTTCGTACAAGGTCATTAATTTAAAATTTTCATAAAGTGAAACATGTTTGGCTCTGAAGTTCTTATCTCAACCAAATCCAAAACACGTTGATAACATCCAATGCTAGATATACTTATGTCCCAACTACTGTTACACTATTTTTGTCATATATAAATAGGTTTAGGATTCGTTCTTTGTAATTAGGGTTAATGAAAGAGTGGAGAACAGATTGTAGAGGACAATCATCAATCAAAAATTGTCAAAGCATGTTTTATCGTGTTTAACATGTTAGAGATGACGCGCGTCACACACGTATCAAACATAAAAATAACTTGTTTAACTATTTATTTATCATGCCTGTAATTTTTCTTATTTGTTTTTACGAACCAAGAATGAGAAAAGATGGAGTCTAGTGTCCTAATTTTAGTTATTTTGAAAAATGTAAAAAAATAAATAACATAATTATTATTAAACATTTTTAATCGTGTCAAAAACATATCGGGAATTTCCAGCCCTTTATTTTATTGTCCAATGTCACGAGTATATCGAATTAAGGTTTTTGTCAATGGTCATATATACAACTAGCTTTAGTAAACCCGTGTAATACACGGGTTAAATAAATAAAATATTAAATAAAATAAAATTTTATTAATTATAAACGATATTATAAAATATACGATTATAATTACGTATGAGTAAAAATTATAAGTAATAAATAATGATATCAAATTTTTATCAAAGTTTTATAAGAAAACCACTGATATGTACATGAGTTTAAAATTTTAATTAAATAACCTAATTGTGACAATTTAAAAAAGTAACATATTGACAAATCTCGTCTCGAGTAATTGTAAATGACAAAAGACGTAAAATATGATGGTGTAAGTAAAAATTGTATGGAAATTTACTAAAGAAAGAGTCTCATAGAAATAAGAGTCCATGATGTCTTTTGGTACTAATTTAACTCATAATCATATACATATTTAGTTGAGTTTACTATTAAACTTACACTCACATGATAATACTACTAAGCATGGACAATGCAAAAATCAATTAAAGAACCTTCTAAATTTCATACTAAAAATGGCTACTCTATATCTTAAGAGACTTGATTAAAAAGTTCTACCTAAATAAAAAATAATATTATAAACTTGGATAAAAATAAAACAGAAAAAATGTTATCAAATAAATTAAAAAACCACTTATAAAATAAAGTGAAAAATTTTAAACGAAATAAGAACATGTTTCAAAAATTAGTTACAAACATCTTAAATTTTAAAAAATAATGATTTTGTTGATGGTAACAAATGAAAAAATAAAAAGAAAAAGAGACTGTAATGAAATAAAAGACAATTAAAAATATTGATGTCTAATTCAAATATATTTTTAATAGTATTTTATTTTAATTTCTAAAAGCAATTTTTTGTTTTTACTAGATATTATAATTAGTGTGCCTTTAAGTGGTACTATACAATCTTAAAATAAAAAATTATTTTTAGAAATTATGACTTATTTGTCTTTCAAAAAATAAATATTTGATAAGAAAATAATTTTTAAAATTAACCAATATAGTTTGCTAGTAGTAAAAATAAGAGATATATGTTTTTAGTTTAAAATGGAAGGGTTTTAATTTTTATCTCATTAATTTTGGATGGAATTATATTTGGAAACAAAATGTGTATTTAAAAAAATTAATACAAAAATGGTAGATTCTTTAGGGGGGGAAATTATTTATCGTTAAATATCAAGATGACATGTGGCATTAGATGGGTCTAAAAAGTGACATGTGTCAACCTTAGTTACACTTTTATTAGAGTAGTAGGATTAGAGATAGAGATTATTTGACATATATAACTGATTTAATTAATGATTAATTAGCACAAATAATAATTGATTGACTTTATTAACTATCCAGTTGACCTTTATTAATATTACTGATTATTTTCCAAATTCGAAGAACCAAAATATTCGGTTTTGCAAAAGTAAAAGTGATTCATTGATAAATAAGGTGTGTTGACTTTTGCCTGGATGTAGTCGAGAAGCCAGTTCGCTTAGATGCTCAAAAGGGTTGATGACTTAAAAGCTTGTAAATTTTGGTTGCCAACTCAACCATATATATGTTTAGTATAACTAATTAACAATTATTTTTACTTATATTTCTAGAGTTTGGCCTGATTCGAATAACATATGATCCGAAGCTTTTGTTTTAATACGTTAAGTTTCATTAGAGTAGAGTTTGGTTCGAAACTCGTGTCTAGTGTGAATTGTTGTTTTTATCCTTTGAAATGCATTTTACTTTCTTAAATTATTGATTTGCAACTAAATTAGTTATTAGTCATGAATTCACAATGTAGAAAAGTGTGAGGTGACTAATTATTGAATAAAAGAAACAAACATAAGTTTTTTTTTTAGTTTTTTAATTTAATATTTTTTAATTAACCTTTTGACCTTGATCTTTCTATGAGTTGTCAACTCCATTTAAGTATATGCTCAAGGTCAAATATGTCAGAAGTTTTAAACATTATAAACCGGTTCACCGACTCTTCTACAATGATTAATGAAACAAAATTCCAACATAATCCAATTAAAATAAGTATTTATTAGATATGCAGCTTATTTTTCAAATTGTTAATAATATCTCGTTTGATTATAAGTCATCATTTAACGTTGTGATGAGATTAAGATTAAAGGCAAGGGCACACCAAAAAGAGTCGTGGAAAATAGTGGATTTTTCCTTTACATCTTTTAGATCATTCTTTTATTTAATGTTTTGTAACGACTAACGAAGGTTCACCAATTATTATTATATTATGATTGGGTATTTGGGTTATACTTCATAGTGAGTTTGCTATTTTTTCAGTTTTATTATCAATTGTAGAACTCTATTTTATATTTGGTTCAATACATATCCTTCGGATTTACATCAATAACCCCTTTCATAAACTTAGATGTTTAAAAATTGCTGGAAAATTTGATAAAGATTTGACTTTTAATTAAATTCGATCAAAAATAATTTCATTTTGCATTTTAATACTTGAGAGCTTTGCAAATAATCAAACTTTGGCAATAGTGATGTTAAGATAAATTACATAATAATACATATCGATACTTAAAGTTATGATATAAGGTAGGTAAAAAATTGAAATTATATGTAAGTGAGAGTATTCTACAAAGATCGTTTCCTTAGAAGGAAACACATAAAAAGAACCCACATTCTCTAACGCTCTCCAACAACGTATATGATGGCATAAGTATATTGTGGTGCTTTAATAGTGCAATTTTCACTTCACCCACTAAAGTTACAACCAAGGGGAACTCCTCCTTCCAACCGATGTCGTTCTCCTGAGTTACAAATGGTTGGTTAATTGGTTAACCTATAAATTCATATTAGTTAAATTAATTATAAGTACTTCAATGTTAAGTATAAAGTTCCTGTATAATATAAAGCTAGTAAATTTCCCACATGGTGCGGCGAGAATTTGATAAGCTTTGTGAGAATTGATATGGTTTAATTTTTAATAAAACTAGTAATGAAATGTAAGAAGAATTAAGAATATATATTTAGGATCTTATAAAATATTATATGCCCTAAATTATAAAAGAAAATCATATTTTTAAATTATAACGCAATATTAAAAATTATATACCCAAATTTATAAAAGAAAATTATATTTTAACCGCGCTCGTTTTTAAATAAAAGCTATATCAAATCGTAGGTAAAATTAAGCGCACATGGGATATTTGAACGTTTCTAAAACATCATATCCTAAAAAGTTATTAGAGAAGAAAAATATTTTATTTAAAATACTTTTTTATTTATTTGAACATGTTAAGTCCATTTATAGGAAATCATTGATATAATCTTTATTATAGAAATAGCTATCATCCATGATTTGTCAGTGAAATATCCATTGTTGATCTGTTGACAATACATATATCAATGAGCCGATGATAATATCCACTAGTGATCTATTAGTGAAAGATTTGTCGTTAATTTGTTAGTGACATAACCACAATGATCTGTGGGTGAACGAGTTGTTGGTGATCCATTGATAAATATTGATCATCGATCCTTGAATGATGCCTTTACCCGAGAGATAACATAACAGATGTACCAGTTTGCCCTCTAAGCTTCATTGATGTTCCTACTTCACCGAGAGATAACATAATAGATGTGAAAGTTCTTTTACTTGTAGTGTCACCACATGTTGGGTCCTAAAATTCTCTTGAAATAACATTGATTCGATAGAAATGAAGATATGGACTCTAAATGTCACACTAACTAACATTTCTTGTTTTTTTATGGAAGATAAATATATTTTTGAAATGCATCTACTAGTAAATTACTAGATGTTGTGTTTCAATTACAATTTCATCCAAATATCTCAAATATACTCCATTGACACCACGTTAAATCTTTTAATTTTGATTTACTACTCACCCAAATAAAAGACGTCTTTATATCCTCCATAAATTTGTATCTAAATATTGGTCTTCTGTTAAATATTTTCATTTCTTCTCTTCCAATTCAACTAAAGGGTCGTTTGGTAGCATCTGAATCAACCTCTTAATGGTTCAGATGTCTGAATGATTCAGCACTTAATGGTTCAGATTGTTTGAATAGTTAAGCATTATATTAATGCTAAATGGTTAAAAGGTATAATGATGAATGGTTAAGACTTCTTATCTGAATTGGTCAGACATTTGTCTTTGAATAGTTAAGCAGTATACTAGCTCGGTCTTAATGGTTCAGACCTCTTAATGGTTCAGCATTTAATTGTTAAGACCTATTATTAGTTAAGCACATAATCATTCAAACAGCCCCTAAATTATTGTACTCATGAAAATCCCAAGATGATTTTTCTTCTTTTACGGTCCTTTGATACATCTGTAGCTCTCCTATGAGATCTTGTATTGAACCGAAATCTTGTGGGATATATAGGTAATTTAATAGATGAATATGCCATCATATATATATCTTTTGCGTAAATGCATCAAGAAATTAAATAGATGACTCACATATCGTTGGTAATCTCATGTTGAGTGACCTCTAAGAAACATTTTGTATTAGTAGTATTTTCCAATTGACATTTATTAAACTTAATATACTTCTTAGAAAATAGGTCAATTTTTTTTCAAATATATATCAATCTAAAGTTAAATTCTAATCGGGTAAATATAATATTAAACCGAATATTGCGGTTATGGGTGATTTGATCGATTTCTTCAATCATTCATTTTTCAATAAAATAAATGATATATTATTCCATGATTCGACGACCATGTTTTGTATATTAGTTAAAAATGCATTCATATTATCGCATGACCGAGTATTGAGCGTATTATTATTGAGATTAAAACTATTAAACTATTAATAGATGCAAATTCAGTGATCGATAATTAAAACTTCAATTTAAAATTGTTTATTAAAATATTATCACCGTTACGTGCTAGTCCAATTTCATTTTGATAAACAACATGCATGTCTATTTAAAGGGTTGTAATATGAGACCTCAAACACACAAAACATCAAGTGAAAGAACCCACAAAAGGAACCATGAGGAAAAGCATTATTTTGTTTTTGGTTGCTTCCATTTTGGTCGCTGGGTGCATGGGTGATGGTGGTCGTGGTCGTGGTCGTGGTCGCAGTCGCGGTCACGATAATGATCATGATCATGATCATGATCACAGTCGTGGTCGTGGTCGTGGTGACGGTCAGCGGGGCGGGGGGTTGAAGATGCATTATTACGAGAATCGTTGCGGTTCGGTTTCGGTTGAAAAGACGGTAAAGGATATTGTATGGGGAAAAGTTGCTAAAAATCCTGCCTTGGCTGCCAAGCTTCTAAGGCTTCATTATCATGATTGTTTTGTTAGGGTAAGTAATATGTCATATTTATAGCATTTTATGTATTGGTAGTACTTCATTTGTTAGATTATCTGAGGGGTACGTTTAGTCAACCCCTGTCTCATAACGAGTCTAGTAACTATTGATACTGTGTAGGGATGTGACGCGTCAATTCTGCTGGACCCTACTAAATTAAACGCGACAACAGAAAAGACAGCTGGACCGAACAGATCTATCTCAGGGTACGAGGTAATCGACGAAATAAAGACAAAGTTGGAAGCCGATTGTCCCGGAATTGTTTCTTGTGCTGACATTGTTGCTTTGGCAGCTAGAGATGCGGTTTCCTTCCAAGTAAGTGATTTACATAAGTATATATATACATATACAAAGTGATCTATTAATTTGTAGAAATCATGGTCTTATTATCATATCATCATCGAAAATCGCAGTTTCGAAGGGAAATGTGGCCGGTTTTCACCGGAAGAAGAGACGGAAGAGTCTCGTTGGCGTCCGAAGTCGGGGCGAATTTACCGTCTGGGAACGCGAATTTCACAACCCTCCTAACCCAATTCGGAAACAAAGGGCTTAACCTTAACGATCTTGTAGTACTTTCAGGTATACAATGATATATACAGTGTAAATTTTTTAGTTCTTAAAAAATTTGCATTGTACATATATTTGTCAGTCTAACTATTTTAGAATCTGTTAGTTAGACTGACAAATATATGTACAGTGCAAATTTTTTTGTTCTTAAAAATGAAATCTGCACTGTTCATATCTGCTAGTTTCACTAACAGTTCTATATTATTCACATCCGCCAGCTGAATAAGCGGATCATTAGAAACAAAATTGATTTCAAAAACTATCTAAAATTATGCATGCATGCATGCAAGCATCTATAAACTTCTTTTCACAACATTTCTTGTTATGTAACTAAACTTTTTACATAACTAACTAGGGGCACACACCATTGGAGTCTCGCGTTGCGCGTTGGTCTCGAGACGACTCTACAACTTCACAGGCAAAGGGGACGCTGACCCGTCTCTTAACCCGGTTTACGCGCAAACCTTAAGGAAAATATGCCCGATCCCGGTGAACCCAACCACGGTTCTTGAAATGGATCCTAACAGCTCGCTCACATTTGATTCGGATTACTATCGCGCCTTGAACCAACATAAGGGTCTGTTTGTGTCCGATGCAGCATTGCTCACGGACCGACAATCGGCTAAGGTGGCGAAAGTTTTAGAAAACCCTATGGTTTTCTTTGGTCAATTTGCTCGGTCCATGGTGAAAATGGGGGGTGTTGAAGTTCTTACAGGTGGTCAAGGAGAAGTTAGGAAGAATTGTCGAGTTGTTAATGGTCAATGATAACTATTATTATATGAGTTAATTCCTTTATGTTGTATTGTTATGTTTATTCTTGAGTTTTTTAATTTGTAACGTCTTTCTAATAATAAATTCAAGTGTGTTCTTGATGCAAAACGATCAAGATTTTGTTGTAAGATTGTGTGATTTGTGTCATACCCTTGGTTATAGTTGAAATGATGAACAAAATAGTTTTCATCCTCATCTTTATAATTTAACTAAAAACATCATCTCTTAAATTTTCTCTCTCTTTTTTAAAAACCTTACACGTCTCATTCCCCATCTATCCACATTTTAATTAAATAATATTTCTTTATTCTTTTTTGATATATTTTATCTTTCTTTCACTCACAACCACTAAATAATAATATTAAAAAATAAATATGATGGATGAATAGTGTCTCATCAAATACGAAGGATTGGTAGAGTTTCTCGTAAAAATACAAAGGATGGGGATGAAGATTAGGACGGGCCACCTAACGTAAGAGTAAAATTATACAAATTTTCATGTTCCTCTAAATTACTTCTATCGATTTTGTTTTTCTAGAGACAAGAGGTTAGAGATTTAGTTAGCAAACCATAACGTTTGGTGGGTTATGGTGTCTGTCACTTGATCTTACCATCACTTGATGTCATTTACAGAATTACAGTAAATAAATGCATGTACCATTGAAAAAATAAGAGAAAAAAAAGCCCCATTTTGAAAATCTCTTAAATTGGGCCGGTCTGGACCCAACCGGCCCTCATCCTGGCTGGATCCTTAAATAAACTGCATGTGGTCCTCGGCCCAATCTCTCTCAGCCCATATGCTTATGAACTATGAGCTTATAAAGTATGAACTATGAAGTATGAAGGGCAACTACAATAAATCATTTCTAAAGTATTTTAGTTTCAGAAATTAATAAGAATTGAATCTTTATAACTTCACATTTAAGTAAATTTAAAAATATTAGGAGCTTTTTTGTCAAGGATGCTTGTGGTGTTAAGATTAACGTTATACTTGTGTTATACCCGAAAGTGTACCAAAAATAAATTTTAAGGTTCGATATTGTTCCCAAATTAATGATTACGGCAATGTTTTGGATTTGGTATCGAAATATAGGAAAAGTTCAAACGAGAACCTTCTTTAATTCTGTGAACTCGCAAAACTCGTCAAAATTAATGAAAACATTTGTTTTTTTTTTGAATAACGTTATTACACATATAGAATAATGTTCTTTTATGTATATGTGTAAATTCGTAAATGTAAAAAAACTAACACTGGTGTAAGTTTTGTAATAAATATATCACCAGTGTTAACATTTTTACACTTGCGAGTTTACACATATACATAAAAGACCGTAATCTTGTATATGTGCAATAAAGTCATTCTAACAAAATAATTATAATTTTGATTGATCTTGATGGGTTTTCGTCAGTTCTTGCAATAACACTCGGTTCCTATTTGAACCTTACCTTATATATTCAATATCTTTTCATTTAATTATGTTATATAAGTTTATGATACCATAGTTGTTGGAGATCTTCAATTTGGAAAGGAAGAATGATTCCATATGAGTTGTAAAATAGACAAGTTGTTTAATGAATCAAAAGTTCAGGTCAAGACAAACAACTTCATGAGACATGTCAAAGTGGTTCGGGTTTAAACTTGTTGGGTCATAGCAAGTTCACTCGTTATATTTGTCTTTGTGACTAGTGGCCAATGTGTCACTATATTTGTCTTTATTATGACTTGTAGCGATTGTGGTGTAGGTGGAGGCAGAGGTGAAGAACATTGTCATGGTGCTAGCAGCACTTGACAAGTTTCATGAGAACGATCTGTTTTATTCTATTGTAATATAAAATGGACCCAAAATAACCCATTAGAAAAATAAAAATTACCGGAATCTACCCATTTGTTAAAGATGGGTTCATGGTGTAGTTTCATTCAATTCATGGAAGCGACCAATATGGATAAGATTAGATCACTGCTAAAAACTTGTTCATTAATTATTAACCTAGGTTCCGACTATATTGGACTTTTACATTACATTGCGAAAGTTTACGATACATACTGATTAATTCATGCGAAGTGTACGAAGTGATAACAACCATTTATCTAAGTGATAAACGGTTCAGATTTAAGATGGAATAATCAAGTAAAAATTTTGATTGGAGGGGTATATTTGGAAATAGTCTATTGTTGAATTTTTCCAAATTCTTTTTTAATTGCATATAATTTTTTTATATGACATTTTTTTAAATACACCATAAAACCGAGCATTTTATCCTCCTTAATATGATTATAATATTGCTATACTTTTTTAAAAAATCAAACATTTTTTAAAACGTCTATATGTTATGCATATAACTTGCGTGATTATCAATTGTGTGATTATGAATATAACTTGCATAATTATCATATAACTTACGTAATTATAAATATAATTTGCGTGATTATTTTTTATAACGTGAGAATTTTTCTTTGCATAATAATATATATATAACTTGCGTAATAATATATATAACTTGCGTAATTATGAATATAACTTGTGTAGTTATGAATATAACTTGCGTAATTATATACCTTTTATGCGTAATTGTAGTGTGAACGAAACTACCCATCCACACAAAAAAAACATGTGTCACGATCCGGTGACTTCGTACGCTTCGCACGAAAATTAAACTTTGTATAGTAACCGATCCTTATATTTATAATTATTATATCTTCTAAATCCATTAAATATGTTCAGAATGGTTTTAAAAAGCGTGATATGTATCGAGGCAATAGTGTGTTGAGCCGAGCAACACACAAAAGTGCAAAGCTTTTCATACGAAAGGCACAATGTATTTATATATTTAAAAGAGTAAATTGCAATTTTCATACCTGTGTTTTGGGGGTGTTAACAGGATCAGCCCCAGCTTAACAGTTTGCATACCTGAGTTTACGAATGCCAACATTTTGCGTACCTCCGTCCAATTTCCATTAAACAACCGTTAAATCTCCCCCCACGTGAGGGGCAAACTGTCAATTCACCCAATTTATTAATCTTTTAAGACTAAATTCCAAATTTCATACATGTGTTTTAGGGATGTTAACAGGATCAGCCACAACTTAACAATTTGCATACCTGAGTTTACGAATGCTAACACTGTACGTACCTTCGTCCAATTTTCGTTAAACAACCGTTAAATCTCCCTCACGTGCTCCTCACGTGAGAGGCAATCAATTCACCGTGAGCAGCCTCTACAACAACCTCTCTCTCCAAACCCTACCTTCCATCCCCTCCCTCCAAAACCTCTCGCCGGAGACTCTCAAACTTACCGTCTCCCACCGCTGCCTCACCGCCCTCAAACCCCACCCCGCCGCCCACATCAGCCACCTCGTCGTCAACAACCACAACCTCTACGCCGCCTCCGGCGACCGCATCCATGTATTCGACACGACGTCGTTCTCCCTCATCGACACTTTCACCGTCAACGATTCCTCATCAGGTTTCGTCAAATCCATCACGTTTCATAACGGAAAAGTGTTCACATCTTATCAGGACAGTAAGATCATAATATGGAAACTAAGGGAACTCAAACGGCATAAACATGCTAGAACCCTACCGGCGGTGGAAGATTAATAAATTGGGTGAATTGACAGTTTTGCCCCTCATGTGAGGAGCACGTGGGGGAGATTTAACGGTTGTTTAACGAAAATTGAACAGAGGTACGTAAAGTGTTAGCATTCATAAACTTAGGTATGCAAACTGTTAAGTTGTGGCTGATTCTGTTAACCCCCCTAAAACACAGGTATAAAATTTGCAATTTACTCTTAAAAGATTAATAAATTAGGTGAATTGACAGTTTTGCCCCTCACGTGAGGAGCACGTGGGGGAGATTTAACAGTTGTTTAACGGAAATTGGACGGAGGTACGTAAAGTGTTAGCATTCGTAAACTCAGGTATGCAAACTGTTAAGCTGTGGCTGATCCTGTTAACACCCCCAAAACACAGGTATGAAAATAGCAATTTACTCTATTTAAAATTATATTTCTTATAGGTTCTTAGCATCTCATACTCAAAATTTAAATAATTTAATATATAAAAACCTATACATGTAACCTAAAATACTATATGTACAATATGTTGATTCGCAAAATCCTCTGGTGTACACGGCGTGCCTCATACCTACGCCTCCGGAGTTTTTTCTCCTAACACCTCAGGTGCACTTCTTGTACACTTTGCGCCTTGAGTAGTCAATAACCCATTGGGTGTGTGTTAGCTCAAATTGAATAGAATCTAGAGAGAGAGAGATATTTCACAATTCAAGCTACTCATCTTATTATCTCAACCGTATTTAACAATCATAACTACCGATTAACCATCGGTCGTTAGAATAACGGAAATGAACACAATTACAATATTGCCCTTCAATCATTCAACATTTACATTTCAAGCCCCTCGACTAATAAAGTCCTAACAATACTTCCCCCCCAAAAGAAAATTCTTGTCCTCAAGAATTAGTAACAAAGTGAGGGAAACGAAGCTCGAAATCTGATAAAAACTCCCAAGTAGCTTCAGAGATTGGAAGGCTTTGCCAATGAACCAATACTTGGACCGCCGTAGTTGAGCCTCGTTTAACCATTCGGTGATCAATAATGGCCCTTGGTTGTAAGTGGAAGCGGGGATTTGTGGGAAAAGGAAACACAGGTGCATGACGCCCATGAGCTGCTTTTAACAACGACACATGAAACGTATGATGAATTTGCGCTTCCGGAGGTAAATCCAACCGATAGGCAGTACGACCAATCCTTTCAATGATCAAGAAAGGGCCATAAAAACGAGGACCGAGCTTATTATGGCGATGAAGTTTGAGTGATGTTTGGACATATGGTTGTAACTTGACATAAACCCAATCACCAACAACAAATTCACGCTCGGAGCGTTTCTTGTCCGCATGAAATTTCATTTGAAATTGAGCCTTAGTCAAATGGTCCTTCAATTGAGCCAATAGAGCTTCCCTATCCCGAAAAAGTTCCTCCACAGCAGCCACATTAGTGTCAGAAGGAATGTAAGGAATATGTAGTGGAGGTTTATATCCATACAGTGCTTCGAAGGGAGACATGTGTATAGATGAATGGTAAGAGGTATTATACCACCATTCTGCTAAAGAAACCCATTTGGGCCATTGTGTTGGTGTATCCATAACCATGCAACGTAAATACGATTCAAGACATCGATTAAGCACTTCGGTCTGGCCATCCGATTGAGGGTGGTAGGCCGAAGATAAAGCCATTGAGATGCCCTGAAGACGCATGAACTCCTGCCAAAAATTACTCAAAAAAGTGGGTCCCGATCAGAGACAATTGTGTTCGGACAACCATGTAATTTGAACACGTGATCGGTAAACAATTGAGCCAATTGGGCAGCAGTAAAAGGATGAGCTAGAACAAGGAAGTGGCCATACTTGGTGAGTCGATCAATGATGACCCAAATGGTATCTTTGCCATTAACCTTGGGTAATCCCGAAATGAAATCCATTGATATATCGGAGAAAATGGCATTAGGAATAGGTAATGGTTGCAATAGTCCCGGGGTCGCAACCGTTTCATACTTGGCGCGTTGACAAGTAGCACATGATTTAATGAATTGATGGACATCCTTTGTGCAGCCCTTCCAATAAAAAAGTTGTTTAAGCCTGTAAAGAGTAGGCTTAAATCCCGAGTGACCCCCCATCGGAGAAGAATGGCAAAGATGAAGCAAATCTTGCTTTAGTTGTGAATCATTACCGATAAGCAATTTGTTCTTGCGCTTGAGACAATGCCCATCCCAAGTAATGTTCTTGAAAGTTTGACCCTTGTGAATGCGAGAGATAAGATCAACAATAGTAACATCCGAGGACCACAACTGTTTGATGCGATCCCATAAAAGGGGATCCATAGAAGATAAGGTCAAGGTGAATAATGATGATCCTTGAACCCGAGATAGAGCATCTGCCACCAAATTTTCGTTGCCTTTCTTATAATGGATTTCATAATCGTATCCCAACATCTTTGACAACCATGTTTGCTGAAGTGGAGTGATAACAGCTTGACTTACCAAGTGTTTAAGGCTTTTTTGATCTGTTCGAATAATGAAGTGAGCCGGTGCTAAATAATGGTGCCAATGTTTAACAGCCATGATAATAGCAAGAAGCTCCTTTTCATATACCGACAATGCCAATTGTCTAACCGAAAGGGCCTTACTTATAAAAGCCAATGGATGTCCCTCCTGCATAAGGACAGCCCCAAGCCCATTAGCCGAAGCATCCGTTTCAACAATAAACGGTTTGGAGAAATCAGGCATTGCAAGGACTGGAGGGGAACTGAGGGCAACTTTAAGAGCTTCAAAGGCCTTTTGAGCTGTTGTCGACCAATGGAATGCGTTTTTCTTGAGTAATTCAGTTAAAGGTTTTGCCACTATACCGAAACCTTTTATAAATCGTCTGTAATACCCCGCGAGGCCCAAGAATCCCCGTAATTGTTTAACCGTGGTCAGAATCGGCCATTGTTGAATAGCAGCAATTTTAGCAGGGTCGGTGGCGACACCCTCACCTGTGATAACATGACCAAGATACTCCACTTTGGTACCTCCAAACACACATTTAGATCTTTTAGCTTTAAGGGAATGAAGTCGCATCAGTTGTAGGACCTCCTGTAGATCTTGAATGTGGCTAGTCATGGTGGGACTATAAACCAATATATCATCAAAGAATACTAGTGCACACATGCGAAGAACAGGTTGGAAGGTGGAGTTCATAAGTGCTTGAAAGGTAGCTGGTGCATTTTTTAATCCAAAAGGAAGAACAAGGAATTCATAATGGCCTTGGTGAGTACGAAAGGCAGTTTTATGAATATCCTCTTCGTACATACGCACTTGGTGATACCCTGATCTGAGATCCAACTTTGAAAATATGGATGCTCCCCCCAATTCATCCAACAATTCCTCAATTAAAGGAATGGGAAACCTGTTTTTAATGGTGGCATCATTCAATCTTCTATAATCAATGCACATGCGCCAAGATCCGTCTTTCTTCTTCACCAATACCACTGGAGAGGCGAACGAACTGGTACTGCCACGAATTACCCCAGCATCCAATAATTCTTGAGTCATTTTTTCGATCACATCTTTTTGGACACCCATATAACGGTAGGGTCTTTGATGAAGGGTTGATTTTTCATCCTTTAATTGTATTCTATGATCACACTCCCTTTTAGGAGGTAACCCAACTGGCACTTGGAAAACATCATCATAATGATTCAATAATTGGGTTAAGGCTTCATCCGAATGTAACTCCTGAATAGAAGCGGAGTGTTGATATTGATCAGCTGCGTCTAACTTCATGCTGAATAATTGTGCTTGTGGCATGCCCTCCTTATCCATGAGGTAAGAATCCATCTTCTCTATTGAACAGAAATGAACATTGCCCGACTCGATTCCTTTAAGTTCAAAGAGTCTATCATTCACCGAAAATTTCATTGTGAGCAGCTTAAAGTTCCAAGTAATGTCATTTAATGTTTGAAGCCATTGAATACCCAACACAATATCATAATTGCTTAAAGGTATGATGAGCATGTCGGCCTTGAACCAAGTACCTTGCATAAGCCATTGGAAGTTGGGACACATTTGAGCACATGATAGGTTGTTACCATTGGCAATAGTAACTTTCATATTATCTATCGTAGTAGTTGAACACTTAAGTTTTTCTGCTAGTTTTTCGTTCAAAAAGTTGTGCGTAGATCCTGAATCAATAAGGATATGCAAGGGTTTTGTGCCCAAGTAACCCATAATACGCATAGTGGAAAAAGATGGAATGCCAGTCATAGCATGTAACGAGATGAGTGGGTTAATGGAGGTATCATCAACAATTGCTGTAGGGGAACATTCTTGATCTATAGCATGATTATCATCATTTTCCATTACTTCAAACAGATATAACTGTTTGGTAGTACATTTATGGCCTGGAGTAAACTTTTCAGGACACCAAAAGCATTCACCACGAGATCGTTTTTCATCAAACTCCTTACTAGTAAGATGTTTGGAAGTAGTGTATTTGTGAGTTTTTGAGGGAGTGGGTAACAATGAAGGTTTACTAGTATTTGATAGTGAATAGGAAGGGTTAAAGGTTTTGGTAGTATTGGTGGACTGTTTGGTATTAGATGTGGTGAAAGGATTAGGTTTGAGTGGTTGAACAAGGTTCTTGTTGTGTTGATCTTGCATTTTTGCATACATGTATGCATCATAAAGAGTTTTTGGTTTAAACATTTGCACAGGACCAGCTAACTCCTTACTAAGACCTTGAACGAAGAGACTTACAGTGTATTCTTCACATAAGGTGACTTTGTTGAGTAATGCATCGAATGCATCATAATATTCTTCAAGAGAACCAGTTTGAACCAAAGCCTTCAGTGCACCCATGGCATCTTCAATCATTGTTCTAGCAAACCGTGCCATAATCGAACGACTATAATCGTCCCATTTAATCTCCGACATTGGCAAATTCTTCGATTGAACAAATCCTTGATGCCATTGCTGTGCTCGACCTTCAACATGAGCAGCTACATAACGAACCTTCAAATTCTCAGGAGTTTCATCAATGGAAAAGAAGTGATTACACCTATACATCCATCCTTCAACATCATCTCCATTGAATTTAGGAAACTCGATTTTAGTAAAACGATTATTGTTCTTGTGATTCCTCGTTTCAATTGCTGAATCGGAGAAATCATCCATATGCAATTCAGATCTGCGACTTCCACCGGTTTGATTTCCATTAGATTGATTAAGCGACTGTAATGATCGAATCACACTGTCAAGCGACGCTTTCAATCCAACCATTTCTAGACCGTTCTTCTCCATCGCAACCGCATTCTTCTCTGCTGCGGATCTCAGTTCTTCAAACGCCTTCTCGTTCTTCTCAGTAGCTGATTCCAACCGTAAAAGTGATTTCTCATGTTCCTTAATCGTTTTATCCAGGTCTTGATTGCGTGTAGTAGCCATAGTATTGTTGATTACCGGAGAATGATCGCCGGAGAAGATGGTGGTTGCCGGAGTGCCGGCTAGAGCGTGTTCCAAGGAAAGAACAGCTCTGATACCACTGTTAGCTCAAATTGAATAGAATCTAGAGAGAGAGAGATATTTCACAATTCAAGCTACTCATCTTATTATCTCAACCGTATTTAACAATCATAACTACCGATTAACCATCGGTCGTTAGAATAACGGAAATGAACACAATTACAATATTGCCCTTCAATCATTCAACATTTACATTTCAAGCCCCTCGACTAATAAAGTCCTAACAGTGTGCCTCACCTAGGCGCGTCTCAAGTGCACTTTCTAAAACCTAGATGTTGACAATATCTTAATGCAACATGATGGTTCAAACATTGAAGATGATAAGATCTTAATATGTTCTCTCTTGATAAAAATGCTTTCTTTGACCACAAAAGTCAAAGCCCTGACATGTTATGGTTACAGAAAATACATATAAACTGAACAAGATAGAGCACCATAGTTACATACATGTGAGCTTACAGAATCAATCCTCCAAAACAGTAAACTGTATCCGGCTGAAAGTCAAATTAATGTCCCCTAACCATAGTCCATAGATCACTTGATTTGTTCAGATCAAAAATCTAAGGCAGGCTGCGGCTATTATTTCGACATAAGATTGTCGATTGCTGATTCTGTATCTGAAAACACAAGCTACAGAAAGGTTAATTGCAGGGGTCAAACTCAACTACAGTTGACTGCAGTCTTAAGTTTCATGTAACCATTTGAATATGCAACAGGGTTTCAGTCGTATCACAAATAGACTGGTTAAGTCGGTGTTAATTTGACCGAGTTCAAAGAGATATTGAACACCTAATGGATAGTAATTAAATCAACATTGGTTATAAACAAATTCTTCAAGGAAATTATAAAAAGGATGTAAAATTAGCATTTTTTGATAGTCTTTTTAAGTGTATTTCTTTAACTGTAAGTTGGAGATATAGATTCACGGTTCATATTTAGTAGAAGCAGCAATTTTTACCCTTTAACGGGTCAAATCAAAAAGTTTAGCTAAAAGGGTAACGAGTCAAATAAGTTGAAAACACCCAAAATTTTTCTTTTAATTCATACATCCTCATGTAATTCGTTTTATTCAGAGATTTAGATTGTCATTAACTTATTGTAATAATATATTTTTTTAGTATCCACAGTTTAAAATGGACAAGAGTGTTGGCAGGTCAACCCAATCCGGCCCACCTTGTTTCAACCCGTACAAAAAAGACTGTTCCGACCCACCTAACACATAGATGACTGCATCAAATTAAAACATAGGGTTGTGATCTTTATACAGATAAATGGAACAGATGAGAAATATTACCTAAGAATCAAAGTTTGAGAGTTGAGATACTCTTTCTATTTCTTTGATAATAAGTTCCTTTTCCTCTTCAAATTGGTCATCCTCACCGCCTAAAATAGACATGAGCATATGCACAAAAAAACTAAGACAGTAGAAACAAACTCCCAAACAACTTTAGATGCTCTATGCAAAGTTGGGTTTATTGAGATTAACATTTTGTCTCTAACAGGTCAAACAGATAGATTAAAAAAGTGCTTATAATAAAGAGGTTCTAAAAGCCACCCAAAGTGCATTATTTATGCATAAATTCTCTTAAATCACTTTATTCAGTAAACTAGATTATTATTGAAATAATATAACTCCTATCATCTTGTCTAACACTATTTTTTTAAAAAGATTACCATTTCCAGAAAGAAACTGTTTTGGATCACCTGACCCTTACATTTTACCCGTCTGCCCGAACCCATTTTAACCCATTACCCAAGCCACCCAGCCCGCCAATTTTGTGCCTCTAATGCATAGTAACATACATAAAGCTAATGTACCTTTTCCAGCAGATAGATTGTTTAGCAATTCCAGCAATCTTTCATGGTTCTTTGCTAATATAACTTTTATTTCTCGAGGCTTATTTGGGTTGGCCACAAATATCTGCATATGGAAAGATTATAAACCAACAGAATATGAACACTTATGAATCCTATTTGTCTAATCAGAATGTAAATGATGAAGTGAAACATGGAAGTTTTTGTACCTTAAAAATGTGAAATGCAGAGATCTGGATGTTTTTGCTTGTATCCTGTCAGAAACCATAACAAAACAGAGACCGTAATCTTAGAAGTGATGACAGTTTGGAGGAGATTGACAATCAAAATATGCACCACTGAAAGTTGTTTCCTTTACTTCATAATGTGTGTATTACGCATGTATGTACATGTGTATATATGTATATATGTGTACATATGTGTGTATGTATTACCTTCAGCAACGTCATCATGACTTTAAAGTGCTGAACTTCGGCAATGTATTTTTTCATTATATGGGAGCTTGGAGGCTCCAAAAGGAACTCTGACAAAAGCTACCATTTAAAAAGATTCATTCATCAGTTTTCTTATTTATTTTATCATCCAACACGTGAGCCGCAAAGATAAATATACAAAACTGTTGAGCAACTGACCTTCAAAGACTGCCTTCTCGTCACATAATTACTAGAGGTTAAGAGTTTTTCATACCGCTCAAAGAACTGCAATGACGTCAAAGAACGGAATCATTTATTTAGACCAAATATGGTATACAAACGTACATAATATCATATTCTGTAATCCCTCATATGGAATGAAATACATGATAAACAATAATGTAAATGACCTAATGCTTCTCCTCCTATAGAAAATCCAAATAACACTGTTCATTTACGATAAAAAGCCTAAAAATAAGACACAAGTCATATTGTGGTTTTTCTTTTTCTTTTTTGTCATCTTAGTTATTAATTTTTTTTTCAAATTTTAAACCATTATGTTTAATTATATACTTCACAAAATTAATCATATTCCAAAAAATTTTGAGAATCTATACATACAATAAATATAAAGTAATAAAAGGAAATTCGTAGTTAACTAGTGTTGAAATACAAAAGAAAGAAGGAAACCTCATCATAATGAGAAGTTAAGAATTCAGATACTTCAGTGGGATGTTTGGTGAGCACATCCTGCTTAACAGTTTATAATAGTATGTTAGAATCAGCATGCAACATAGCTTAAATGTAATTTGTACATGATTTTTCACCCAACATCAACAATTTTGACTCGAAGATCTGACCTTAAAGGTGGAAAATGCATCAGAAGCAACATCGAAGTTAGCAAGCTCCACATACTTGAAAAAAAGTTCAAAGCTTGGTGACTCCAATAAATATCTGAAACGGCATTATTAAAATCCAATTTATTGTTTTCTGCTCCAAACTTACCAAGATTTTGCAAATAATATTTGTCCTTAAAAAGATATCTACAAAATAATAAAAATCATTAATTTCTTACTTTGCAAGAGTCGGAAACTTGATGCATTCCCTCAGCATGTTTCCACAATTTAAGGCGATCTCCTTGTTATCATACCTGTTTAATATTCAAAAAGTAAGCTTCTTGCACCCCTCAAAAACAACTCGGTAAATAATATCAAAACCTTCAAGTGAAAATAATAAATATTCTAACATGCATGGGAAAATAAATCGACAAAATGAAAATGAAAACCAACTTATCATACCCTGCAACCAGGAAATCTAATAAGTCTGAATGATTCTCCACGAATTGCACACAGCAATGAGTTGATCCAACCTTTTGCTTTAATAGTATGGACCAACATTGCACTAAATCTTTTCTTGCCTACATCAAAAGAAAGATGTGATCATATGTTGATATATATAATAGCTGAATATATAAGAAAATAATGTCATAATTACTCACCTCCCACCCGAGTATAGGTAATTTGTGAAAGAAAAGAGCAATAACATCCTCTTTACAGATTTCTAGAGCCAATTGTGTAATTTGATCCGCATTTGGTTCAACCTCCCCGTCTCCTAAAAGCATAACTTTCATTGCACCAAAAT
This sequence comes from Flaveria ramosissima, assembly GCA_025215565.1. Lineage (NCBI taxonomy): Eukaryota > Viridiplantae > Streptophyta > Magnoliopsida > Asterales > Asteraceae > Flaveria > Flaveria ramosissima. Next base: position 54,447,780 of record CM046044.1, read on the forward strand.
TCTTCTCAACTTCTTCTAGTGCCTGTATTCAAAAACATATTTGCATATTAGTCCTAAAATTTGAAAAGTGCCACACCCATGTCTTCAAATAAATGAGTGTTTGACATAATTACAAATATTAAGCCTTTCCTATAAATCAGTTTTAGTACTTAGCTAAACAGATTCACCTTCTAATCATCTAACTATTTACGGGCCCAAACAAAACTCGTTTATCAAAGAACACACATCAATTATTTATATTTCCGTTACTAATCTAACTAAATAAAAATGCACTCTCATTCACAAAATGTATCTCCTTATTTGCGAAAAAAATTGTTCTTTTGTCTAGTTGGCTGTTTGGCAACTTCTGAATGATTAAGTGTTGAACCAATAAGAGGTTTGAACCATTAAGAGGTCTGAACCATTAAGAGCTAGTATATCGTTTAACTATTCAAAGCAAATATCTGACCAATTCAGATAATATGTCTTAACCATTCAGCATTAGACCTCTTAACCATTCAGCATCAGTATAATGCTTAACTATTCAGAGGTAAATGTCTTAACCATTCAGACATGTGCTGGCGAAACAAACAGTCTGAACCATTAAGTGTTGAACCATTCAGACATCTGAACCATTAAGAGACTAATTAAGAGGCTGCCAAATAGCCCCTTAGTCTATTACTAATCCATGAAATAAATAAAATTTGCTTAAGTCCCAAACAACTCATCATCTGATTATCACAACTTCAAAGAAAACTCACATAATTACTTATAAAACGCGCGCTCAAAGTGCCCACTATGTTCATTAACATGTGCGCGAACTTCGCTTATTTAAGGATAAAACCATGAAAATGCAAGCCTTTTCCCAATAAGGATAGTCTAGCTCTTGTTATAACTAGCTGAATAACATAATAACATCACATATGCATATTTAACAAAATGTAGGTATACATACAAAAACTCGTATGCATATCTATGTATCCATTTCAAAAGGGCTTCTTTCCCTTAATCAGATATATGATATATCTAGAACAAACTTCTCCTAAACATCTCAAGACCCTTTGAAACAAACACCAACATAATTGAGTAAAATACCTAAAAGTCCCAACAAATTGTCAAATCAATTCACCAAAATTGAAGACTCGCATTTGCACAATAACATCTCAAAATCAAAAAATACAAAAGGGTATGGAGGATTAGTACAAACCTTTTCGAGTGATTTAACCTCGACAACAGTTTTGGTGTCGAGGGCCATGAGGCTGTCTTTGATTGCTCTGGCGAGTTCTTGAGGGGTTTTAGGCCTCAAGGCCTTGAAGAAGGAGAAAGACATCGTTTTCGGTTGATCAATCGACGATCAACGATGAATCAATGGAAGAAAAGAAGTGGGTATCGATGGAAAATGGTTATTGTAGGATCCACCTGATCAGTGAGAGCAGAAATGGCAGCTAACCCGAAAATGGTGATGCCTAGCTAATTAAAGCCTGTTTCTTTCTTCTATTGACATGCCAACAACTATTTTGTATTTGTTTCAACCCATTACATTACATTGTTTTAATAATTTCACTTGTTTTTTAATCTAATGATAGAAGTGAAACACTATTTAAGAAACATTAAGATAAAAATTTTCATATATGATTGATTAGTAGTTGGTATAGTTTCAGAGTAACGCGTGTAAGTTACCATTCTTAATAAAAGATAGTTTTGATAATGATAGTAACTAGTATTAACCAGCATGTGTTGATGCGTTAAACCATAACAAACGGGCGTATTTGAAATCTAAAAAAACCAAAATCGCATTAATGGGCAAATAATAACGTGCGTTCTAACATATTCCAAACATAACAAAAAATCAACGGGAACAACACCACTACCGCACACTACCACTGCCCAGGCACCATCACCGCCTCCCGCCACCGTAACTTGCATGAATATGCTACGATTTATACTCCTAGCCATATGAATCTCCGGGATCGTGACTTGGAAGTTGTCGGAACCCTTTCATCGTCGTTTGAACCCTAACAGTAGCATCGCTAAGAACTTGTCGTCACCGCCTTACAGGGTTGGTTCCTATTCTGATTGTCCATCACTACCACACACTCCATACACCACTGTCAAAGCAATCAAGGGTAACCATCGAAACCCAATCAACCTCATATCACATGTGTAGTTGTTATTACCCTAAATTGAGACCTTTCTGGCCACCGAGCATGGGATGCGACCGCTGGAAAATTTGACCGTCTTCGGTCCGATGTCACTGCCGCTTGACCACTGATTAAGCAATAAGAGGGGTATACCACCTTTTGCCACCGTTCAAAACTTCAAATTAGTTCCTAGATCAACTCATGTGATGGATATATGCTCAACTTAAAATGATTAAGCTCATGTGGTAAAAACCTAAAAAGTAAAGTTCATTATAACACAATAGTTACTTTTTAATATATAGTATAATGGGAATAAGTTGTAATTTTGTTACAAGTATAATTAATATTCTTGTAACAAGTATATCAATAGACTTTATCATGTTAGAGATATACTTAACATGTAGTTTATCATGTTATCCTAAAGGGTGCTGGATGTTATAAGTTGAATCAAGTTTACTTCTCTTGTACATTGTTCATTTGTATTATATATATTTAATCAATGAAATAAACGCATTGCGCTCTCATACGTTCTTCTACTTATAATACTTTTTTTCTTTTTATTAGTTTCACATCATATTATCAACACGAAACTCTAAACATAGAGCCTTTTTTGTTCATTTTCATGAACTCGTAAGGATCAGAATTTCCGAATTTGATTTTGGTACCTTTTCTTTGAACTCTAGATCACTTGAAGGTATTGAATCTCACTCGGATGACTATTTTGATACGTTATCTTGGATTCACGAGATTTTACATAGTTTTATTTCTATTTTCTTTTATTTTTATTTCTTGAACAACAATAAGAAATTCATTTAGAACCATCTGGAAGCTAAACTAGTGCAAGTGAATAAGCCAAATAACATATGAAAACTATAAACCATCAAACAACCATTCGTGACAGTGTATTAAACTGAATGAGTGAAAGACATAAGAATATGATTAGGAGTAAGAGTGAAAATCACCAACTATGGATATCAGTGAGGAATTTGAGCAACACCATGACTACTGACAATTTTAGGATCCCTTAAGAATCTTTATAAACACCCACAAGCTTAAGATCTTCTTTTATTTAAAACTAAGAAATAATTTTGCAGGTAAGAGTTGAGTCCATTGTGTCCAATTTGTAAAGAAGTATATGTAGAAAACCACTTATTTTCACAATATGAGCAAAACATGTAGGGACCTTCCGGGTAGTCAAAAAGTTGAGTTGAAGTAGAGGTGCCTTTCAAGAATCTTCTATCTTTATTTCATGTAGAACTAGACTAGAAAAAAACACATGACACACAATTGAAAGATAGGCCCAAAAGATATCAAGACACTACGATGGGATTGGGCGAATGAATGACACAACAGCAAAAAAAGTGAAGAAAAATAATCAAAAATCCATTGGACTTGGTTTGTTAAAGATCAATTAATAAAGTCATTGCACTTGGTTTGTTAAAGATCAACTAATAAAGTACAAGAATTGATAAATCATACTGAATAGCTTCAGCTTATACCAGTACTAAAGCAAATTCGCTGATAAATAATCTTACTATCTATGAACAACTATTAATCATAGTTTTGCTATCAAAATCAGAGTTTGCAAAGATTGCAACTGATAAAGGTATTGAAACTAAAGGCAACTAGTGATGAAAAACTAACAAGAAAATAAATAATCCATTGTCTTTATCAATTGTATTCGTATATCATTTATTATAGCATTAGCTACATCAATAGCTCTTACACAAACAATGCCTAACACTCTTCAGTTGTTAGCATGTCATTATCAAGATTAGAAATGTTTCCTTGCTTGCATTTTCTCGTACTTATTGATTGTATTTATTTTTAGAGCACCTGGAGTGCTATTCGGGGAATGAGTTTTTTATTTTTCCCAAAAATAAGTTGTGGGTTGTTCCCATTTTCCTCCGGCCTAGATCCCCGGGTATCTCCCTTTTTTTCTTTGTGTTTTTATCCCGACCCGATGAATATTCATCGAGTTTTAGCGTTGCTTCGCCACCAGCAACACCTCCACCGCCAATCACCACCCTCCACGTTTCTTCCTTTTTCCCCATGGGACGACTCCAACTTGTCTAGTATGTTTGATCAATGATTATGTAATAAATAGATAGATAGAGAAAATGTAGTCTGTGAAAAGAGAGCATGTTATAACTGTTCATCTTTGTTGTTGTCTTGTAATGAGTTGAGTAATCAAGGCTTGCCGACAAATTTAAACCATCAATATGGTGTTCTTAGTTTGGTTTAGATGTTATTTTTTCTACCATAATTTCACTATGTTAATTACAATCAAATACATGATTAGCAACCCTCATCAGAACATTTTTGAAGGAACTAAAAGGGTCATTAATTACTAAAGTTTTATCATATATTACAAATACTAAAAGTTATACTTTGATTTTTTATACCACACCAAATGCAAATTTTCCCATAGACTTTAAGCTCATGTCCACCAAACACATAACAAACCTCAATGGCAAGAACTTTAAGGAATGGTCTCACAAGCTATGATTTATTCTTGAGGATGAAAAAAAGTTTTATGTTATACAGACTCTCTTGCTTGATAAGCCTCCTGTCAGTGCTCTCATAGTTGTCAAGAATGCCTGCATTAAGCATGTAGATGACTATTCTTACATGCCATGCTTTATGCTCTCATCCATGATTGTTAAACTTAAGAAAAAATAAAGTTCTATCCTTAATATGATACGAGGAACGATAAAAAGTGAACACATAAAAGTTCTCAAAGCCCAAACTTAGAGCAGGACAAATGTGAATTCTTGCTTTAAGGAACATATTAAATAAAAAACAAAGAATATAAGTTGTTGTTCATAAACAAATAATTAGGTATTTGTTAATGCATAAAGAATATAAAATATCGCATATGATGATATAAAAAATCATTGAATTACAATGATAAACAAGAATTTAGGACGTCGTTGATGATGATAATGATGATGTGCATTTGGTTGATCCTCCTAACCTGATTTTACTTGCTTAGTGTATCATATTGTGGTTAACTTACTTAAAAACCAGAAAAAAAACAATGAAGTAAGCCTATTTGGGAGTTACGTATATAATTGAAATTTGAGGGTATTTTGAGTTTTTTCAATTCTTGCCCAATCCAAACCAACTCAATAAGACGATAAAAGCCATTATATCTTTTTGAGGTAGCAAGTATCTCAGTTACGACTTTGATGAGCATCTCAACAACCTTAGGTTAGTTTCACAATCGACTCTACCAGGAACACACAACATAGCGGTGTGTTTGAAAGGGTGAATATGTTAGATTGATAATGAGTCGGTACAAACCCGCCTCATTCCTTTAAGAGATATATCTTGGAAACTGCAACCTGAATAATCAATGTGGTTCCAATGAAAAAAGTAGATAAGACACCATATGAGATATGATATGAAAAGATTCTAAACTTATCGTACTTGAGGGTCTATGGTTGTGAAGCCTTACATAAAGTGTAAGAGTTTCAACAAGCATGAAAACTTATCGTACTTAAGGATCTAGGGTTTGCTGTGATGGTGGTTTATCATGGTGATTCGGGATGACGGTTGTGGCAGGTGATGTTGGTAACATATGGGGTATAGCTTTTTTGGGAGTAGGAGCTCCTCATGGCATATAGTTTCCGTTTTCAAATCAATAATACTGACATTTATGGGTGATGCAAGACCAACCTACAATAGGTCATGATAATACTCACTTCTAGGACGGTAATATTGATGTGTTCGGACATCCTATTGGAATGAATCATTTGGCATGGTGGAAAGAGGAGGACGATAATGAAAGCAACAAACGATAGTACCAGGTTCGAGATTGGCGGCCTCCTAACAAACTAAGAATGTAAAAGTAATTGAAAGTAAATAACGCTTGCTATAATGTTCTATTCCTCCTTTTTTCATTCACTAAGGTGTTGTTTGTTTTTTCTGCAGAAAAACGTCTGCAGTTTGCGGACCACATCTGCAGACATCTGCAGCAGAAAAGATGGACCAAAAATCTGCAGTCTGCAAAAAAAACTGTTTGTTTTTTTAACATCTGCAGAATGTTGAAATATTCTGTAATTAAACTAAACCTATTTTTTAACATTAAAATATAAATATAAGTCATAGAAATACATTAAAATATAAATAAAACAAAAATTCCTCCTAAATCAGCAATCACTACCCGTTCAGCCTCATTGTAACTCAACTGAGCGATCGCCCCACAAACTTTTTCCTTAAGATTACTATCATCACTCGTTCTCAAAAGGTCGAATATAATCAACATGAGATGATATAATCAACATGTGATGATATTACCCCTAACGGAGGGGGAGGCGGCAACTGTAACATCTGCAATTTTTAAGTTATAAACACGAACCCGAATTAAAATTGAACTTTCATATAATATGAATCTCTTTATTTAACTTATTTTATTTATATGGATTAGACGTGTAGTTTAAACAAAGTGTGAATTGATTTATTCAATTTATTATTTAAACAACATATAATAACTCATTGATTTATAATTAAATCTTTTTCATAAATAATAAAGTTTATTAATCATGTTACAATAAATCACTAAATGGTAAAATCTTATTAAAAGTTGTATAAACTAGTTATTGATTCAATGAAATTTACAAATAAATAATTTGAATTGTTTTAAAATTTGGGTTTTAATAAGTTTGGGGTCAAACTTGCAATTTTGGAAACTTAATTTAAAAGTTTTTACATGAAATAACAAACAATTAAAGTGCAGGGACCAAATGGCAAAAAGGACCCAAACCACCCCCTTTTGCTTCCCGTCGCCCTCCCCATCTCCGGTCACCGGTCCGGCTAAGCTTCGGCGACCCTTTCAATCTTAAAACGCTCAATTTAAAACGCCATTAAACTGGTTCTTAACTATTGCGCATTAGTTTCGAATCAAACACCCGAATTAATTTGGATTAAGCACTTGTTAATCAATGTTAAAATGAAACCGAAACCCACCTTCAAACCATTAACCTATTCGACATGTAACAGTCATAATCGAGATTAGATAATCATGGGAAAACCTTAGAATCAACTTCCTTGAACTATCTGTAACTTCAATTTCATTCACAATACACACACACCTCGATTTCGATCACCACCTTCATCCACGACCTGCAACTTACTCGGCAGCTATCCTCGAAGCATTGTGACTTAAAATTGATTAAGGGCTTTGAATCATACACACTTTCTGAACATACGAAAGGACTTTGATTATCATCGTCATTTGCATCTGAATCTCTTTTTTCTCGGTCGCGATATGAACTTCTTATTGTTTATCATCGTTTCGATCTAGAAAAGGTAAATTGATCCTACCTTTACAATCTTTTTGAGGTGTTAAACAATAGCCCTAAACTTATTGCAACAATCATTAGCGAATTGGGATTCAATTTGGATCAAGATCAAACTAGGGTTTATATGAAATTGGGGATTTTGGTAATTAAGGTTTTTAAACATTTTAACTGAGCTTTAACTAGATTCAGGCTTCTGCCTAACTGGTTACAACACCTAGCATTCACACAAAGGACCTGGGTTCGACCCCGGGGACCCTCATCATTTTTAATTATTTGATTTTTAAATTCTTTTAATAGCATAAAGTTTAATAGTATATTGTTTAGTTAGAATTATAATTACTTTTAAAATATTTTAGAAATTATTAAATTAATTTTAAAGGTTTTTAAAAACTTATAACTCTTAAAATTAATTACTTTTTAAATAATAAAAAGGCTATAAAAACGCTATTAAGTCATTTATATTTTATAAGTATATTAAGCTCAAACTTGGATTATTTTAAAACACTTTAAACCCTCATGTTACAAATACTTTAAATAGTTAATTATACAAATGATTATTTAAGTAACTATTTAAATAATTAATTATTCAATGATTTATTTAACCATGTTATATCATAAATAGTTAATAAATTTATTCCTTAAACTTTTATTTAAATTCTTGAAACTTATAAAACAATATAATTTGCTATTTTATTCTTATTTTAAGGTTTTGTATTATAAAACCTTTATAATAAATTATTTAAAAGTTTAAAACTTTATAAAATGATTTTAAATAATTTTAAAGTCATTTAAATAAGTATTCAATTAATTCTCTTTATCAAATTTTAAATAATTAATTATTAAATTAATTATTTCTTTTCACACATTATACTTAATCTTTATTAAGTTAATAAATAAAATTAGTGAATCATTCTCAATCTTAATAGATTTATTCCATCTTTATTGAACCAAAACATAATCGATTCATTGTTTTATTTAATTATTTAAACCCCCAAATTCCAATTGAAACCCTAGTTCTTGTGAAGTCGCTGGATCGGTAGACATCCGAGCATGTTCTTGACGGAAGGAAACAAAATCAAAACCAAGAGACAAACTATAAACACGATCTATAATAAAATGGTTTCATTTATAAAACCTAATGATTACAAGATCGTTACAACATAATATTCATGACTCTTGGTAAGGGGAGATCGAGCATGATCTCCCCTCTCATCCGGCAGCACCTAGGCCCCGGGCAGACTCTCAAAAATCTTTTTCTCTCTACACATTTAAACTGGTATATATAGGCCTCGACCCATATTAGATGCGACTGGGCCCATTCGTGCGATTGGACCATGCGTATGGTTCAATCGTACGACTGGACCATGCGTATGGTTCAATCATACAACTGGACCATACTTATGGTTCAGTCTTACGAATGTCCCAATCGCATCTCTCAGTCGCACGACTGGTCCATTAGCATGGCTCAGTCGTACGACTAAGTCTCATTCGCATATGCTCCTACGAATGATCCAGTTTCATGTGTTTACAACATATCAGGTGTATTACATTAAGCCCAGACTATTCGTCAAGAGAAGGACACACTATATATGACAATATATGCTCCAACAGTTCTTGTCTAATTGTTAATCTTATTATTGAACTTAATCTTGGAATCAATACATTTAAGTAACTTGTAAAAGAAATCGTTAGAGCCTCGTTTAAATTCTTATCATCACCTTATATATATCATGTGAGTTCTCCATACCCTGTTTTTACTTTATTCACACCTTTTCGGGTGAAACATGTTAACCTTATAAACTTACACTTGTAAACTTTTAATACTTGTAAACGCACATGCAACTCATCTTTACTTTTTGTCATGGTTATTTTTATTATTGTGAGTATTATATGAGATACATATTATGTTGACAATCATTAACTATTGCTAGCCTGGCGACGTCATAGATCTATGGGCCTGACAAGCCTATTTGGTGCTAAATTCGATGTATTGCCGGCTCTTGATGACATATGACTTGTTCATCATGGGAACTAAGTACACTTAGCCAATCGTTATAAACTTGTAATCTTAATCTTGGTCGAGGTTTGATTGTAGCTATATGTGTTCTATAAACTTGCATAATTCATAACCATTGACATGAATTGCTACTTGTAAATCTTATATATATATATATATATATATATATATATATATATATATATATATATATATATATATATGTATGTATGTTTAACCCATGGAAACTCACCAACTTTCAAAGTTGACCCTTTATTTTTAACATGTTTCAGGTTTACTACTTGAGAAACTCTTCTTGCTCATATAGGACTTGAACTTAGTTTAATTAAACATCTTATGTTGTTGTTTATTCTTTGTTGTATTGTAATGAATTAATTGTCTTGTATTGTTCAATGCAAAATGATATTAAATATTATTCCAACTTATTTAGTTCCATGTGCTATGAACAATCGTTTCACATTCGTCCGCCCTAATGATTCCGCCGTCGGTCGGGGTGTGCCAGATTGGTATCAGAGCCATGGTTATAGGGAATTAGGTTATTACTAATGGAATGACCTAGACTATAACTAAGTACCCCTTACACATGAGTCATCTCATGTATCTTATATGCTTAGATAGGATTATATGTGCATTATATGCTTATACTTGATTATGTGATTATATGCCTTATGTGATCCTTCTTATACTTTGAATCTTATTAATGCACACGTATCTTAAATCATATTCTAAGGCGTTATGTGCCTAAATCAAATGGTTTTCAAAATGACTTGAATTGTTATTCGTGGTTTCAAGTCTCGTCAAAGTCTGTGTCTTACAATTTGAAACATGTAATGCTGGAAGAGCGTGATGCCTATATCTCGAGGTGTTCTGTCTAGGCAAGGTATTCATAGAAATTCAAATCAACCGATGGATCCGTTTACTTTACCTGGGAATCCTTGGGGTGAGTGTCCGCTTATAGGTACGCATGTTTTCATTAAGGTTGTGGTTGACCTAATACTTTGATAAGTCAACGTATTGCTTTGGTTTGTAAACCGAACGTTACACTTGAAACATATTTGTTGTTATTTTGAATCGTCTTATCATTGATCTTGTCTTTTTGGATCTTAAAACTTATACCCAATTCTCATAACAACTTTTAATAATCTTTCTGAATGTCTTTCCCTCAAAACCACTCTTATTTTGAACTGAACCATTAATATTAACAAACACGATTCTCGTACCAACTTTAAAGTAATGTAACTATGAAATCTCAATGAAATAAGTAAACAAGAATCGATCATCTAAGAACCATGTTAAAGTAATTTGCTTGGGAAGCTCCTATTAAATTCATATCCCTTCCAAAAATGTCTTGAATATATTTCTCATGTTCGTTAAGCCGAGTCTTGTGTTGATCCAAAATTTGGTGCTGTGACAAAACCTTCCTAATCGTCTTGAACCGTCTGAAATATAAAAGTTTATCAAATAAAATTCTAAATTAATGATCTTGTACCCTTTACCAAAAAACACATGAAATCATGAATTATGAAATTTAACAAACTTAAGCATAGCAAAACACCATAATTAAACTTGTTGAGTTTAAACATACCCGAGAGTTCACTTGCAAACGTGAAATTAAATCCAAGTTTCCTCATATCCTTGAAATTAGTCTACCCGTGATTAAATTTCGGGATGAAATTTCTTAAAGTAGAGGAGACTATAACATCTGCCATTTTCAAGTTATAAACCCGAACCCGAATTAAAATTGAACTTTCATACGATATGAACTTTTTTATTTAACTTATTTTATTTATATGGATTAGACGTGTAGTTTAAACAAATTGTGAATTGATTTATTCAATTTATTATTTAAACAACTTATAATATGTCACACCCCCAACCACGGCGGTTTCCCGCGGGGCGTGAACATCATGGAAACCATAGTCATTGATCGACCACTACATGGTTTAGTAAACATACGTTGCAAATAAGTTTAAAAATACATAATTGTTTTCAGAGTTGATTTGCGGAAGTAGTAGAGCTAGAGTAGTTGTTTTCAAAACATGACAAATAGGAATATAAATGTCCCAAACAGCATGAATGGTCCTAAATGCGACGTGGACCAAGCTAGCTTAACTTGATGCAAGGGTCAAGTACCTGAGAAAACATGCATGAAAATATGTCAACATAAAGTTGGTGAGTTCACAGGTTTTAAAGTAATAGTAAACAGTGTAATGGACCACAAGTCTTTTCATGATTTGATTGTCGATCATACAATACTACAATATTATATAAGCACCGCAACCGAAGCTAGACTGTAACTGTAACACATTGCCCCTACCCATGCCTACCGTAAGCATGAGTGTGAACAGGCTAATAATGCACCCGTTTAGACCTCCAGTCAAGATTAGGGTAATTAATCCGGGTGGGGGTAGTCAAACCCAATAGTACTATCCATGATTACCTCGCTTTGGGAAATAAACTAACGGTTCGATATCTGGGGACTTTATACGGTAAGTAAACAACTTATATAACATGTGAAATCATTAACAAGTAAATGTGTCCAGGAAAATAGTAATTTGCATGTAATCTCCCCCAAAAGGAAAATAAGTAAAATAGGGCCGTGAAACTCACCTGTAATGCACGCGTGAATTCTAGCAATAATCTGTACGTATGATTGGTCTAGGAATCTCCTAAACAAAATCACAATATATTCATGAGGTCATGATTACTAACCCTAGATGGTCATGCATAACTCATCCACAAAGTTAGTTTTGAAAATGTCACTTGACTAGTTAGACACGTTGAGCCGTTAATGTTTTATTTAGATTCTTGTCTTCATCTTTATTTTCCTAAAGATACATAATGTATTGAAAGTGTTTTATATTAAGTATAATGGTATTATACTTTCCATGTGTATGGGTTTCCCTTTTTACCAAATATCTCTAAAAGTTTACTTTTATCTAAGTATAGGTATTTGACAGCATTAAGGGAATTTTTGGGTCTGGTTGTCATCCCCTTTTCATGGTACAAAGAATTTTTATAAAATCTGATACTTTTATCATATTTAGTTCTATGTCTTAGGATTCCAAAAAGGTATAGCTTGTATCCTACAAATAAATTTAAGTGCCACTAAATGGTTCATGAAGCAACAGATGTCAGTGCAGCACTTTTCTGTATATGTCTATGGAATTTACCCTTTTTGAGAGGTCAAAACTTACATTCACAAATAGAGCCTATATTACTTTTAAACCTAACACCTTAAGCTAAGTTACCAAAGAAAGAAGATCTTCATTTTATTACTTTAAACATAACTTATGCCTCATTCTTTCTGCCCTATTTATTCTGTCAAAAATTCAGGTTCAGCACTTTAATTTGTTTGTACGTTTTGGAAGGGTTATACTCATCTATAAATTTCAAGGTTGGGTGGGTTAGAAACTAGACATCCTAAAGTTAATGTTAGGCTCAAGAATTGGTTCATTTGACCATGTTTAGGTCGAGTTATGGTCTTGAAAACACAGAACATGAATCTGCCAGAAAGTGTTTTACATGTTTTGTTACTTTTTAAACTTTGTTAGAGCACTTTTGGGATGAGGTAGTGAACATGAACACATCATGGTGATGTATGGAAGATTAAAAACAAGGTGCTAACCTTAAACAAGCAAGGAGAAAGAGATGGTAGTCTTGAAATGCAAGGAAAAAGAAAACTTGATCCTTTGAACTAAGAACCAACCAAGGAAAAGTAGAGAAGATGTTGTAGGATGCTTGGAAGCTTCAAGAGTCACTTGGTCTTCAACAATAGCACTTGAATCACCCAAGATTTGTAGAAAATGAGTTGGAAATCAAATGAAGTGATGGTGATGGTGTCTTGGACGAAATTTGAAGGGAGGAGGGAGGAGAAGGGAAGTTGGTGAAATATGTAGGTGAATTGTGGATGAGTTTTTGCTTTTAACATCCACCAATTCTTGTCATATACTTGTAAGACTTAATTAAGATTTGACAACTCTTACTTCTTGGTCAAATTTAAAGAGGGAAAAGAGTGTCCATAAGTAGAATGGAAGACATAATTCTTTAATCACTTGGAAAGTAGTTTCATCAAAATGGAAACTCTTGGATTTACAAGTTAAGCAAGAATCTCTTCATGAAAAGGAGAAAAGAAGAAAAGATATGGGAGAGTGGATGGTTTCAAGAGGGAAATTGGGGTTTGGTTTTTAGTTTTTGTATAATATTGTGTATTTAGGTGGTATTTGTTGCACTATAAGTATTTTTACATATTTTATATTTTTACTTTTTTTAAAATACATAAAAATATTATTCGAACTTATATAATATCATATATTTTAATATTGATGATATAATAATGATACATCATGTATCTAGTAGTCATGTTAAAAGGATTCGTTCCGGGTAAAACATCAATTTACGCTATTAGGTTTATTTAAAAATTTAAGCTTTTCCAATGTATTTAATTTGGAATCTAAAATACTTTGAACCAATGGAATATAAAATACTTTGAAACACCTAAATGAATTTTATTAGTACATGTATATGAATTATGACCAGTGTTCATGTGTGCCGGTTGTATCGCGTGTAAAAATGGTAATTACGCCGAATCACTGATGCATGAAATGTAATGCGTGAAATTTTGCAATGCATAAAACGGCTTCAATAATTGGAATTCAATTGAAAATCAAGTGTTATAGGTGTAATTATAACCAAGTCAAGGTCGGGTATTGACCTGAAATTGCCGGTTGTCACATACTCCCCATGTTAGAAAGAATTTCGTCCCGAAATTCAGTTAGGGTTGTCTGCAGATGCCAGAGTTTCAAACAAGTAGGGATAGTTGAGCTTCATTTGATCTTCGCGTTCCCAAGTAAATTCAGGTCCTCTTCTTGAATTCCACCGGACCTTCACTATGGGAATACGGATTCGTTTCATCTTCTTTACTTCTCTATCTAGAATTTCCATAGGCTTTTCAATAAAATGAAGTTGTTCATCAATCTGGACCTCATCGAGTGGTATAACCAGAGTTTCATCTGACAAGCACTTCTTCAGATTCGACACATGGAAAGTGTCATGAACACTACTAAGTTCTTGAGGAAGTTTTAGCTTGTAAGCTACAGGACCAATCCTGGCTAGGATTTCAAATGGTCCAATGTATCTAGGGTTTAGCTTGCCACGTTTGCCAAAACGAATGACTCCTTTCCATGGTGAGACTTTAAGTAGAACCTTGTCTCCCACTTGAAATTCCAACGGTTTACGCCTCACGTCAGCATAGCTTTTCTGACGGTCACGCGCGGCTTTGAGTCGGTTCTGAATTTGAGCGATCTTTTCCGTGGTCTCGCGTATGATCTCAGGACCAGTGAGTTGACTATCGCCAACCTCTGTCCAACACAGTGGTGACCGACACTTCCTTCCGTATAATGCTTCAAACGGTGCGGCTTTGATACTGGTGTGATAACTATTATTGTAAGAAAACTCAGCCAAGGGTAGATGAGTATCCCAACGGTTTCCAAAGTCTATCACACAAGCTCTAAGCATGTCTTCTAACGTCTGAATGGTCCGTTCGCTCTGACCATCTGTTTGAGGATGGTATGCGGTACTCATATCCAATCGTGTACCCAAGGCCTTTTGTAATGATTGCCAAAATCTCGAGGTAAATCGACTGTCTCGATCAGAGATAATGGAGATCGGTACTCCATGTCTCGAAACAACCTCCTTGAGATAAACTCTTGTCAATCTTTCCATCTTATCAGTCTCCTTAATTGGTAGGAAGTGAGCAGACTTTGTCAGTCGATCCACAATTACCCAAATCGTATCACAACTGGTGGATGTCTTGGGTAGTTTTGTGACGAAATCCATGGAAATCTGCTCCCATTTCCATTGTGGAATCTCTGGTTGGTGCAGTAATCCAGATGGCTTCTGATACTCTGCCTTAACCTTTGAACACGTGAGGCACCTGCTAACATAGGCGGCAATGTCTGCCTTCATGTTAGGCCACCAGTATAACTCCTTCAGGTCTTGATACATCTTATCGGAACCCGGGTGAATGGAGTATCTGGATTTGTGTGCCTCATTCATCACAAGATCCCTCAAGTTTCCAAAATTTGGCACCCAAATTCGATTCATGAAGTAGCGAGCTCCATCGGACTTGGTCTCAAATTGTTTATCCATGCCGCGAAGGAATTCTTCCTTCAAATTCAGTTCCTTTAGTGCCTCAGACTGAGCATCACGAATTTGAGTAGTTAGACTCGTATGAATCGTCATTCCCAACGCTCGCACTCGTAAAGTCTTGGTTCGTTCTTTCCTGCTCAGAGCGTCTGCTACAACATTCGCTTTTCCAGGGTGATAACGAATCTCACAGTCATAATCGTTTAGTAACTCAACCCACCTGCGTTGCCTCATGTTTAGTTCCTTCTGATTGAAGATGTGCTGGAGGCTTTTGTGATCGGTGAATATAGTACATTTAGTACCATACAGGTAGTGTCGCCAAATCTTTAGTGCAAAAACAACAGCTCCTAATTCGAGGTCGTGGGTGGTGTAGTTTTTCTCATGCACTTTCAATTGTCGTGACGCGTAAGCAATGACTTTGTCGCGTTGCATTAAGACACAGCCAAGTCCTTGTCGTGATGCGTCGCAGTACACCACAAAACCATCATTTCCCTCTGGTAGAGACAGAATCGGCGCACAACACAATTTCTGCTTCAACAACTGAAACGCTGCTTCCTGCTTATCACTCCAATCAAACTTCTTGTCTTTCTGAGTCAGGGTTGTCAGTGGTTGGGCTATTTTGGAGAAATTTTCGATAAAGCGTCGGTAATAGCCTGCCAAACCTAGGAATTGTCGCACTTCAGTCGGGGTCTTAGGTGCTTCCCAGTTTTTAATGGCCTCTATCTTGGATGGGTCAACATGTATTCCCTTCTCGTTGACCACATGCCCGAGAAATTGCACTTCTCGGATCCAGAAGTCGCATTTTGAGAATTTTGCGTATAATTTCTCGTTCTTGAGTAGCTCCAAGATTAACCTTAAATGTTGTTCGTGCTCATCCTTGGTTCGTGAATATATCAAGATGTCATCGATGAAGACGATCACGAATTTATCCAAGTAGGGTTTGCACACTCTATTCATGAGGTCCATGAATATAGCTGGTGCATTGGTTAACCCAAATGGCATAACCATGAACTCGTAGTGACCATAACGAGTTCGAAATGCGGTCTTGGGAATGTCTTCCTCTTGAATTCGTAATTGGTGATATCCAGAACGTAAGTCAATCTTCGAGTAGTAACTAGATCCTTGAAGTTGGTCAAATAAGTCGTCAATTCGAGGGAGAGGGTACCGGTTCTTAATGGTGAGTTTGTTTAACTCCCGGTAATCGATGCACATTCGAAAAGATCCATCTTTCTTCTTAACAAATAAAACTGGGGCTCCCCAGGGTGAGAAACTTGGTCTTATGAATCCTTTATCTAACAACTCTTGTAATTGATTAGACAACTCTTGCATCTCCGATGGTGCTAGTCGGTATGGGGATCGTGCTACTGGAGCAGCTCCAGGTACCAGATCAATTCGAAATTCGACCTGTCTTTGCGGTGGAAGTCCCGGTAAGTCCTCGGGAAAAACTTCCGGATAGTCTCGCACGATGGGTATATCCTCGATTCTTTTCTCTTCGGTTCGCTTCTCCACTACGTGCGCCAAGATTGCATGATAGCCCTTTCGTAAGTACTTCCGAGCCTTCATACATGAAATGATCCGTAACACCGTACCATATTTTTCTCCTTGAATTGATATGGTCTCCCCACTCGGAAGTGGAATGCGAACGATCTTCTCACGACAAACGATTTCCGCTCGGTTTTCCGATAACCAATCCATGCCAATAACGATGTCGAAACTCCCTAGGGTTACAGGTAGCAAATCTATATTGAACGTGTGATCCGCCAAACTGAGAGTGCATCCTTTTATGATTTTGTCGGTTTCGATCAACTTACCATCAGCTAACTCTATTGTATATTTAGAAGTCAAATGGGTAGGAGTAATTTCGAGCAATGGACTAAATTCGCTAGACACAAAACTCCTATCGGCACCCGTATCGAATAGGATTGATGCATAGAGATTATTTACAAGAAACGTACCCGTAACAATGTTCGGGTCCTGTCGAGCTTCTCCAGCTCCAATCACAAAAGCTCGACCACGTGCGTTGTTTCCGCCGGTTTGCTTCAAGTTTGGACAGTCCTTGCGAAAATGTCCAGTAACGCCACATTCAAAGCATGCACGATTGTTCCCTGTTTTAAGAGTAGGGTTGGGCTTTCGACAGTCCTTAGTCGCATGGCCAAAACGTTTGCATTTCTGGCACATGGAATCTCCACATGCACCTAGGTGATGAAAGTTACACTTGTTACACTTAGGTAGGTTTCCAGCATACCCACCTTTTGTCTTCTTCTCAGATGGGCCAGCAGTGAAAGCCCTAACAACCTCTTGTCTGTTTTGGTTTTGGTGCGAAACATTTCGACCATGATTGTCGTCCCACTTTCTCTTATTGTCATAGTTCTTTTCCACTACCGTCTTCTTCACAAACGCTCCCTGACGTACAGCTTGGTCAGTCAGGTCATGAGCAATCCTGACAGCCTCTTGGATGGTGGCTGGCTTAGATGAGGTCACCATGCTCTGAATTTGGGGTGCAAGGCCCCAAATGTACCTTTCCACACGTTTGAACTCCGGGTTAACCATATGAGGGCATAGACGAGCAAGATCATGGAATCGGGTGGTGTAGCTTGTAATTTCTGCACCCTTCATGGTGTGGTTCCAGAATTCAACCTCAAGTTTTTGCAATTCATTCCGAGGGCAGTATTCGTCAGTCAACATTTTTTTCAATTCATCCCAAGTGATTTGGTAGGCAACGTCAATACCCAAAGTCTGGGCATGGGCATTCCACCAAGTGAGTGCTTGACCTTCAAAGGTACAGGTGGCAAATTTCGTCTTATTCTCCTCAGCACAGTTACTGATTCGCTGAACAGATTCCATCTTTTCTATCCAGCGGATCAAACCAACAGCTCCTTCATTACCGCGAAAGTTAAACGGTTTACAGTTCAGAAACGTCTTGTAGGAGCAACCTTTGTTATGGACATCAGATCCTCCTGCGCCACTGACATTGCCTCCATTCACTTCAGATCCTCCTGCACTACGATTCGCCTCGTGATGTGCGATTGCATCCGCCACTCGTTGCGCCACAAGCTGTTCGATGGCCTCTGCGGTCATGGGAGTACCGCTTCCCATATTGGTTCTGACGTTTCTCCTTCGCGGTGGCATGTTCTCTTCAAATCATAATGATAAACAAGATAAGACAATATGTAATAATGTCAAACACATGTCACCAAAAGTAAACAATCATAACAACCAAGCAACCACGCAATAAAAGATAACATAACTTGATAATAAATTGTACGAATTACAAAATATTTCCAGAGTACATACTCCTATAACAAGTTAATATCCAATATTATGTGAGCACAGCCCGCTCACGATAGGCAATCAACGGGATAAATAAGTGAATGCGCCTGTCTGCACTGCTGCCATGGCCATGAGCATACACACCGCTGCCATTGCAGTAGATGACTCCAAGCGCTCTTCCGTCACTCTCACTCTTTCTTCGGCCACAGTCGCCCGCTGCTCTGCCCGGGTAGCTCTCTCCTCTGCCACCTCCACTCTCCGCGCCATGGATGACATGTCCTCCTCTATCCTGATAAGTCGATCATGCATTGTGTGTAATGCCTGATCATCGAGGTATCTACCCTCCTCGATCGCTAGTAACCGACAGTCCATGTCCTCCCTATCAAAAGTCTCTTGAACTTCTGTGAGTTCAGTACGTAGTTCGTGAAGCTGCTGATCGTGCCGCGCAGATCGTGCCACGAGGAGTGGCACGGTGAGCTCCACAGGCTCCTGTGTAAGGGGAATCGGATTGGAGGCACGTGAAGACTCACCTACCTCGAATGTGGAGGGAATACCCTCGGTGTCTCTCCACTCGTCCAGTCGGCTGGGCATCCACTCCCACCGACGAACATCGATTCTGCGCCTTTTGGGCACAGGCTCGGGCTCAGCGGTACAATCTCGGATGGGTGTGGCAGGACGGATCGGAATATGAACCCGCTTCCTAGGAGTGTGTGCAAGAAGCGCACCTCCAGGGTGAGTCCGATAGCAACGGTAAGAGGGCGGTGGTACACCCGGACCAAGGATACGGTGGGTGTTTGTAGTCACCGGCTCGGGGCCAGCAGCTACCGGGGAGGGGTCAGTAGGCTCAGGGGCGAGGTGGAGGGGATCGGGGTCTGCTAGCGGAGTCGGATCAGAGGGCTGAGGAACCGGGTCAATGGGCTGGGTAACTGGATCAGCAGGGTGAGAGGTGGGGTATCTGGGCGAGGGAATGGCCTCGGAGGACTCTAGGTAGATCGGGTCGATGTTGCCCGAATCAGAGTCGGCCGGGTCGGAGTCGGCCGGGTCAGAGTCGGCCGGATCGGAGTCGACCGGGTCGGAGTCGGCCGCGTCGGAGTCGACCGGGTCGGAGTCGGCCGGGTCGGAGTCGACCGCGTCGGAGTCGGCCGGGTCGGAGTCGGCCGCGTCGGAGTCGACCGGGTCGGAGTCGACCGGGTCCGTATCGGCTGGCTGGGAGGCTGAGTCAGTGGACTCCGAGTCTAGGTCAACTACCTCGGTGTCAGCGGGCTGGGGGGTGGGATCTGTGGTCTCAGGAGTGGGGTCGGCTGGTCGGGGATCAGCAGTCACAGGGGCAGACCCCCGGGATGGCTCAACAAAGATATGGGACATGGTCAGTGGAACGGCCATCGGGAGTTGCGGCCCGATGATACGCACGACTCCCGGGACGAGCTCCTCTGGGAGGTCGGCATAAATCTCTGGTGTACACGCCCACCAATACGTACCGGGAGGAGGAGGAGGTAGTCCGGAGAACCGAGTCGAGGGTAATGCCTCCGGCGCGTCAGGTGCGGGGTCGGGAGTAGGTTCGGTGATAGGGATAGCAGGTGGTGTAGGAGTCTCGGTCTCAATAGCACCAGTAGGCTGGAGCACGGCATCGGACGTAGGGATCAGGATGGCTGATGTAGATCCTGCGGATGAGGTCGGAGATGTCGGCTCATACTCCTCATCTGAGTCAAAAATGTATATCGGCATCGATGCAGACGACATCTCTAAGACAAGGCAACACACAAGTACAATTTATACAAGTTAGGTTAATATATAAAGCGATAAAGATATGTAATGAACTACAGTTATAGTCTAGGTCCACTAAATGCAACCTAATTCCCTATAACCAATGGCTCTGATACCAATCTGTCACACCCCCAACCACGGCGGTTTCCCGCGGGGCGTGAACATCATGGAAACCATAGTCATTGATCGACCACTACATGGTTTAGTAAACATACGTTGCAAATAAGTTTAAAAATACATAATTGTTTTCAGAGTTGATTTGCGGAAGTAGTAGAGCTAGAGTAGTTGTTTTCAAAACATGACAAATAGGAATATAAATGTCCCAAACAGCATGAATGGTCCTAAATGCGACGTGGACCAAGCTAGCTTAACTTGATGCAAGGGTCAAGTACCTGAGAAAACATGCATGAAAATATGTCAACATAAAGTTGGTGAGTTCACAGGTTTTAAAGTAATAGTAAACAGTGTAATGGACCACAAGTCTTTTCATGATTTGATTGTCGATCATACAATACTACAATATTATATAAGCACCGCAACCGAAGCTAGACTGTAACTGTAACACATTGCCCCTACCCATGCCTACCGTAAGCATGAGTGTGAACAGGCTAATAATGCACCCGTTTAGACCTCCAGTCAAGATTAGGGTAATTAATCCGGGTGGGGGTAGTCAAACCCAATAGTACTATCCATGATTACCTCGCTTTGGGAAATAAACTAACGGTTCGATATCTGGGGACTTTATACGGTAAGTAAACAACTTATATAACATGTGAAATCATTAACAAGTAAATGTGTCCAGGAAAATAGTAATTTGCATGTAATCTCCCCCAAAAGGAAAATAAGTAAAATAGGGCCGTGAAACTCACCTGTAATGCACGCGTGAATTCTAGCAATAATCTGTACGTATGATTGGTCTAGGAATCTCCTAAACAAAATCACAATATATTCATGAGGTCATGATTACTAACCCTAGATGGTCATGCATAACTCATCCACAAAGTTAGTTTTGAAAATGTCACTTGACTAGTTAGACACGTTGAGCCGTTAATGTTTTATTTAGATTCTTGTCTTCATCTTTATTTTCCTAAAGATACATAATGTATTGAAAGTGTTTTATATTAAGTATAATGGTATTATACTTTCCATGTGTATGGGTTTCCCTTTTTACCAAATATCTCTAAAAGTTTACTTTTATCTAAGTATAGGTATTTGACAGCATTAAGGGAATTTTTGGGTCTGGTTGTCATCCCCTTTTCATGGTACAAAGAATTTTTATAAAATCTGATACTTTTATCATATTTAGTTCTATGTCTTAGGATTCCAAAAAGGTATAGCTTGTATCCTACAAATAAATTTAAGTGCCACTAAATGGTTCATGAAGCAACAGATGTCAGTGCAGCACTTTTCTGTATATGTCTATGGAATTTACCCTTTTTGAGAGGTCAAAACTTACATTCACAAATAGAGCCTATATTACTTTTAAACCTAACACCTTAAGCTAAGTTACCAAAGAAAGAAGATCTTCATTTTATTACTTTAAACATAACTTATGCCTCATTCTTTCTGCCCTATTTATTCTGTCAAAAATTCAGGTTCAGCACTTTAATTTGTTTGTACGTTTTGGAAGGGTTATACTCATCTATAAATTTCAAGGTTGGGTGGGTTAGAAACTAGACATCCTAAAGTTAATGTTAGGCTCAAGAATCGGTTCATTTGACCATGTTTAGGTCGAGTTATGGTCTTGAAAACACAGAACATGAATCTGCCAGAAAGTGTTTTACATGTTTTGTTACTTTTTAAACTTTGTTAGAGCACTTTTGGGATGAGGTAGTGAACATGAACACATCATGGTGATGTATGGAAGATTAAAAACAAGGTGCTAACCTTAAACAAGCAAGGAGAAGAGATGGTAGTCTTGAAATGCAAGGAAAAGAAAACTTGATCCTTTGAACTAAGAACCAACCAAGGAAAAGTAGAGAAGATGTTGTAGGATGCTTGGAAGCTTCAAGAGTCACTTGGTCTTCAACAATAGCACTTGAATCACCCAAGATTTGTAGAAAATGAGTTGGAAATCAAATGAAGTGATGGTGATGGTGTCTTGGACGAAATTTGAAGGGAGGAGGGAGGAGAAGGGAAGTTGGTGAAATATGTAGGTGAATTGTGGATGAGTTTTTGCTTTTAACATCCACCAATTCTTGTCATATACTTGTAAGACTTAATTAAGATTTGACAACTCTTACTTCTTGGTCAAATTTAAAGAGGGAAAAGAGTGTCCATAAGTAGAATGGAAGACATAATTCTTTAATCACTTGGAAAGTAGTTTCATCAAAATGGAAACTCTTGGATTTACAAGTTAAGCAAGAATCTCTTCATGAAAAGGAGAAAAGAAGAAAAGATATGGGAGAGTGGATGGTTTCAAGAGGGAAATTGGGGTTTGGTTTTTAGTTTTTGTATAATATTGTGTATTTAGGTGGTATTTGTTGCACTATAAGTATTTTTACATATTTTATATTTTTACTTTTTTTTAAAATACATAAAAATATTATTCGAACTTATATAATATCATATATTTTAATATTGATGATATAATAATGATACATCATGTATCTAGTAGTCATGTTAAAAGGATTCGTTCCGGGTAAAACATCAATTTACGCTATTAGGTTTATTTAAAAATTTAAGCTTTTCCAATGTATTTAATTTGGAATCTAAAATACTTTGAACCAATGGAATATAAAATACTTTGAAACACCTAAATGAATTTTATTAGTACATGTATATGAATTATGACCAATGTTCATGTGTGCCGGTTGTATCGCGTGTAAAAATGGTAATTACGCCGAATCACTGATGCATGAAATGTAATGCGTGAAATTTTGCAATGCATAAAACGGCTTCAATAATTGGAATTCAATTGAAAATCAAGTGTTATAGGTGTAATTATAACCAAGTCAAGGTCGGGTATTGACCTGAAATTGCCGGTTGTCACATAATAACTCATTGATTTATAATTAAATCTTTTTCATAAAATTATAAAGTTTATTAATCATGTTACAATAAACCACTAAATGGTAAAGTCTTATTAAAAGTTGTATAAACTAGTTATTGATTCAATGAAATTTACAAATAAATAATTTGAATTATTTTAAAATTTGGGTTTTAATAAGTTTGGGGTCAAACTTGCAATTATTGAAACTTAATTTAAAAGTTTTTATATGAAATAACAAACAATTAAAGTGCATGGACCAAATTGCAAAAAGGACCCAAAACACCCCCTTTTTCTTCCCGTCGCCCTCCCCATCTCCGGTCACCGGTCCGGCTAAGCTCCGGCGACCCCTCCAATCTTAAAATGCTCGATTTAAAACGCAACTATACCGGTTCTTAACTATTGCACATTAGTTTCTAATCAAACACCCGAATTAATTTGGATAAAGCACTTGTTAATCAATGTTAAAATGAAACCGAAACCCACCTTCAAACCATTAACCTGTTCGACATGTAACATTCATAATCTAGATTAGATAGTCATGGGAAAACCTTAGAATCAACTTCCTTGAACTATCTGTAACTTCAATTTCATTCACAATACACACATACCTCGATTTTGATCACCACCTTCATCCACGACCTGCAACTTACTCGACAGCTATCCTCTAAGCATTGTGACTTAAAATTGATTGAGGGCTTTGAATCATAAACACTCTCTGAAGCTTCATACGAAAGGAGTTTGATTATCATCGTCATTTGCATCTGAATCTCTTTTTTCTCGGTCGCGATATGAACTTCTTATTGTTTATCATCATTTCGATCTCGAAAGGTAAATTGATCCTACCTTTACAATCGTTTTGAGGTGTTAAACAATAGCCCTAAACTTATTGCAACGATCATTAGCGAATTGGATTCAATTTGGATCAAAACCAAACTAGGGTTTATATGAAATTGGGGATTTTGGTAATTAAGGTTTTTAAACATTTTAACTGAGCTTTAACTAGATTCAGGCTTCTGCCCAACTGGTTACAACTCCTAGCATTCGCACAAGGGACCCGGGTTCGACCCTGGGGACCCTCATCTTTTTTTTAATTATTTGATTTTTAAATTCTTTTAATTGCATAAAGTTTTAATATATTGTTTAGTTAGAATTATAATTACTTTGTTAACTAAAATATTTCTGAAATTATTAAATTTATTTTAAAGGTTTCTAAAAACTTATAACTCTTAAAATTAGTTACTTTTTAAAGAACAAAAAGGCTATAAAACGCTATTAAGTCATTTATATTTTATAAGTATATTATAGCTCAAACTTGGATTATTTCAAAATACTTTAAACCTTCATGTTACAAATACTTTAAATAGTTAATTATACAAATGATTATTTAAGTAATTATTCAAATAATTAATTATTCAATGATTTATTTAACCATATTATATCATAAAAAGTTAATAAATTTATTCCTTAAACTTTTATTTAAATTCTTGAAACTTATAAAACAATATAATTTGCTATTTTATTCTTATTTTTAAGGTTTTGTATTATAAGACCTTTATAATAAATCATTTAAAAGTTTAAAACTTTATAAAATGATTTTAAATAGTTTTAAAGTCATTTAAATAAGTATTCAATTAATTCTCTTTATCAAATTTTGAATAATTAATTATTTCTTTTCACACATTATACTTAATCTTTATTAAGTCAATAAATTAAATTAGTGAATCATTCTCAATCTTAATAGATTTATTCCATCTTTATTGAACCAAAACATAATCAATTCATTGTTTTATTTAATTATTTAAACCCCCAAATTCCAATTGAAACTCTAGTTCTTGTCTAATTGTTAATCTTATTATTGAACTTAATCTTGGAATCAATACATTTAGGTAACTTGTAAAAGAAATCGTTGGAGCCTCATTTAAATTCTTATCATCACCTTACATATATCATGTGAGTTCTTCATGCCCCGTTTTTACTTTATTCACACCTTTTGGGGTGAAACATGTTAACCTTATAAACTTACAGTTGTAAACTTTTGATACTTGTAAACGCACATGCAATTCATCTTTACTTTTTGTCATGGTTATTTGTATTATTGTGAGTATTATATGAGATACATATTATGTTGACAATCATTAACTATTGCTAGCCTGGCGACGTCATAGATCTATGGGTCTGACAAGCCTATTTAGTGATAAAGTCGATGTATTGCCGGCTCTTGATGACATATGACTTGTTCATCATGAGAACCATGTACACTTAGTCAATCGTTATAAACTTGTAATCTTAATCTTGGTCGAGGTTTGATTGTAGCTATATGTGTTCTATAAACTTGCATAATTCATAACCATTGACATAAATTGCTACTTGTAAATCTTTAAATATATATATAGGGGAGGGATCAAATGAGAACTCCCTTTTTTTGTGAGAACTCTAGGAACCAATGTGAACCACTAGTTTTCAATGGCAAAATTGTAATTAACAACAACATAATAAAAAAATCATAAAATAAAAAATAATAAAAAAATAAAAAAAGTAAAAACAGAGAAGTGTTTCTCTTGTTTCTCTCTACCATTAAAAAAAATAAAAAAATTATAAAAAATAAAAAAAATCTCGTTTTTTTTACGAACGTCATTTTACACATATGTAATTCTTGGAATTACACATGTGTAAAATAGAATTTACACATATGTAATGACTAATTTACACATGTGTAAATAACGGGTGGACGAATTTTTTTAAAAAAATATATCAATATGGTAGGCGTTGGAAAGATAAAAAATAATGAAATTAATGGTGAAATTTTTATGAAAAAATAATGTCATGAAAAAAAGTTATGAAAAAAAAAAGGTGGAAGTGACATGTGACTTGCATGTGACTTAAATGTGTGGTTGATATTGGTTCCTAGAGTTCTCACTAAAAAGGGTGGTTCTCAAGATAACCCTACCCTATATATATATATATATATATATATATATATATATATATATATATATATATATATATATATATATATATATATATATATATATATATGTTTAACCCATGGAAACTCACCAACTTTTAAAGTTGACCCCTTTATTTTTAACATGTTTTAGGTTTACTATTTGAGGAACTCTTCTTGCTCATATAGGACTTGGACTTAGTTTAATTAAACATCTTATGTTGTTGTTTATTATTTGTTGTATTGTAATGACTTAATTGTCTTGTATTGTTTAATGAAAAATGATATTTAATATTATTCCAACTTATTTAGTTCCATGTGCTATGAACAATCGTTTCATATTCGTCCCCCCTGATGATTCCGCCGTCGGTCGGGGTGTGACAGCAGCGGAGGGGGAGCCGGCGCGACGGAGGGGGAGGCAGTGTGACGGAGGGTTTGCCGGAGGGGGTTGCGGGATGAGAGGGTGGCTGGTGGTTTGGGCTGTTGTTTGAGTTGAAGGAGAGTTGTATTTCAGGGATTAAAGGAGAAGTGAGGGAGAAGAGGTGGAGAAGTGGTAAGTCCACATCTTCTTCACGCAGACGTCAAGAAGACGTTTTTAATGAAACGTCTTCCAAAAATCTAACAGTCTGCGCACTTAAAAGCTCTTCCCGCGTCTGATGTGCGCAGATGAAGAGGTGGAGAAGAGCTTTTGAAGAAAAAACAAACATCACCTGAAACTTTGTAAATACAATGCATGAAAGAATAAAATGGAAACATGTAAACCCAACATGGGTAACTATAGAAGACGTGGGATACATGAGTGCACTAACAAACAAGCACAAAATAATGCAAGACTTGAAGTAAACATGTAGGTGACCTAAAACGTAAGTATTGGAGGTGCTTCATGAGTGACGTAGACAAAGACGTTGTAACGACATGTATCAAGAACTCTATGAAAAATATTTAGCTACGGTTATGAAAAACAAACAAATAAAACCGTTCTGATTGGATAAGCCAAACCGACAGTTTTGTGTGGACAATTTGAACGTATAAATGCTTTTTCATTAAAATTTTTAAAAAAGATAAGGATGTCTTATGCACCTTACACAAATGCACAACTACATATTCAAAACCGAGAAAAAAAAATAACAGCAAACAACCGTTTCAGTTTATACGCCCAGTTCCAAGTTCAATACCATAAAACACGATTTTCAAATCATAGGTTTTAAACAAAACCATATAAATCTCAAACCATCTTAACCAACTAATGTTCTCTCGTTATGACAGTTCGATCAGCCTAAACAGTTTCCGAACACCCGTGTGAAAATGTTTGTTAGGGGACTAAAAGAGTATATTGATAAAGGTGCAAGGGTGGTCTTGGTGATTAACTCAAGCAAAACCTGTAGAACAAATGAACAATGAACAATCCCTATCCCTCTTTGCGTGAGTAAAACCTTTCGAACATCTCAAACACCATCAGAAATTAGCGATGCTCACTAGTTGCAGCATTCGAGCTATTTGGATCCTCAACAATCAAGACGTCGTCGTCTTCTCTCGGTAATTTCAATCACTCTACTCATAAATCACTAGGGTTCATGTGCGTTTAACTACAACAGATCCAATTTGTTCAATTCGTAAGTCTAATTATCAATTTTATGATTGTTGGATACCCTTTTGTTGTTGAATTTGAGCAGGAGGTTTCCCGTAGTTGAGAGACGTTGGATTGTTGCTTGTAAGAAAGCAAATCGAGATTCGAATGTGTTGTTATCGTCTCTTCCGACGGATTCAGAGCTAGCTGCTGCGTTCGTGGAACGAAAAAAGAGGTTTTTGGATATTCAGATTTGTTATTCGTGTATCTTTGATAAAGGAATGATTTTGGTTACTTGTGTCACATATTTAAGGTTTCCTGACACCTGTTGAGATTAGTACTGACTAATATATGAACTTCCAGTTATGGAAAATGTATTTAGATGCTCTGGTTAATGTGTCATGTTCTTCTTGTTTATAAAGCAGACTTCGTTGATTTGCTTGGTGATTTGTTCAAATACAGGTGTACACATATGTGTAACTGTGAGCTGTTTTTAATGACACTTAACTGATTTAACACATATGCAGGGAAGGGTCTGCGCGTGGGTATGGGATACGGGTCAAACAGTCAGTTGAAGGGTCAGATTCATGGGTTGATGATCCAATTATGCGCCATATTATAAGTCTTCATGTTAAGAAAGAAGAAAGTGGGGAAGATTGTACATTTTGGCCACTCATTTTGCATGCCAAAGGTCAATATTACATCCTTGTACTGCCCTTGGTTGAACCGGATCATTTGAAAGCCTACAACACACTAAGTAGGAGGTCTGATTGTGGCAATGGTGTTGGAGTTGATGGAAATTTGTCTTCCCTCTTGCTTCAACTTCCATGCATCACAGGGTATGGTAAGTTATACTTGCAAATTTAGTCTTCACAGGAACTTCTACCAAGTGTATGAGATGTTGGTCTGTTCACTAACACCTTTTTGTTTGTAGCCTCTAAAAGATATACCTACTTTAATGTTGAGATTATTGTAAACAATGGTTCAATCGAATGATTTCATTCCAATAGAAACAGACAATATATACAAGATGAATACCAACAACCTTCCTATTCTATCTAAGGAAAACATTGACTAAGTATCCCACTAAATCAGTAATTGACACCTAATTTACAGCTAATAAAATAATACAATAATACATGTTAATACACCCCCTCAGTCGGTGCGGGAGGAGGGCGAATGCACAGACTGGAACGAAATCGATTAAACAGTTGTCGGGGGAGCCCTTTGGTGAAGATGTCTGCGAATTGAAAATCTGCTGGAACATGTAGAACGCGTACATCCCCGATGCGCACTTTTTCTCGAACAAAATGGATATCAAGTTCCACATGTTTGGTTCGTTGGTGTTGCACTGGATTTTCAGATAGATAAACCGCAGAAATATTGTCACAATAAACAACTGTGGCCTGCCGAGTTGGTACCATAAGCTCTAACAGCAGATTGCGAAGCCATGTTGTTTCGGCAACAGCATTTGCAACTCCTCTATACTCGGCCTCGGCGCTGGATCGAGAGATAGTTGGCTGTCTCTTGGATGACCATGAGACCAAATTGTCGCCTAGAAATACACAGTAGCCTGATGTAGATCTTCTTGAGTCGGGGCAGCCCCCCCAATCAGCATCAGAGTATGCAACAAGTTTGTGTGATCGAGAGGGAGTAATGTGAAGGCCGTGGGCAATGGTTCCTTTTAGATATCTTAGGACGCGTTTCAAAAATTGGAAGTGTGAGTCCCGTGGTGCATGCATGAATAGGCAAATTTGTTGCACCGCATAAGTTAAGTCTGGCCGAGTAAAAGTGATATATTGTAGTGCTCCAGCCAATTGACGATAGAGTGTTCCATCAGGCAACAAATGTCCACTTGTGGCACTTAATTTTGAAGCTGTGTCAACCGGTGTGGTTGATGGTTTGCAATCCGACATATTTGCTCTAGCAAGAATAGCTTCTGCATAATTTGTTTGGGACAAAAAAAGACCACCTTTAGATTTAGAGACATTTATACCAAGGAAATGGTGGAGATGGCCCAGATCTGTCATGCGGAATTCCTTTGAGAGAGAGTGAATGATATGTTGAAGTAACTTATCTGAGGAGGCTGTCAAAATAATATCGTCAACATATAGTAATAGATAAGCCGTATCATTACCTTGACGATAGACAAACAAAGATGTGTCTGTCAAAGCTGATTTGAAACCGCATTGAAGTAGATAAGAGGCAAATCGGTCATACCACGCCCGTGGTGCTTGTTTCAGGCCATATAATGACTTGGTTAGCCTACACACATGGTGAGGAAACTGTTTACTTGTGAATCCCGGTGGCTGAAACATGTATACCATTTCGTTTAGGTCTCCATGAAGAAACGCATTTTTGACATCTAGTTGATGGATTTTCCATCCCTTAGAGACGGCAAGGCTTAAGACTGTACGGATAGTGGTTGGTTTAACGACGGGGCTGAAAGTCTCATCACAATCGATGCCAATTTGTTGGCTTTTGCCATTGACCACTAACCGGGCTTTATACCGTTGAAGAGAGCCATTTGCATTAAATTTGTGGCGGAAAAGCCACATGCAGCGGATAACATTTGCATTAGGAGGCCTTGGAACAAGTTCCCAGGTGTTATTGTCCATCAAGGCTTGATATTCTTCGGTCATGGCTGCATGCCAATTTGGATCAGTAAGGGCTTTAAGGTGTGAGGTTGGGATGGGGGAGATGGAGGTATCGGTTTGGGTGTGTAGGTTTACGTGTGCACGGGTTTTAATGGTTCCATCTTTTGTGCGAGTTGTCATGGGATGACAGGGTTTAGGGGCCGTTTGCTGGAGTGGACCAGTGGGCTTGTGAGATGGGCCACTAGGTTGAGAGGTGGGCTCTGACTGACTCGATGGCGGGGGTTGTCTAGATCTACGTTGGTATGTGAACTGGACAGGTGGTACGGGTGTTGGGGCAGGAATGGAAGGGGCTGGTGGAGTGGGGTTGGTAGGGGCAGTTTGTGTGTTAGGTGTGAAGTCTGTTGAGGAATGTTGATAAATGAGAGGGGAGGGGTCTAGGAATGAATAGTTATGGGAGGAGGTTGAACCTGCATAAGGAAAAGTTAACTCGTCAAATGTGACATGACGGCTTAGGATGATTTTCCCGGAAGAGATTTCGAGACATCGGTAGCCCCGGTAATCGGCAGGATAACCAAGGAATACGCAGCGGGTTGAACGAGGTGAAAGTTTATTAGATCGTGTAGACGATGTGTTTGGGTAACACAAACAGCCAAACACCCGTAGGTGATCATAAGTGGGCTGTTTAAGGTATAAAACAGAGGTGGGAGTTTGAAAATTCAGCACAGATGTAGGTAATATATTGTGAAGGTAACAAGCCGTGTGGAGTGCTTCTACCCAAAAGGTCGGTGGTAGAGATGCATGAGTGAGAAGTGTGAGCATGATGTCATTCAACCTACGAATCATACGTTCGGACTTCCCGTTTTGCTGAGAGGTTTGAGGACATGAGAAACGGAATTGAAGACCATTTGAATGTGCGAAAGTTTTAAAGGAGAGGTTATCAAATTCACCCCCTAAGTCACATTGAAAAGAACGTATGACAGTGTTGAATTGGGTTTTAATGTAGTTATGAAAATTAGAGAACTTAGTGAATGTTTCAGATTTAAATTTGAGTGGGAAGACCCATGTGTATTGCGTGAAATCATCAACGAGCACCATATAATATTTATAACCTGTTTTGCTTGTGATCGGTGAAGTCCATAAGTCACAATGCACAATGTCAAAGGGCAATATAGTATTGGACTGAGACATGACAAATGGTAAACGTTTGTGCTTAGATAGTTGACAAGAGTTGCAAACTAAGGTCTTAGCACGCTTATTACATGAAATAAATTTATTTGAAACAAGATGATCAAAAACCGGAAAACCCGGATGGCCCAAACGATCATGCCAATGGTCTTGAAAGGTGG
Organism: Flaveria ramosissima; assembly: GCA_025215565.1. Taxonomy (NCBI): domain Eukaryota; kingdom Viridiplantae; phylum Streptophyta; class Magnoliopsida; order Asterales; family Asteraceae; genus Flaveria; species Flaveria ramosissima. The sequence goes on from CM046044.1 coordinate 54,479,850, forward strand.
ATGCAAGAGCAGCAGACGAAGCAGGTGTTGTGACAGGGTAGGTGACGGGATAAAGGTGACTGGAGCTATTGTGGCGTGTTAGGATCTTGCCAGTCTTGAGTTCCTTCACAGAAAAACCGTCAGGGTCAAATTCAACAGACACATTGTTATCAATAGTAAATTTTCGTACGGAAATAAGACTTTTGATGACATTGGGTGTGTAAAGTATGTTTTTGAGGTGTAGGTCTCGGGTAGAGGTTTGGAAGGATGAGTGTCCAGATCCAAGAACCGGCATGCGAGCACCATTACCTACAAAAATCGAACCAATAGGACTAGATAACAATGGGTTTGTGATTTTACCTTGGTCTCCGGTTAGATGGTCAGAAGCACCCGAGTCCATGTACCACTGAGTGTCTTCGGTGTCTAAAGTCATTGCTTGTAGGGCCTCACCAAGTTGGGTTGGTTCCAGTGGGTCAAGACTAGCGAAATGGGCCTGATTGGTTGAGGAAGAGCCTTCTGAGGAGTGGGCTGGCTGCTTTGTGCTTGGGCCGGTTTGGCCTGATGAAGGTGTGCGCCAGGGCTGGGCCCAACCTGCCTGGGTTGGGAATGGGCAGGGTGGAGGTGTCCAGTAAGCCCAGTAAGGGGGCGGCCCAGCCTGCCTGTAGAAATCAGGGCGGTGCGGTGGTGGATTTGTGTGCCCCCGACCACGGGGAATATTTGAAGCTGGGTGTCGTCGGTTGCTGTTGAGGGGTCTGCTGTTCCCCCGGCGACGGGTTCCTGGTGGTGGATCGGAAGACTTGTGCTGGGATACGGCAGCCATGGCTGTGGAGGGTGAGAGGCTGTCGCGGGTTGCTTGACGCTGGCTCTCGAGTTGGAGCATGTTACAAGCCGATTCCCAGTCGGGAAGATTTTGGTTAATGAGAGCGCCGATGGTGTCAAACTCGGCTGGTAATCCACGGACGAGTTGTAACACTAATCGCTTCTCATTGACGGGACAATCAACATCATTTAGCTGATTGCCGAGATCCCGAAGTTTCTGACAATAGGACTCAAGGGAGGGCATTGACTTGAGAGTGAGGTTGTTAAACTCATGCTCAAGGGCAGCCGCTCGCGAGCCCTTGTTGTTAAGAAATATGGTTTTGAGCCTGTTCCAAGCCTCGTGAGCAGTGGAATCAGACTGAAGCACCCGAACAAGATATTCGTCAGACAATGTTCCGTAGATCCATTGTAAGACGACCGCATCAAGTTCAGACCAAGACTCGTAAGCCGGATCTGTTTTGGCAGGTGGAGGAGTGCCGTCGATATGAGCCATTACTTTGTAACCTCGTGCGTGCAACTGGAACAAGGTTGTTGGTATTCATCTTGTATATATTGTCTGTTTCTATTGGAATGAAATCATTCGATTGAACCATTGTTTACATGGTATCAGAGCCTTAGGGTTCTGTGCACCACCACAAAAACATACAAACCCTAGCCCTCGCCACCGAGTTCAAACCCTAGACAGGGCGGTGTGCCGCCACCGCCGCCGCCCTGTCCCACCTTTGTATTATGTTTCGTTTCTTATTTGTTTTCTGATTTTAGTTGAATAAAGCTTCGTTATCGACTGGATATTCAAACAATATATCTATTCTTTTGGTTGGTACACAATCATATTCTTGGTTTATTCTTGAATTATGACTCACAAAATGCAACAATCACTGGTTGGTTCTTTTTTTCTTTTTCTTTATTCTCGATGTTTTAGTCGTACCAAGGACCACAGTCCACGACCATCGATCTCAAACTACGGTTTGATTAATTTTTTTTCTTCTTTTTACGTCTACGGATGTTTTCTCTTGATCTACAGATCCAAAACACCGCCGCCTGAACGCGGTCATGTGCCTTGCTTTCTTTTTATTCCTTTAGCTTTAATCTCTTGATCTACGGATACAAGTGACAACCGGCTACTAGCCTCGAGAAGTCATGAACGACTATGGTCGTCAATTATTGATTTATCATTCCGAGAATGAAGAACCGAGAATCAAGAACCAATTATCTATCAAGCCAACTATGGGTAACACAATCAACCAAAACATGGATGACAACATCAAGCACAACATCGTCTTTTGGCAAAAGTTTGGATAGTTGAGTCGATTGAAGCATGTTTATCTTATTATTATTGATTTATGTTTTTTTTTTGTTTTCCAGTCTTAGCGTACGTTACTTCCGCTACGACTGCGGGGGAGTATTAGAATATATTATTAGGGTTTGATTAGAATGAGCCCACGGGCCCAGTTAGGTTTTTAGGGTTACTTGTTATCTCTATATATTGTAACCTAACTGTTCAATAATATTATTCAGTATTTTACCATCTTACAATTATGGCATATTCTTTAACATTGCACTGGTTGTTGCTTCAATGCATCCTGTTTATCTGGCTTATATATGTATATACCTTGCTAAGATATACTTTTTTGGTTTAATAAGTATGTTGATTTTGAATATTTCCTTTTGGTATGCTGTGCTTATCTTGAAATGCAGAAGTTTAACATTAAATTAAAGGAGAAATCGGTTAATCTAGTAAATGATAGGAAACAGTGTGCCAGGTGCTAGAACCAAGATTAGTAGAAAGATTTGAAACCAGTGTTAAAAGTTACTTTGGAAGAGCGAGGTTAAGTTGGTAAAGTTAAAAGAATTATGTATTTAAATGCACACCAGAAATAAGTATCCATTGAGATGAGAAGCCATGTGCTTAAAAACACTAGTTGTAAGCATTTCTTGCAAAGAGGATATGTTAGTTTCAGAAAGGTCAAAGCTCTCTTTCTAAAATTGATAATTAAGACCTACCAAAGAACACATAATAGCCATTTTTCACTTCACCTGTTGCTCATGTTGCACGTTGATATCAACACTGCATGGTAAAAAGGCAATTAGCTCTCCTTAAGCCCTTCAAAAGTTCATGAAGTATGCTTGAGCAAACAAATCGTGGTCAGGATGAGAAAAGCCTTGCAGACTTCATGAATATGAGAAATATTTCTCTTCCTAAGTGGAGAATTCTATATAAATTTTGTGATCTTTTGCATATTTACAATGATTAATCATGCCAACTGCTCTTATCAATTTGAGTTCCTTGGGGTTATAAACTAATGTATGATATTTTATCAAACATAAAACCTTGTACAAGCTTCTTTTCTCTACAACTTGACTTGTTCTTCAACAGCATCTGGTTCACCCTAGCTTTAAGATACCTGATTGCTTCTGCTTTAGCTTCTTCCCTATATCACATGTTAAGGATACTTTTTTACTTTCACATTACTAAGGTTTTTCTTTCTCTACAGAGCATTCATGGTGGCCCATGTTCTAGGTGACATAATTACATCAGATCTCCAAGAACCAGAAGTAGTTATAAGTGCCGGGCCTTCTGTTGGTGGCTTATTGGATTCTTTAACTGGAAGTATTGGTATTTCTGCCAGACCAAAACCTGTAGCACCGCCAATTGCTGCTTCCACCAGCTCCACCGCCGTTGGCGGTGGCTCCGTTACCTCAGACGCTCCAAAAATTGGTCCCAGGAACCTTGATAAAGATGCACTTCGAAGCTTTATTAGTACGGCAATGCCCTTCGGTTAGTGAACTTTTATATTTCAATTTTTTATTTCTATTCTCATCTCCAATATGATTATTATTACATGCTACTTGTTTTAATCTGTAGGTACACCCTTGGACCTCAGCTACTCGAATATTTCTGCAATTAGGACTAATGGTTTCTCGTCATCTGATGTACCTCCTGTAGACAGCAAACAACCAGCTTGGAAACCATATCTGTATAAAGGTAAGCAGAGGCTGCTATTCACAATTCACGAGATTGTTAATGCAGCAATGTATGACCGAGATGAGATTCCTGACAGCTTATCGATATTGGGTCAAGTAAACTGTCGGGCAGAATTAGAGGGGCTGCCTGATGTCCTGTTTCCACTGACAGCATTAGACAGTAAACGGATCGAGATATTATCGTTTCACCCATGTGCTCAAGTTCCCGAACAAGGTGGCGGTGATAAACAAGCAGTGATGTTTTCACCACCACTTGGTAATTTTGTATTGTTACGGTATCAAGCTCCTTGTTCTGTAGGTGTTCCAGTTAAGGGATTTTACCAGCTTTCAATGGTATCTGAAAATGAAGGTGCTTTCTTATTTAAGTTATCTTTAATGGAAGGTTATAAGGCACCACTAACTATGGAATTTTGTACGGTGAGTATGCCTTTTCCTAGAAGAAAGGTAATTTCATTTGAAGGGACACCTTCTATCGGTACGGTTTCTTATACCAAGCACTCTGTTGAATGGAAAATTATACCGAGTGGGCGAGGGGTTGGTGCAAAGAGTATTGAAGCAACTTTTCCAGGAACTGTTAAGTTTGCTCCATTGAAAAGTCAAAGCCCAGTCGACTCTGGATCTGTTCAAGGTGGTGGTGATGAAGATAGTGATACGGAAATAGAGCAGGGAAATAACATGGTTAATGTAGAGGAATACTTGATGGAGAAAATGAATAAACATCTTCCAGCTGTTGATTTAGAAGAACCGTTTTGCTGGCACGCTTACAGCTATGCAAAGGTACGTGTTAAATTTTTTGTTTTGTTTTTATGTTACGATTTTTATTCACATTTCATTTGCATATGTTCTTGGGTTTATTAGAGTCTGTTAGCTTACGCAAAACTAAGTATACAAAACTGCATAGGTTTCTTTCAAGATGGTGGGGACATCTCTCTCAAGAATGACGATAGATCCTAAATCTGTGAGTGTACTCATGATGCTTTTTAATCTATTATTACTGCAACCTTAAGTTTAAAAAAACCATAATGTTCATAATTTTTTTGTACTTTGATATTGACTTATGACTAATCGACATGCAGGTAAACATCTTTCCATCTGTGAAGGTACCTGTGGAGTATTCAACCCAGGTGATTTTCTCATCCTATGCCTCTCTTTTACAATTGATTTTATGATTGCCACCTCGTCTAGACCTTTCAAAGCGCTCCTAAGGAAATGTCATCAAGATCAACACACTTACATGCTTTGAGAAACCTAAATAAATTGGGTTCATTTTTTATTTCTATATCTTTATAATTTAAAAACAGGATAATTACTAGATAAAACTTATAAAATCCATAGCTACCATTTGCAAGGTTCTAATGGGCAGTACATATAAGTGGGTGTAGCCCCCCAACAAAGTGTTAAACATATCTTGTATCTAGAGGTAGCAACTTTGACACATTTACTTATAAATGAGTAGATTTGGGTTAAATTTAAATATTAGCTAAAATGGCAACACTGATAAAAGATGCTAAACATGTGAAAGTTGTTAAAAGTGGGCTGGAGTGTATATTTCATGCACCTCAACCTCCTAAATTGTTGTACCAAAGTTGGATTATTATCTTAATATTATTGTTTATATAACGTAACACAGTGATTATTTATCTAATATTAAAATAATTAGACATCAGAGTGTTAATACCCATCCTTACCTGATAACCCAATCTATTTTGACCCCTTGTTCCCCAACTTGCCACATCTCTGTAGAAGCTTATTAAGTTTGAATGCTTGCCCTTGATAGTCATTTTTCATTTTCTAACAAACAGGTTCACTCTGGGGATTATATCTTATGGAATACATTAGGAAAATGCCCTGTTGCTGCTACACCAGCAAACTGACAAATTTTTGCTCTATCCTGCGAGTGTTTGACTGTGAGGTGTATGGTTTCTTTCTTGTGTATTGATGCGGGTTTAATTTAAACTCGACTCAAGTGGTGCACACCTTTTGGTACCTTCATTTTGTTGATGCAATTTCTCCTCAACATTTATTTATATCTTTTTGTTCATTTTTGTTGGACGCGTTCTCTTCTCAACATGTACACTGATCGTTTGATTTTTAATCCACATATGAAACAATTCCTAAAAACAGGTCGTTTTGTTTGTTCATTCTTGAAATCCTACAAAAGCAACTTCTTTTATGCTAGTTTATTTTTTGATATGCTTGTGATAGTTCATGGTTAATTGCAGAACTCTATATTATGATTAAGATGCAGAGAATCAATGGAAAGTTTAATGATTATGAACAATGTAGCTCATTTCACAGCAATTTGGGTCTTGTTCTTGGGTTGGATTGTAACTGACATTTTTGAGTCCAGAGATGAGATGCGACATGTAGAGAACCTGAGGCCACGGCCTTGGGCCCCATCCTCTGATGATCAATTTTGTATGCGAATCTATGTATGTGTAACAACCATAAGAGAGGAGAGAGTAGGGTAGAGATAGTATGTCTAGGAGAGTAGGAGAGGAATGACACTTCTTCAAGTGGCTGCCCAGCTACCTCTTCATTAAGACGTATGGGGGCCGAACCTGACTAGGATCGTACAACAAATAAGGTGCTAGTTTATAGTTAAGTGTTGGTTGTACATATTTTACGGGCGATAAGGTGTGAGTTTATAGTTATTGTTGGTTGTACGTGTTTTATTATTTATTGGTTTATGGCCTGTGGTTACTAGGTATCTTTAAATCTTTTCACTTGTATATTTTGGGATTCTCTCTCCATTGTAAATAAGTAGATACTTTTTTCAATCCAAGCTAAGTCTCTTGGTATGATACAAACCTAGTTCATCGTGTTCACGTTCAAGATGTTCAAGAGGCCGCTTGTTTCTTCTCCAATTGGTTTCGTTCAAGCAACCTTTTTTTAACAGATTTTCGCATCTCGTTGTTGCCCTCATCAGTGTGTGAGACCTCCAGTTATAGCTGTCTTTTCTTGATTGCCGTCATGAGAATAGTTTGAACCACCTTGTGTTATATTTTTAATTCGATGATCAAATCATTTTGCATCAATTCTTGTTCCAACTCAATACAGCCTCAACAACCATACTTGTTTAGTTTCTTTATATCAACGGGCGACCAAAGAATCATACTGCTTTAAGAAACCAAATTGCTTTAGGAATAATCAACTTTGCATTAGGTTTGTGCATCCCCATGGAACTTAACTCTAGTTATTTGGTTCGTAGAGCTTGTTTGTTTCGAAAGCATTCGCAAGTTTGGGCAAAGAAGACCATCTAACTAAACAACCTTCTAACTTAGTTGCATCTCCCACCTCCCGGTCCTAAAACTCGAATGACTACTACCATTCCTAACCAGATTGGTGCTACTCCCACTTACACATTTAGGCTGAGGAGTATAGTAGAGTTTAGTCGTCGCTGACCTCCTAGTTGACCAATCTAGGTCGGCAAGCCAACTCAGTTCATTTAGGTATATTCTTTAATCAATAGTCATCTAATCAGAGGTCGACATAATAGACACTTAGACATTCCCTCAGTTTGTTCAACCCCTTTATGTTAAGATGAAATTTCAAATTGTTGATATCATCACTAAATCTCTCCACAAGACTTAGATTTTAGAGTAAATTATTGTTTTCGTCCCTGATGTGTGACAAAAATCACGGGTTCAGTCCAATAGTTCATTTATTACATTAACGGTCCAATAGTTTCAAGTTTTGTTTCAATTTCACCCAAGTCACTAACACCGTTAGAGTTTATTCTGTTAAATGATGTAAAAAGATATTTTTGCCCCTGAATTTAATAAACACCCATCCCTATCCCCACCCAACCCATTTCCCTCATCTCTCTTTCTCTCTATCTTCTCTCTTCTCTTTCTCACACACACAAAGGTGCACCCCTAGACCACCATCACCTCCGGTGACTACATCCACCGCCATCGTGCACCGTCACCACCTATAACCCACCGACCATCGCCAAATCCGGCACCCCTAGACCACCGTCACCTCAGGTGACCACAACCACAACCATCGCTCGCCACCACCATCTAAAACCGCCGGCCACCACCATCTAAAACCACCGCCTGCACCACCCTCCCCAACCGCCGACTGCACCACCCTCCCCAACCGTCGCCTGCAGCATCCTCCCGGACCGCCGCCTGCACCACCCTCCTCAACCGCCGTCTGCACCACCCTCCCCGGCCACCACCTCCACCAGGACCACCACCACCACCCTAGCAACCCTTCCCCCACCGCCGTCGACCTGACCACCGATAACAATCGTCGCCGCCGCCTGAAACCCACCGGCCACCACCATGAAACCCTTATCTTCTCTCTAATCTTTCTCTCTCTTTCATCTAATGTTGGATGAAGACACGAGTCGGTGGTGTGGTAGCGAGAGTGGTGGTGGTGACGACCTAGCGGCGGGGAGGTGGTTGGGGATGGAGGTGGCGACCAGAGGTGGTTGGGGGTGGCGGCGACACCGGAGGTGGTTGGGGATAGAGGTGGCGCCCAAAGATGGTAGGGGTGGCAGTGGTGGCCGAAGGTGGTTGTGGTGGTCGAAGGTGGTTGTGGTGGTGGTGGCACCGCAAGTGGTTGGGGGTGGAGGTGGTGGATGGTGTTCTCTAGACGTGTGTGTGTGTGAGAGAGAGAGATAGAGATGGGGGTGGGGATAGGGAATGGGAGTTAAAAATATCAAGGGGTATAATAGTTTTTTATATGATTTAACTGAACAAACATTAACGGTGTTAGTAGTGTGGACTCAATTGAAATAAACCTTAAAACTATTAGACCGTCAGTGTAATAAATGAAGTATTGGACTGAAACCGTGATTTTCATCAAACCCCAAGGACGAAAATAATAATTTACTCTAGATTTTATATGTAATAAGTTGAACATGATATACATGCTTCAAGACTCCAACTTAAAAAGTGATAGTTATACATATTTTAATTATTAATTAGTTTATGGCCTATGGGCCTATAGATAGGTGCCTCCAAATTCTATCACTTGTATACATTGTAGGTTTTATTCTCGTAAATCATCATATAATGTCTCATTCTTGTTTTATTAAGTACCATCAATACTAGGATCTAACTCAAGAGACCTATATGTAAAGAGGGGTCCAATCCATCTCATTGAAATAACCATTACAACCAAGCTCCAATCTTTCTTCTTACATCATTAAACATCATCCACCTATGGTAACTACACTAAGTCACCCGGGAAATAATACCACATAATGTTACAATAACCCTTTGCTCTACGACGCGGATACAAAAACAGGTCAACCTGTGTCAATAAGGCATCAAAACTATCATCTGCGTTGTTGTTCAACGGGCGGGTTCTGATCATTGGTTAACAAACCCTGGTGGAAATGAAGAGTTTGTGAAAAATTACTTCCCACTGACCCAAACATCTCTGACCGCGGTGGTGTAACATCCGGTTTCACTTCTGTTGGTTGGAAACTACTACTGCTTCCACCTTCAACACCATCTTCAACACCTAACTGATGCAATAAGATCATTGTTTTATAAGTTTTAATAAGAATGCAATTATAAAAATCATAACTTGCGACAAATTGAAACAGGTTATAATGATTCTCACATTGCATAAGCCGTTAACATGGACAACAATGATTGTAATATCATCTGTCCGATTCTCATGCTCCAACCATAGCTTGTATGATTCTGCAGCAACTGCAGCACACGCGCTCCTGGGATCCATGTATCTATCAACCTAAACAACAGCAAACAAAACACGGGTTAGTAAATGATATTATTATTTGATTAAAGAGAACAACAAGCTACATACATACATACCATATCAACGACAGCTTGGCTAGATAGGAACTCAAACACACCATCACTTGCAAGTACAAAAAACGGGTTCTTAGCTGTGAGTTGAACCACTGAAACTTCAGGAACCGCGACAACACCAATCTTTTCTGCAATGCTATCACCTACACTACGCGTAAAAGCAGTCCCTGGATACATCCCATTTCGCATCCATAACCGCGGTGGATCACTACCAGCATTCTCCTCATCACCCCATGATTGAACACTCGGATCTTTAACCCCTTCAACTTGATCAACACTCAAAACTCTAGCCCCACACTCTTTCACCCTCTGACACTCATCATTCCTAAAAGGGGTTTGATCCTGAGACAAATCTTGAGCAACAACATGACTATGATCACCTTCTTTTAACGAAATTACAGCTCTCGAATCACCCACATTAGCAACATAAAGCTTATCACCAACAACAAGAACAGTAATCGCGGTCGTGCCACTCATTGAATCATCAATTTCAGCATTATCATGAAGCTCACTATTAGTTGTGGTGAAAGCCAAGTTAAAAGCTTTAATAGGATCATCAATCAAAGCATCATCACTACATAGAATCTCAACAAGTCTGTTCTTGACAAAGTTTGAACATTGCTTGCCAGAATGACCATGCCCATCAAAAACACCAAAGAAATGAACATTGGGGTTACCTTGAATGCTTGTTTTGATGCAAAAACAATCTTGATTTTCTTTATTAGGTGTATCAGGATAATACCCTCGTCGTGTAAGCACAGCACACTCCAGCTTAAAGTTATGTGAAGGTATGGGGACAACTTCTAATAGCTCATCTGCAGTTGCATTTCTATCTTTCTTCCCCTTGATCCTTTTACCATCACCATCAGACCAAGATGATGGATACCTTTGACCACATTTGCAACAAACACAACCCATGTCACAATGCTTAAACCACTTCAAGTTTCAAAGGCCACACCCAAATGAAACCTTGAACGCACACCACCTGTTTGTGAAAATTCCCAAGAGAATCAAGAACAAAATCACAGAGGGGATCAGACCCAAATCAAATTGATGATAAACAAACCCTAGAAGAGGCAAAAGGGTGTTAATTTATTAGGGTGATTGGTAATTTGGCACCATCTTGATTGATGTTCTTTGTTGCGTCAACGATGATTGCGATGTTCTTGAAAAGAGTCTCTTTTTGATGGGATAAACCATTCAACACGTAATCACATTTTGTCCAAAATGTAATAGGAAGGTTCTGGGAATTGATGGGTGAATGGAAATGAACAACAAAGGGGGGAACCCCAAAATCAAAATCAAATCTCATACAAAAGATGGAAAAGAAAGAGTGAATTCATTTTGGTTGTAAAATATGAATTATTGTTTTATATTTCCTTTCTAAATAAGTATTATGTGACACTTTTATGAATTGTTACGACGAGAGTATATAATCATCCATTATGTTTGAACATTGATATAAGATTTATCCTACACTTTCTTCGTTAATAAGTCTTTGTATTTGATCTTCTCGTACCAACACTGGTACCAACTTCAACTTTTTGTTTTAATGTTTGTTTCATCTTTATATTTTTTTTTTTTCTTTCTAACAAATGATTACCTTGGAGCTTTTATAGCTTTTATATGCTACAAGCTCATTTTTCAAGGTCGTTAAGAGTGTTTGTTGTGTAATTCAAGATTGTTGGTGGACTTCTATCTTCAAGTATTGTATTTTTGTACTTGTCACGAGCATACATAAACTATATAATAAATGATAAATAGTTAAATAATTGTTATGGGTATCTAAAGGTGTTTTTTTATATGAAAGGGCTATTGTAATGTTCAATGCTATTCTTTTTCAACTTTATTTTGTTCAAACAAATATTATGTAACTGCACTTGTTGAATTATTTCAAGTCGACTACTTAGTTATTGATGTAAGGAATTTCATGTTAACATGTGTCCATTTTGTTGTAAAACCCAAGATGTTCGTGTACACTAGGAAGTCAAGTTTCAAGAACCTACCTACATATGTTGTTTCCTTAAGTCTAGCAATCGTATGTGCAATGCTTCTCAACCATCATGGACACCAAATCAATTTCTCCATCCGACCACAACTGGGTTACTTCTTGTACGTTTATTTAGCTCAATGCATGTTCTCATAGAAATACCAAGATTATAATCAACAAGTTTTGGTGTAATTTAGTGACATGTGTTTCTTGTTTATCCTTTTGTTTTCTCACTAGTTATAGACACAAAAGATAACAACACAATATAATACAACTAAAAGATAACAACATTATAGTTACTTTATATGAGGCAATAGTTGCAACAACAACACACTTCTTTAATAACATTTTTTGTGTATACCAATAATAACATTAACTTATTACTTAATTATGTGCGTGAAGTACAAGGGTTGGATTCTTTCCACACTAACCTAATTTTTATTATAAAACCAAACACACGGTAGACAAGTGCACCTTTTGAAGAATAGTATAACATTGGTAACAACCGACTATCATCTAAGAATAAAGTAATTTTTGATAGTAAACTCTCACATTTTATTAGGCGATGAAAACAGTGAATTGTTGCTTAACTACTTCAATAGACAATTAAAATAAACAGATTAATTAACAAGAGAATATTAACAATAAGGAAGTATCACATTGGCTCTAGAATTCTCCAAGTTAATGCCCGATAACATGCGTGTAAAAATAGGCAAGATCACATTAACCACATAAGTGACTAAGTTCCTCTTAAGAATATCAAGTCACATAATTTTTAGAAAGCTAGTAATGAGAACTTACAAAATAGCCACCTAGAATCATGCAATTAAGTCCGAGTAATAATATCATGGGATTGTTTTAAATGATTAGACTAGATTCTAATCATTTAAAACAATGAATAGCAAAATTAACCACCTCAAGTTTATTAAAGTAAACAATTATTATGCATTATTTCAACTTATGTCATCCACCCAATTATATAAACTAGCTTCGTGTCAAATGAGCATAGACAAATAAATGGCTTGTCAAGAACATAACATATTCCCAAATGTATATAAGGATGCACATTTATAGATTTATCATAAATATTCAAGAATCCATCAACCATTCCTAGTGTGAATGCCATGATCTAGCACATAGACATAAATTTCATGAACAAATATCTAAAACACAAAGTGTTCCAACATGTTATGCATAAACACTTACAAGATTAAATACTTGTTAAAATACATAAACACACATACTCATTGAAAACAATCATATAAATATCATAACAAACACATAATCTTGCCAAATTCCGCACATACTTGTCAAACATTAGCTAGTTACATCATAATAGTCATGAAAGCAACATAAGAGTTCAAAACATTTTTTTTACAACTGTATGATCTACTTCTAAGGATAAATGATCTTAATCGGGTCCACTTATCTGTTTTCCAGCCACCAAGTTAGGAGGAAACCCATCACTATAAAAGCCCCCTTGGCTCAAGTCAGTGTATTTTTTTCTTCAAGTGAGACTCGAACCCATAACCTACCAATTAGAAGCCATGGGGCTACCACTAAACTAGAACACTTTATGGTAAGAGTTTAAAACAGTTACAAGAAACATAATAGGAAAAACCAAAGTATTGACCTACAAATGTAAACGGATGAGATGGTCTTCCTTGTTTCTGATTATCTTCAAGAAATGAAATAGGAGGATTTGAAAACGTAAAACAAGGTGCAAATAGGGTGTAGTAGCTTCAAGGGTGAATAGTGGCTTCAAACTCTTAAGGTGTTGTCCAGAACCTTACACTAAACTCTCCAAAAACTCATAATAAAACCACTCCTCTTTCGGGTGTAAAATGGTTGCATAATACATTGGACAAAAGCATGGTCACACTTGCTTAGTGGCATGGTCACGTTGGACCACTTACACGATTGCGTAATAGTTTACTTTTCTCAAACGTGTCCGAACCTGGTCTATGGTGTCATTGGCCAACTCTTGGTCAGATTTTTCGATTAGTATAAGGTGTGGTTGTGCTTGCTAAGAGGTGCGATCATGTTATGTATGATGAAATAGCCTGGAATTTCTAAATTTGCTAGGTGTTTACATGCTTGGCACCCAGCGCGGTCATGCTACCTCGAAAATCCCGTGAGCGAGGTCTGTGCCTTGATCATGATTTCGAGGAAACTAGTCAACACAGTTACGCTTAGAACACGACGCGATCATGCACAACACCAATTTTTCAAAAAACTTTACTTTTTCGACCAGAATCACACAAAGTTCAATACCTTGCCTCTTTATCTACAAAATCACAAATTAATCATTTAAGTCTCAAAACAATTATTTCCATTGGTAAAAAACATCTCAACCAAGGATAAAACCATATGAATACATGTATAGATCTATACACAAAATATTATCGCACTAGAAATTTGTTTGTACTCAAGCAAACCAGACATAAAATTTTTCAAAGTGACAATACTTGATGCAAACCACAAGTTGAAATAAAAGTTAAATTACAAGGATGATCCCCGAGATAGACATAGTCAACTAGAGCATAACCAACCATGCCATCACACAAAATTTTTCAAGACAAGGCAATATTCCAATGAACAGTGGTTGATCTAATCGGTGTATGTCTAACATACTAACCCGACACTCCTCATGATTTTCACACACACTCTTTTAGCCTCTTTTGTATTTCTAAGTACATGAAGTGGTGGATGTATATATGTCAACGTTCATTGCCAAGACAATGTAACAAACATAATCATAAGCTTGAAGAGGGATCAAATTTCTACCATTTAACATAAAACGCCGTATAATTATAATGACTATAACATAACAGCTAGCATACAATGACTACATGGTCTCTTTTTTATTTCCTCTTTTGAAAGCTTTGAGTATTCAAGAACTAAATGTTTTAGAGCCCATATTTTTCAATAAAGAATGTAGATATTACTATACCTTATTTACAATGTTCCACACGATTTTAGGTTGATATATAATTCGCGCGTTTCAATCTTAAAACAAAAGTGCGCATTGGCTTGGCGGTAAGTAACTTATTAACTTATATCATATCAGTGGCTCAAGTTCGAAACTTGGGCAGCCTATCTTTTTCAATGTGTTATTTTTGTACCCTGTGTTATTCTTTTTGCATCTTTTTGTGTTATTATATTTTTCTACACTTTGGGTATAACTTATATAACTTATTTTAAATCTTAACTATGCGTTTCGGCTGATGCACTACCTGAGTTCATGTTTAGAGGGTGATATTTTGTTTTTTCTTTAGCAATTTTGGTTTTTTTACAAGTTTTATTTCTTACGTTTCGCTTTAAATCTTAATTAGAGAGGAAAAGTACGCTGCAACGCGCGAGGTTAAAAACTAGTTTATGGAACAATCTTCAAAGTGCTGACTTTTTCCAACTCTTAAGCTACAACAATCTTGTACTAATCATGAAGCTTATACTAGAATGTTTCTATTTAGACGTGATATTGATGAGGTATATATAAAAATCCTATCCGTATCCTCCTCCTTATTTTTGTAAAAGCAAATTTACTGTCAAATTCATGCTTCAGTATAATTGTAAAACACTTGGTAGATTTCATAGCCACAAACCTTCTTAAGACGTTTGTCGTTTAACCGATGCTCTTCATTAATGCTCATATTTTATTTGAATTATTTTACACAAAAATATGTCAGAATCAAACTTTCTTTCACTTCTTTGTCAAAATGGAATTCGTTTCACTGTTGGTGTCTTTGCAGCCCCCAATATGTTGTCCTATTATATACTTATTAATATGGATTAGTGACTTTATATTAATTTTTTTCTACTTATCGAGGTCTAAAGGTTTTTTTTTGAATATTTTATGGATTAGCGACTTTATATTAATTTTTTTCTACTCATCGAGGTCTAAAGGTTTAATTAAAAATTAGAACTTTAGAATGAATTAATGATCACATATGCATAAAGAAAGAAACTTAAAAACAAATTTACTTAAATAATGAAAGACAATTACTTCCGGGTTTCCAATCTTGCAAGATCAACAATTGGTATTTTTAAATTAGGGTTTGTAAGAAACAATACTTCAAGATCTTAGCTTTTGATTAAAGTGACAACAAAAGAACAAGCTTTTAAGATTTGTTGTTCACAATGTTACCAATTTACCTATATCAAATTGTCTACTTTTCTTAATAAGTTCACGATGCAAGGAAACCGAAAACTGATAATCAAGCAAACAACTTTATTTATAAAGAAATCGTCTAAATTAACCAAAACATAATGTTTCATTCAATAGATCAATGTTCAATACAAAAACCTAATCAAAGCATATCAATTGTCTCACTTGACAAGAATCGTACTCCCAAAAGAAATCAAGAAATAACTAGCTACTCATGGTGTTCATTGAATCTTCAATCTTGTTTTGATGATGATTGTAGATGATTTGGGATGAATGTGAAGACTTGGACTCACCAAAAATTAGTTTAGAATCTTCAAATTTCATGTATGGGAAGTTGTAGATCGAATTGAGATTGATTTGGTTTAAATAAACATGAAAATCCCAAAAATCCGGAGTTTGTTCAGCTAACCGTCGTATCATACTCCGCCCCTGCCTTATCATACGCTGCCCTCAGCATTCATACGCCCAACTTTCTAAAATTTGATCAAATACGTCTATAATACGCCGTCCGACGTATGATACGCCCATACCCGACGCATCATACGCTGGCCTACCTTCAAAAGTGCATTTTTGTAACTTTTGATATTTACATCTTCAGTCCTTGTTGTTCCATATTTTGCACCTTTTTTTTTCTCAAAATAGACCTTCTTTAGCTCCAAACACCTACGAATCAAAACATAAACAAAGTAAACTTGTTCTACACTTAGCATGATGTAAAATCACGTTATTAGATAAATTAAACATTGAATTATTACACGCGATCACAACCACACTTAATCTTTTACTTGTCCTTAAGCAAAGCTTTTAAATCACTTTCAAACTTTTGTCTTCAAATACATTCTCCAGTCCTTACTAATTTTCAGTTTCGGTTCAAAGTCATACTCAAACTCACATACTTTTTTCTTTTAAACATATTTGTCAATTTTGTTCTTTCAAACAAAATCATGTCACTTTAAATCTAGATTCACCTAACTGAGCCTAATAAGCCTTCATGTTTTGACCATGTATATAATCATATTTTCTCACAATACACCAAAAGTATACACAAATCAAAAAGACTTTTATAGGTTTCATTAGACTTAGGTTAAGGATAAGAAATTAAGGATAAAAATGGCTAAAAAGTGATGAAATCCAAAAATTGGGTAAGGTTACCTTCTTTGAAGTGCTATTATTGGTATCAATGCATTTTGAATCGTGGGGCAAATATTGGCCAATCTTTTATGATTTTTTTCCTTTGATGGGGCACATTAACCTTGGACCTCTTTTGATTTCTCGCTTTTCGAACGATATGACCTTTTTTAGCCTATAATTTCATATAATTTGAAAACGTCCTTATCGGCTTACCTAAGTACGAGGCGTGGCGCTTTGGCAATGTTTTAACACATAATCACCAATTTAATTTGGATTTCATCAAAAACGAAACTAGAATGATAAAAGGCTTCATATTTTTCTTCTTTTAATCATATATAGCATTGAGTGTCATATTGGCTTTTTTTTGTTTCTAATGGGTAATATTGGGTATGATCTAAACAAATTAAAAAATAAAAAAGGCTCTTCAATTCCTACGGCTTGATCCTAATGTCTTTATCATCTTTGTGCATAATTTGGATTCTTGCTTGAACCATTCCTTATAAACTATTATTTTTAACTTTGAGAATTTAATGTAACATATGCATGAAAGGTCCACCTTCTAGTTTATTACCTTTGGTTAGATAAATCTAAAGTTTTTTTCTCTTTTGAAACATAATAACGAATCTAACCATGACCAAGAACCAAAAACCATGCTTTATTAGGTAATTAGTTAATGATTTGTACTTAAATATTCAATCTTTACATATATTCAAGCTTGCTTAGGACATTTTTTTTAATTTTTATTTTCAATTTTGGCACTTTTCTCAATATATATATATATATATATATATATATATATATATATATATATATATATATATATATATATATATATATATATATATATATATATATATATATATATATATATATATATATATATATATATATATATATATATATATGTTTTCTTACATTCCCACACTTAGGATACATCGTCCCCAATGTATGCATGGTTAAGATTCAACAACAAATGAAAAGACAAACAAGATAAGGAAGGAGTACATGGACTTGATCATTAGTAAGTGCCTTCAGTAAGTGACTTGCGCCTCCCCACACTTGAGTGCTTGTGCCTTGTGTATGATTGAACTAAAAAAACAAAACAAAAGAAACACAAATTAATAAAAGAAATAAAACTCACTTTCGTAGGAATCACGGTTGCATTTAGTATATACAACAAGCCTTTAAACCCCTCGGTAGACCTGAGTGGATGAGTTGTAGTCTCGTGAGGGTTTATAGTGAACACACCCACAAAGTTCTCGGGTTGCCTCCCGCAAGCACTAAGTTTTAGGTCTTCAGTCAGACCTTACCTGAGACCACTTATGGTGGTCGTATTGAGTGTTTTTCTCCAAATTTATTTTCAAAGAACTGCTTCTCCCAGCTTGATGGATTCTCTTGTTCGCTCCCATATTGGTCAAACATCTCTGCTTTGACCCTTTCATTCTCCTCATCCGGTGGTTTACTCATCTTAACCTTCCGTCTCGTATTTTCCTTCCTTAGTGGCTCACCCTTTACATACTCCTTATTTTCCATATTTTTTATCTCAAACCTATAAGGATCTAAAACATTCTCCTTGGTGATGTCCTTGCTTACATGTGAGATGTAAGGAGGAACACAACCGTTAGTAGTATTTATTAAGAACAATCATTATTAACCATATATGTAATTGATTTTGAAACCACATTAAAGAATAACTTAAGGTTTTTAAATTTCATGTCTTATTAAAAAAAATTTTGAAAAATTGATATCATTATTTCATATAATTATTACGTATACGTAATTTTAATCGTATCTTATTTTAGAATATAATTTTATACTTCATAAATTTTCATTATATATAATATTTTGTTTTTTTAACCCGTACATGGGTTTACTAAAGTTAGTATTATATAAATAACAATAAACAACTAATCAGATATATTATATATGAACATTTACCGCCGATCCGATCCAATTCAGTACTATATCCCTATATCCGATTAAATGGTCAAAACAATCCGAAATTAATCACATTATTACACATAACTTTTTGGTGTAAATTATTCAAATCTCAATTTCTTCATACTAATATTCTCACACCCACCCAATATCTAGCTTATAATTTGACCTGTCAACGACTTATTCAAAATTATCTCATACTCGATCACTTTTTTAAAAGTATCAATTTTCAATCTTTTTACAATTTTGTATCACTTTTATGATCTGTATATATTGTGATCTCCCTTCGGCCTTCAATGTATAGAGTTTTCATTCCCAATTGCCTTGATTTTGGTTAATTTATGTAAATTTTATTGCCTTTAGTTGGTGTTTGTGATTCTTGACAACTAGAATAAATTGAGTGTTTTCACCAAATTCTTATAAATTTAAGCTGTGATTTTTCTCTAATAAGTCTTTTTAGTGATAATTATTTAAAATTTAGGTTTATTGATGATTGTGAATGGTAGTAGACAAGATATTGTAAAAGCATCATTAAGTTTTTCGTATATTTGGCAAAAGTGCAAGTACATATCCTCAAAAAAAACATGAGACTAACTATTAGTGCCAGTCGATGCAATATCAAAGAAACTAACAACTTTGCAAATTGGCTATTAAAATTAGGTGAAGGTGATGATAGATATACCACACGGTCTTTTTATTACTAATTTGGTCAATTCTATCTCGGATTTAATCGACTTTGTGTATCCTTCTACCATTAATAATTCTGAAAACCCAACTTTCTTTCAACAGATGGCAATTCTTCCTCAAAAAACAAAGTTGTTCAAGAATCAATGATTGTTTACTTTTGTTGTTTCCAGGTGACGAAAAAGAGTACATCAGTTCTAATTCTTAAAGCCAAGAAGAGCATATTCAGTAACATTCGATGAAAACTTATGCTCTCCGGATTTTCTAAACCGAATAGGTTTCTGGATTACCAAACCATTTTTTAGTATTAAAGGTTGGTGTTTCCATCATGCTTCTGAGAGATATTGATAAAAAAGTGGTTTATGTAATGAAACTAAACTTAAGGTTATATCACTCTGATATCATGTTATAGAAGATAAGATTATATCAGCTAGCAATGTTGGCACCCATACATTCATCCCAAGATTGAGTTTAACACCTTCTAACAAAAGGATTCCTTTCAAGTTTAAAAACATACAATTTTCTTTGGCTGTATGTTTCGCCATGATAATAAACAGAAGTCAAGGTCAATCTTTGTCAAGAGTCAGTTTGTACTTAAAAGATACTGTTTTTACGCATGGTCAGCTTCATGTCACCTTGTCACCAGTCAAGAGTATATATGGATTGAAACTCTTAGATTTAGATAATGATGACAAACCTACTAATGTTACTACAAATGTAGACTGGAAGGAGGTTTTTGCTCATTTGTAACCTTATGATAGGAAGTTGTTATGTCTTATTTAGGGGCTGTTTGGCAACTTCTGAATGGATATGTGCTGAACGAATAAGAGGTCTGAACCAGTAAGAGGTCTGAACCAGTAAGAAGTCTGAACCAATAAGTACTGAACCAGATTAAGTCTGTTTGATTGGATATATGAATGACTGTATAGAATGATTATTTACCCATCTGAATTACTTCTTGATAAATATAATTTATCTGTTTGGTTATTACTCCTAATAATAAATAACTAAAATAAAAATCATATTAGAAAATCCAAATTACACATAATTCCTTCTTGAAAACATACCAAATCCAAATAGAAATTAATAATTTGCATACAAATTTGGTTTTAAGCATTTGACATTAGTTGAGTTGCTATCTCATCACGTAAAGTAGTCATATGCTCAATGCCTTGCGAGCCCCATTCCATGTCATGAACAGACTGGCAATCGTTTTCCTCCTCTTGCATTTCTCCAAAAAAAGTATTCTCGTTGTATGCCATAAATAACTGATCATGAATATTCTATTTTCTTATAAAGTTATGGATAGCAAAACACGCAATCACTATGTCTCTTTGTATTGGAAATGAAAAGGGGGCCATTTGTTTTAGGATTGGGAATCTTGCCTTCAAAACACCATATGCGCGCTCAATTACATTTCCGAGTTGTGCGTGAGCATGATTGAATTTTTCTTCCTTAGTCAACGCACGTTGTCGTCGAAAATCGGCTAACCAATATCTCGTATTGCGGTAGGGAGTCATAAACCCACGAGTGTTGGTGTATGCAGCATCGCAAAGATAATATTTGTCTGTAAACGTTAGTATTACATAAAATACTAGATAAACAATTACATCAAAGTTAAGGAACGAATTAAAACCTGGTGGGGGGAAATAAAAGCCGGAAGTTGGATTAAATGCAACTTCTTTCAAAACACGTGAATCATGTGCAATACCCTCCCATCCGGCCCATACGAACGTGAATAACATATCAAAATTACAGATTCCCAAGACATTTTGAAAGCATTCACCCTTTCCTCTTCCCCTGTAACGAGTCTCCTGATCAGTAGGTATGACTGCATGTACAAGAGTTCCATCTAATGCACCTATTGCTCCAGGAAATATTTGTTTTAGCCTTTTATGTTTTTCTTTAGCCTTTTAAAAGACAACTAGAACACAACATCAAAACAATCCATACTTCGCTCCTGCGTTCTTAACCCATATTTCACAGGTGTGTGGCTTAAGTCGTAACCACACTTTTCTCAAATCAGCACTTTCACCGAAAAGCAAAAGCGCCGTTTGACGTTTCGCCTCAAATTCTGACCATCCCAACGTCTCCAGCTTCTCCATGCATGCATCTATATCATTAGACTGATTTTGTTTCTCAAGCAACATCTTTGCCACATTCCTGATATCCTCCCCAACTTCCATGAGATGTGAATTGAATGTTTGTTTCCCTTTTTTAGACCGACCTGATGACTCATTATTAACACCTTGAGTTGATGATTTTCTTTTTTGTTTAGATAGATCAGAAGACTCTTCACTAGCCCCATGTTCCATTTGACTGTCATCAATGTCTAAAAGAGCATTTTGCTCAATCACTTCCACAGAAGGATGAGGAAGTGTAGAAGATGGCCCCCAACGATCAAAATCATTTGAAGTAGATCCTTCAAACAATTGAATACACAAGTCGGGATAATCGAGTGGTGCTCTTCTCAACTTTTCTACAAATTTGTTGGACTATGTGAAAAAAATATAAATTACTATGACGTTATTGAAATATATATATGTATATATAAAGAAATACCTTGATCTCAAGTTGTCATTCCTCTTCCGTTAAGTTAAAGGTATTTGTTAGAGGATTATAAACATTTCCAGTTTTGTTCTTAAGCTTTGACCAAGCTGCAAATTTTGATTTCAAGTAATCATAGCGGTTCTTCATTTGTTTTTGATCCACTATAAACTCATGTTCTGTTTTCAACTTTTCAGCAACATTCCTCCATGAAATTGCTTTCAGACTACTACCCTCACGTCCATGAAATGCAATTTCATGAATACATGATTCTAGAAAGGTTTTGTCAACTCCTTCGTGCTTCCAATTAATCCTAATCTTTTTTTCAGCCATTTGAATCTATCAATTATAACATGCAACAAACAATTTTGTAAGATATAACAATAACAAGAAGGTCCTTTTTTATTCAAACACTAAAGCACTACCTATAACAAGTTAACAACCTACGATCATGATCTTTTCCTTAACACCTAAAACCAATTTCTATATATGCTGCCAACCAAGGAATCATTCATCCAACGGTAGCATCACAAAGATTCATCCAACAGCTTTGACTTTTAAGAAGCCAAAATGGTTGACCTTCTCATGATCTAAAAAACACAAAAGAACAATCGATCCACGGTTGTGACAACAACAGTAGCATCACAACTCAGATTCAACATTCTAATAATCAACAATTCTAACAATCGATTGTTCTTTTGTGTAGAACCTGAAATTTTGTGTAGAACCTGAAATTTTCTAATAATCAACAATTCATCCAACAGTAGCATCACAAAGATTCATCCAAACACTTTGTGATCAACAATTCTAACAATCGATTGTTCTTTTGTGTTTATCAAATCCGAACGGATGACGGTTGTGACAGAACTGTGATCGATTCAACATTCAAACGAAAACAAAACCCAAGATCACAGAACGTTCACACAAATTGAACGTGAAAAACACTGTGAATTCGAGGACAGAATGTTCACCATCAATTCAACATTCAAACGAAAACAAAACCCAAGATCAATACGAAGAACCTGAACGTACCTGAGTTGCGATGTGCTGAGAAAAATGGGCGAAGATCTACACTGTGAATTCGAGAAAAGTGGGCCAAGATCTACACGGTGAATCGGGAACGTATCATCGGGTTTTAGGGTAAAGGGCCGACTTGAAGGGGGCGGCTTGAAGGGAGCGATGGTGAGATGGGTCAGATATGTGAGCCTCTGTGACCTAATAAGAGAGGGAATAAAACCCTCTTATTCAATAAGTGGTGTTAACCAAACATTAAGGTCTGACCGAGTCAGACCTTTGCATCTTACTAGTGTCATTCAGACCCAAACAAACACACCCTTAATATATAACACACATTGTTTTATTTATGTTTTTATATTATTTAATAATTTACTTGTATACACCGGTAAGTTAAAGATAAATAAAATAAATAATAGTGTCAAACATCCTCTAAAATATAACATAAAAGAAATAGAATACAAAATTGGGAGCATATATGATGATTCCTGCAATCGATGATCCAACTCTTGACGTCTAAACAGCGAAAAAAGAGCAACAGAAGAAAGAGAGAGAGAGAGAGCTAAGGAAAGTGAGATATGTGGGAATCGATCTTCCTCACGGTGGCAGCCACCGCCGGAAACAACATCGGAAAAGTCCTCCAGAAGAAGGGCACCGTCATTCTCCCCCCTTTATCACTCAAACTCAAGGCATACTTCTATCTCTCTTTCTTTCTTTCTTTCAGTCTGTCTTTTGTGCGCATTTGTGTTGTCTGAAAGATGTTTCAACTCCTGATCTGTTGGTTACATACCGATTCTTGATTTTGTTGCAATGTTGATTCAGAGTTCAGTTTCATCTTCGTTTGCAGCTGTTTTGACTGTCAGATGCACATGCGTTTCAAGGATTCGTAATGTGGATTAGGGTTTACGCCTGTTGTAGATTTCTGAAATGTCTCGATTTGGTCGAGATTTTGTTGATACGTGTGTTTTTATTGTTGGTCAATGCTGTGCAATAGTTCTGAGTTTCATTCCGATCTGAAAGTTTACCAAGTAGGTTTCCAGTTGGAATTAGGTTAAACTGGTGCTATACCTACCATTTGGGCTGGGGAAATGACTCATTTCTTCAGCAGTCTCTAATCAAAATGGTAGGAAATAGTCTGCTATTGACTTGTTAGTGCTATTAATAAGGAACTTTGGGGTGAAACTAAAATGCAGTATGGAGAGACTTAAAGATTTGATGAGATTAAAACAGAGCTGTAGTAGATTATATTCTAAGCTATCTCCTTTCTTGCTTTGGCTGTGGGATCTGTTGGTGGGAGTTTGTAATGGCAGCGATGACTTTTTTTTTATTTTCTAAACTAATAAGAATAACCAAGGTTTCTAATCTGCAGAGGACTCCCAGAATTGGAAGTGGGCTCTTTTATTAGGATGGGCTACTGAACATCAATAACATGTATGCATTATAATTGCATATAAGTTAGTTATATAGATTTAGCATGCAATCATATGTATGACTGGACATCAATAACATAAATGCAACACCAGTATAACAGTTATACCAGTATGGATGAAATTCTATAGAAAAGAAACCTTTTTGACCTTTCGTGTGTATGTGTAGAGATAGAACGTTTGAAAAGAAAATTAGAAATTCAATTAGAAAAAAAATTCTGAAAAGCAAGAGACAAAGAGATCTAATGAACAATTCTTAAGAAATAGGATGCTGTGTTTATCTTTAAGTTGTGTAAGCAGAGATGATCATTTGCATGATCCTAGCACTCTTCTTTATCCAAGTTGACCATCAAACATTCAACATAAGACCTTATAACTTAGTCTTGCATTAGGATTTCTCTTTAAGGGTAAAATCTTTTTTGGATTTGATGTTCTTTTTTGTTTATTTTCTGTATTTTGTAAAGATACCACTTTGATTAAGAATGCTCTTTGAAGGTAACATCTCTTTCTTGTTGTAAGTTGTAGCACTTGCAGAATACAATAATGAAGTTTGCATGTGCTTGTATGGCAAACTTATATGTACTGAATTGAAGATATTGTTGCATTGTTGGCTTAAACTTTTGCTGATTATGTCGAATGCTTATTTTGTAGGTTGTAAGAGCATATGCTTCTAATAAGCCTTGGCTAATAGGTTTTCTTATGGATATATTTGGGGCATTGCTGATGTTACGAGCATTATCTCTAGCTCCTGTAAGTGTTCCAGATCAAGATTTTCTATGCATATATTGTGAAGCTTTCTTCATCCTACTCAATAATTATTTATCTAGAATGTCATCCTATAACCTTGTGGGGAAGTTAGGCAATCTGAAATGACGTGTATATGCAATGGTCATCATTAATGGTGGCAATTTCAATTCATATGTATGGAAACGGGTCAATATGGTTTGTATATCACTCGTCACAAGTCAAGCAGGCAAAAAAAAAATAAAAATTGAAATGCGTGTGGGATGTGTCATATGTCACATTGTCACCTAATGTGTACTAAAATGCATGCGATATCTTCTAAAAGAGTGCAAGAAGTTGAAAAAATAGGGTGTTGGTGGGTCACTTCAAGCTGACTTCACCGTTTAACCCAGTACGCAATCTACCTGTCATACCACCTTAATCAAGATGTTTGAATTTTTTGCAAGCATATGGATATTTGTACTTATCTATCTTACCTTTTGATATGCTGTAGGTCTCTGTGATTCAACCAGTTTCGGGCTGCGGGCTTGCTATCCTATCAATCTTTTCTCATTTCTACCTGAAAGAAGTCATGAATGTTGTTGATTGGATAGGAATTACCTTGGCTGGCCTTGGCACCATAGGTAATGTGAGTCTCTAATGTTGTTTTCAATCAGAACTCTATGCTAATTATTATCATGTGATATAACCTTTTGCAGATGAAACGATAGGTATGTGCAGGCTTACTTATTATCAAATAATCGGTTTAGTTACATAATCTATTCAGTTGGTTTATTTAAACTCTTTAAGAACTATAATCAAAACATGCCTTTTCTTCACACTTATGCTGAAAGATTCATTTGGTTAATTTTTTTTAAATGGATTATATTAAAACAAAGTATTTAATATGATTATTGAATATGCAGGTGTTGGTGCGGGAGGAGAGGAGCAAAAGGCTTCCTCAATCTCTATCTTACAGTTACCATGGTTGGCATGTGGAGTTGCATTTTTGTTTGTAGGTATCTTATTCTCTGCACCAATCAGATACTTGTATGTTTCTGTGCCTACTTCAGTAAATACTTTGCGTTAATGATGTAATATGATTTTTGCACTTGTGCTTTGCTTCGATATCTTTCACCTCGCCCCTTCCCATTAGTGAATTTTAGATGGTGTTAGTTGAATTTCATCTGATAATTAGTCATTGTGTTGTTAATGTTGTTTTGATGATCATTGTTAACTGATTTTACTGGAAGCAGCCTTCTCTATCCCCTGGGATAGAGTTAAGGTTAGCCTACATCCCACCCTCCCCAGACCAGGTCAATAACTTTGCTATAGATGCGATTTGCTTGGTTTGGTTAAAGTTATGGTATGGTTAGCTAATTTTAGGTACTAATAGTTAATATTATTATATTAATGATATATTGTTACTTGTTTATTCCTTAAATGAATGCAGTTGATTTTTTTGTATCTAAACTGTTAACATCAATGGTTCTTGTTTGTTCAATTATTATTTGTTTCATGACTTTCATCCTTTTTGTGGATACATGCTTTTGTCTATACAAGTTACACACGCAGGCATTTTTTGTCTGTGTTTTTGTATGTATATGAACATACATGCACAATTGCACACATTCTTATATATACTTATACCGGTGTATTTTCATACATCTATATACTTAGTGAGTATATGTATGTTATGGTCCCTTACATTAGTAAAAAAATAGATTCTCTGGTCACCTATATGATTGTTAATCTAATAATATGTAGGTACTCCTTAATGGATGGCTTCGTATTTACAGACGTCAGAGAAGAGAACAAGAGCTGGTATCTAAGATTTCCAACCTGATTTATGTACTCATTGGAATGTCTATTATGATGCTTATTTCATTATTTATTATTTTTATGATTTAAGATGCAATCTGAAGTTATTGAGGAGATCATATATGGCTTGGAATCTGGCATTTTGTTTGGGTATTTTTCTTTTTAAACTATCTTCATATGTGTTGTTTGTCTTTCCTGGTAAAGTTATAACCCAAATCAACACATCCATCTAACTAACCAATAAATTATAATAAAATTTGTATCTGTCAACTGCAGGATTGCATCTGTAATTTCAAAAATGGGATTTGTATTTCTGGAGCAGGGTTTCCCTGCATTGCTGGTTCCTATTTGCATTTCAATCAGTATATGCTGTAGTGCTTCAGGCTTTGTTTATCAGGTCTTTTATATACCCGCTTGTCGTCTCTGTTAACCATTTTCCTTAGCTTTTGAAATATGTCATGGCCATTTGCTATATCTGGAACTGATATAATGATTATTATTATAAGCAGACCCGGGGGTTGAAGCATGGAAGGGCAGTTGTAGTGTCTACGTGTGCTGCTGTGGCTTCAATTGTTACAGGTGTACTTGCTGGTATGCTTGCTCTTGGAGAACGGTTGCCTGAAAGTCCAACATCTCGTTTGTGGCTTTTGCTTGGATGGTAATATCAGTTTACTCTGCTTAAAGTGTCAACCATAAGTAGAGCTGCCAATTCAACCCATTTATAGATAAATTGGTTGATTTGGGTTTTTTCTTTCTTTTTCCGTTTTAAATATCAAACGGTCAAATGGATAAGTTTACAAAAGTAGCTACATTGGAAGCATGCTAAATGGCTGAACGAGATAAAAGCCGCCTAAAATGTATTTAAAATGCATAAAACCTCCTTATGCTTTATTTAAAAATATTAGATTATTTCTAAAAATTAATTGAATTGTGGGTTAAGCGTCATATCTAATGAGTGAAATAGGGTAAAATAAATAAATAATGCTAAAAGGAAACTGTCCAAATGGGTTAAAAGTTGCCAAAAAGTTATTTTAATTTCAACACCCTCTTAAATTGCTTTATTCATTAAAGTTGAAATTATTATTGTAAATGTATATATTTTTGTACTCATATTTGACATAAATTATTATTGGAAAAGTAAAAAAACTGAACAAATTCAGGTCAACTCCACACGCTTTTACCTATTCTTACATGCACTAAAAAGCACAACTTTTGACCATATCCCATTTGTCACCTCAAACAGAAGTGCTTCAGGTGAACTCTACCAAATAGTTTCACCCACATGACATAAATCACCCTTTTGACCGGTCTCCCAAAGTGCCGAACCTGCCCATTGTCCACCTCTTAACTGTTAATATGGTATGATATCTGATATTTATCTGGGTGTCCCACTGCAGGTTGTTTATAGTTAGTGGCGTGATTTTATTGGTAACATCCACGCGGTTGGTTCATTTGCTTCCCCGAAAGTGGCGACCAGTGGAGAGGAGACAACCTAGCTCTCTCAGAAGTCGGGAGGCAAGCTCAAACCCGAGTACTATCATCCAGACAGCAACATTACATCATCTGGTAACATCTCCTTCAAAAGCTAAACCTTGATTTAGAGTAAACAGGATTAAAAGGTCCTGATATTGAGGGTGCTGATACATAGAAAAGTTATTCCATTATGTATTCAAAATATCACTTTTTGTCAGACTGGATCTGTTAGTATGTGAAGGTAAAAAGATATTCTAAATTCATTGAGCGGTTTTCAGATTTGACTTTCTCACATATAGATCGATTTCTACGGATACAGTTAACTGTTGCTGGTACAGGACTACAGATCCCCAAATAACACACACTACACACACACTTGGGACGTTTATTCTGGATTTTTTTATTTCTTCAAAGAGGACAGAATACGATTACATATCAAATCCATATTTTAACCTAATTCTTCACTTCAAAACCTGCCATAGATAAAGACCTAAAAAGTAGTAAACTCAATCCCATGATCTAACCACTAATCAACCCACTAACAAATCATAAAATAAATATGTGAAATAAACTAACTGCTGACCCGACCTGTGACCTGCTGGACTGTGACCCACGCCGAACCAGATTAACCCAACAAGCAAGCCCTTAATCAATATTTGTTCACACCATTCATTGTCATCACACCGAGTTAAGTTAGCCATCTTTCTTCCACACCTCCCCCCCCCCACACACTTTGGTGTGTTTTCCTTTAATTAACTTGTGTGGCTTGTATACCGTTGGACTCGTTCATCTAGGGATGATCAAATTTTACCGAATACCGGTACCGTACCGATACTGTACCGGTAACGTACCGAACTGGTACCGACCGAATATAATCGGTATCGGTATTCTTTTTTTTTTAGGTTTTCGGTACCTTCAGTTTCGGTATTTTCAATGGTACCGGCAACGCTGTAAAATTCGCTAGGTGCTAGTCGGGCGGTGGGGTACTGACTAGCGATTAATCGGGATTACTAGGGATTAATCGGATTGGAACTTTTATAAGTAATTTTCAACTTTATACATACACACTCATTTTTATATGCAGTTTTTATAAAAATGTTCAAGTTTATATATATACAAACACATGTGACCAAAATCTACACGTATTTGGCCAAAATTTCTAAGGTTTGACCGTAATTTTAAACATTTGGCCGGGATCTAACCAAAATGTGACCGGAATTTGCCGGAACTTAGCCGCCGCTTAGGACCGATTTGGTCCGATTTTGTCCGACTAGGTCCACCGATTTTATCCACCGATTACATGAAATCGCCAAGGTAACCGACCGACTAGCGATTAATCACCGATTAATCGGCCGACTAGGCCGATTTTTACAACAGTGGGTACCGGTACCAATCGGTATTGAATCGAAAAAATCGGTACTGTATTTGGTTCACACTTTTACTTATTTTTGGTATCGGGATTTTTCGGTACGGTACGTACATCATTCTTATTTTTTCCAACCTCCACCTCGGCCACGCCCAAAGTTTTCTCGAGTACAACTCTCACAATAACAATGCTCACACCTCTTTAATCAATCTTATCAAAGAAAACCTGTGTCTTCCATTTTCTTTCACCCACAGAACTAGACTAGATCCAAAATCATCCAAAGCCACTTGCTTTGACAGATCTATTCAGTTTATTGCTTCTGCAATTCTGTTCAGAACTCTCCTGCCAAAAAGAACTTAGTCACCTGTTGTTCTTAGCGTAGGCGAGGAAGGGGTCTGGTTGAAGATTCATGATCTGCTGTTGATCGTTTTGCTAAGCAGAACTTGGTTGACACCATTTGATCACATCTGGTTGCGACTACACCCCCTGCTCACAAATCCGCTGATGATTGGATTTAATACCCTGGCAAACCTGCTATTCGAATGCACCACTGTCACAATCTGGCCTGCTCCTTCTTGGCCAATAGTTGATTGCTTCTTGTCCCTTATGTTGTTGATCACACAGCCCCGTAAGCACCCGATCTGCATACAACACAACAAACTGCTGCCCTTTTGGTTGTGACCCAGCCCGTCGCCAAAAGTCAGTTGCCAACGCACCACTGCTTCTGCTGTGATAGCGGCCCTGCAGCGGTGCAGCCGAAGCTGCTTCCTCTTTGACGGTCGACTCTCAAACCCGCAACTTCTTCGATTTGTTCTCGAATCTGATACCAAAGTGCTTGTTACAGGCCCCCAAATAACACACACTACACACATTGTTTTCTCTGGTCTTTTGTTTCTTCAAAAGAGGACAGGATACGATTACAAAATAAAATTCCTATTTTAACCTAATTCTTCACCTAAAACCAACCCACTTAACGTAAATAAAGGCTTAAAACTAGTAAACTCAATCTCATGATCTAACCTACTAATTAACCCACTAACAAAGCGTCAAATAAACATATGAAATTGAACTAACTGCTGACCCCTGACCTGCGAACAAACCTGATTAACCCAACAATGGTTCATATTTTTTGGACCTAAATTGGAAAAAGAAAAACTAAATTAACGTATAATCAATTAATCATTTTCTTGATGCGGTTATTGGTTGATCATTCTTTAATTAATTTACTTACAGATTAATCAAATATATATTTGAAACAAAAGGTCTATTTTCTCACAAGTAATTAGATGATTGACATGTATAAGTAGGCGGGAATAACATTTTTTAGTTAATAGATTAATTTAAAAAGTAATGTTATTAACCCAAAAGTTTATGCCGCTGTATATTTGGAGAAAAAAGTAGGGGTGAGCAATGGATTAAACCCAGATTGAACCAGACTGAGACCGTTTAGGAAGAGAAACGAGGACGGAGGGTCCGGTCTTTTCGGGTTAGTTGGGTAGGGTCAGGCTGTGAGACTATTTGGGCTAATAGGCTGGTTCGTTTCGAATGGGCTGCTGAAAAAGAGTATGAGTAACCGTAACAGGTTAAACTTTAAACTTCTAGCTCAAACCCAACATCTTGCTAAACCCATTATCTAACCAACAAATGAAAGATGATTTGTACGTATTCGTAATCCTGCAAAACAAAATAAAACATCAACAGACACCCAGCAATATATATACAAAGATGGAACATGAACATGTATACATACCAACCACATACATACAAAAACACATAATAACACATACAAACATGGAACAGCCGAACAGGTGAACACATACATACGGACCAATGACATACAAAGCACACAATCAGACACATATAGACTGTCCTATTTCTATTACAAAGATGGTGAAGGATGATAGATGAACTCGTAAAGACTAAAGAGGATGAAAACTCATGAAGAAAACCGGGAAGTTGAAGCCTGGTGAAGTGCCGAGTGAAGAAAATTGATCAAAGTGTGAAGTGTTGTTTCATTCTACCACATAGCCAATTATTATTAGCTTAAAAAAATCATTTTCGGTATTTAATAGGTTATTGCAATCTGCCACCGCTCTGGACCAATCCAGACCAAATTCAAAAAAGTTCAAACTCAAGGACCGAGGACCGGATCATATGTGGTTAATATCAGGTATGGTTGGTCTGGTCTTGGTTTTTAGAGGGGTATCTCAAGTCGGCCCATTACTTGCTCACCCCTTGAAACAAGATGTGTGGTTAGATGTGGGTAGACAAACAACTATTTCCATGGCTATCGGTTAATCTTATCGGTTAGCACTAAAAGATCATTATTAGAAGTATACAGGTGAGAATCACAAAAGTAGTCATTTTCCACCATAACAGTAATCTTTTATCTCATTCTAATAGTCACACGTGACTCAACAATTTCCTACCATGAGATAGTTGGAATCGTACGATACGTGCCTTATAGTCGTGCATTGGTTTTGCACATTCGTGTATCGCCTTTCACCTGTAACATCTTTTGGTGTCTCAGCTGCAATTTGCTAACACCCCAGTTTAATATATGCACATGTTCAAGTCGAGTAACACCCCTTTTTATTGCACACTGAAGATGAAATGAGAATACAATACATTGGAATATTGGATTGCTATTTAAGTGCATACAATTTTGTAATAGATATCACAAGCATATTTTTATTTAAAAAACACGCGAACACATCCAATCTCTGGGACTTCTTAGCCCTTGGTGATAGATTCAGGTCATTAGAAATTTTAAATCATAAGATTAATCATCGCATGTGTTTGCTTGGTCTTGCGCTATGCAACGTTTTTAACTTTTCATAAGAAGAGAACACAACTAGTGTAACATTATAGGCTTATAGTTGGACAATTCATGACATATGGTAGAAATTAGTGAGTTTACACCAAGTTTAGTGAAAACTACGTGATGTTTGTATTTGAT
Source organism: Flaveria ramosissima (assembly GCA_025215565.1). Classification (NCBI taxonomy): domain Eukaryota; kingdom Viridiplantae; phylum Streptophyta; class Magnoliopsida; order Asterales; family Asteraceae; genus Flaveria; species Flaveria ramosissima. The sequence goes on from CM046044.1 coordinate 54,512,669, forward strand.
GTTCATAGACTTACCAAATGACAGACTTAAAATATGGTGGGTATGATGGTGACATATTCTGGTAGTGGTTGGTTTTAAACAAATGAGAGAATGATTGGTGGATGACTTGTGTGTTCAAACTAAACTTTTGCTAGCATCACCAACAGGGAATCATAAAAACACTATGAAAACATACCTAATCAACTATCGCGTCAGAAAAATATTGGTTTTTATTATCTCTAATAAAACATCCTAATAAGAAGAGCTAACAACATAAAAAAATCTATCATATCATTACTATCTTTTTCATATTCTTTCACTATTCTCTCTATGTATTTATTTTATATATAAAAGATACAAATCACCTGCTCGTGACTACAAACCCCTTATTGGGGATGGTCTTATATGTCACTGTCTACATGAATATGCAAATGTTGGAATTGTATGTTATTTTTTTAACTTTTTAGCAAAGCCTGTGATAACAAACCTGCAAAACGGATCTGTTTATCATAAAGAGATTCGTTGTTTCCTGACCCTGCTTCATCTTAATTGTTATTTGAACAAGTTCTGTCTTGGTTCGAGTGAGGATAGCATTTCTCTCCTGCGTATCTATGGAGTTTTGAAAAATCCAAACATCTAAGACCACTTGTTACTACAACGCCAACCGGCGCTATTCCTTGCCACGTTACCCCATCCGCACCGCCACCACCATTACACCGGTCTTAAATCGAAGGGCGGGGCTGGCCCCTTGGGCTGGTTCACGGCGTTGTTGCTGCTTCCAAGATAAAAGCAACGGTGATGCTATACATGTGTCTAAGTGTCTGTCATATGACAATATTTTTTTCTCAATCAAGCCATATGATAACATTTTTTTTCTCAACCAAACCCCATAACATATATACTAAGAGATAGATAAGGACATTTTGACGTAAAACAAATATGAAACTATTTAGAAAAATCTTCCACTAAGGATTCATTTGTAAGTCAACATGAAACCAAAAGCAAATGATAGAGGGTTAATATCTATAACCTTTAGAGAGAAGTGAAAGGTAAAACCCTTTAATGTAGTATGTGGATAAAGAAAACCAAAAAGAGTCTCCAAACATATACACACCAAACAACGTAGCACGGAAAGGCTAGAAGTGAAACCGGGTAAAACCCTTGTGGTTTGTTCTTTGTTTATCATGTGCTTGCACAATCTGAACTCGAAACAGAAGCCAAACGAGAGTACGTTTAGGGTAGAAGTTAGTTCAATAATAACCCTTTACCATATAAGATGAATAGGAGACCTTAACTATATTTAAGGGTTTAGTTATTTGGACACCTCAATATTTTAAATTAACACCCCAAAATTTCTATACGGGTCGTATAGCCTCATACGCGTCGTATAGGGGGATCGTATAGCCCTATACAGGGCGTATAACCCCTCTGACAGCCCGCTGAATTTTTCCTCGTAGTCAGTATCGAAATTTGCTATACACGTCGTATAGCCCTATATGTGTCGTATAGGGGAGTCATATAGGGCTATATGGGGCGTATAGCTCTCTGACAGCCCCCCTGAATTTTCCTCATTTTCAGTGTATTCGACCCTATACGCCGCGTATGGACCTATACACGACTTATAAGGGGATGTCGATTTATCTGGGTGGGTGTCTCTATATTAGGACCCATATTTAATCTTGCAAGACATGTATTCAATCAGTATATTTACAGATTTTAATCAACCCGTCTCATTTAACACCCTTACATGTATTTATTATTGAAGAACCAATTCAAAAGAAAAAGATAAATACACTTCAACAATGGTTGAATAACAATGAAGAAAAACAACGAGTTTTAAATAATAAATTTTAAATGTGTTTTTATAAATATAAGTTTTTTAGGATTTTTGTTTAGTAAAAATGAAGTCAAAGACTTGTGAAAGAAATATATCATATTGGATAAGATGAAATTCAAATTTAAAATAAGTGGAATGAAGTAGTGGACAATTGGAGAAATGTCTACCAAACTTGGAAGGGAACAAAACCGTTAGGAAAGATTCTTGACCATCTGCCTTTTGGTCGTCTTTCCTATTTTTATTGTCAAACTTTATTCAAACAATTTGTTTTTCTAGTTTTTAAAACATGACATAAAGAGAAAAAAGAAAGTCATTTTTTTGACTTGTTGTAACTTTATAATAGTAATGATACTTACTAAAATGTGAAGCTTATAAATAGTAACCATTCAATTTATTATTTAACACATGCCAGTATCTAATAGAGCGAGTGAGGGTCGCTTTTGTCCATCCTTACATTTTATTTATGATGATCGAAAATAACTAAAATACATTTTTTAATAAATCTCACAACATAGTAATTAAGTTTTTAAAATTGTTTTAATTTAGTCATTCATGTATATTTTTCTCAAATTGGACTACCAAACGATCAAATCGAGTCATCATTAAATTTTCTTATGTCAAGAAAGTAACGGTGGAGAAGACGTGGGGGTCAAAATTTTCAATATATAAAGTTATATTAAAAAATAAAAAAAATGTTAATTATGAAAAAAATAAAGTACCTAAATTTACGTCAACGTTTCATATCAATATCAAAAGATAGAAAAAAATATTTTCTTAATTGAAACCAAAACTATAACATGCTAAAAAAATATTAAGACTTTTAATTTATATAAAATATAAAAACTAAGTGACCTAGTTAAAACATTTTTTAAACTTGAGTTATTTCTTATGTCAAACAAATAACGGTGAAAAAGACGTGGGGTTCAACATTTCCAATATGTAAAATTATATTAAAAATAAAAAAAGTGTTAATTATGAAAAAAATAAAAAAAATACCTAACATTTACGTCAACGTTTCATATCAGCATCAAAAGATAGAAAAAAATATTTTCTAATTGAAACCAAAAGTATAACATGCTAAAAAAACATATTAAGACTTTTAATTTATATAAAATAAATATAAAAGCTGAGTTACCTAATTGGAACAATTTTAAAACTTAAGTTATTTCTTATGTCAAGAAAGTAATGGTGGAAAAGACGTGGAAGTCAGAATTTTTAATATATAAAATTATATTAAAAAATAAAAAAACATGTTAATTATGAAAAAAATGAAAAAGTAACTAAAATTTACGTCAACGTTTCATATCAGCATCAAAAGATAGAAAAAATATTTTCTAATTGTAACCAAAAGTATAACATGCTAAAAAACATGTTAAGACTTTTAATTTATATAAAATATAAAAACTGAGTAATTTAATTAAAACACTTTTAAAACTTGAGTTATTTGTTATGTCAAGAAAGTAACGGTGGAGAAGACGTGGGGTCAGAATTTCAATATATAAAATTATATTAAAAAATAAAAAAATCATGGTAATCATGAAACAAATAAAAAAAGCAACTAAAATTTATGTCACCGTTTCATATCAGTATCAAAAGATAAAAAAAAATATTTTTTAATTGAAACCAAAAGTATAACGTGTTAAAAAACATGTTAAGACTTTTAGTTTATATAAAATATAAAAACTGAGTGAACTAATTAGAACATTTTTAAACTTGAGTTAAACAATTGGAACGCTTTTGAAAGTTGGTTAATATTTTATAAAGTTGCCCTTATGTTTTTCTATCAATGTGTCATAAAATTAACATGATTTTTAATTTTAAGTTTTCTTTTACTGTTTGATTATAACTTATTTACAATTTCTTAACTTTTTTTCTTTTATTTGAGTTTTTTTAGATTTCAAATTACTTTTCATGGTTTGTCCTGTTTAATTTCGCTCAACGTAATTGTTTATCCTAACTTTCTCTTACATCCAAACATACCTTTGTATCACGATTCTTGTTATCTAAGTTTTTATGTATATGTTTTATAAAATCGAATTGTCGCGGAGTGCGAGTCGCTACCCGCTAGTACAAATCTAGAGAGAAACATGCATCACTTTAACATAATTTAGTGTTATTTTTACACTTTAACATAGAATGCCTTATTGAACGATTATACACAATCAAAATCAACATCTCAAAGATTAATTGAGTATAAGAACATTAAAGCAGGAGAGAAATTTATCACAACTCACTCGAACACTTGTAACCTTTGTATATTGTTGATACCTTTTAACTTGTGATAATGGAGAAGTATACATGTTCTCAAAATTTATAGAGAGAAAGCATTGGCGATTACTACGCAACTTAGAGAAAAGTAGGTAGGGTATTCATTATTCAAACTCTTAATAGTATGATAGCTGTGTAATCATTTTCAGATTGAAATATTTTTCTGTCTCATCTAGATTTTCCAATATGATAAAACTCAAAATTAATTCTCAAGAACAAAGTATTAAGTATAATATTCGTTTACTAAAGAAAGTATGAACATATTCAAGGGGTGGGGAACCAGAAACTTCCATCACGTAGTTAATTTTATAATTTCAAAACTACATCAAATTGCATCAATTTTGACATCTGCATTTCACATGTGAATTTTCAAGAAACAAAATTCTAATGAACTTTAAACAAAACAATTTTCATCAAAAGAGAAAAAATATGTTTATTATTTGACTCCAGCTAGAGGCTCTACCCTTGGACCCGCCAGGAGCTACTGCTCCTCGAAACCCGCTCCCAAGGGTGCCGCCCCTTGGAACCTCCATTGCTTTCACCACTAAGAACTAACGAGGTTCTAATTCCATAAATCATACTAAACTCAAACAAGTAAGCACTACATAACTCTTGACTTATTTAATGAATATTATAATTTACATTGGTTAACAAGTCAATCCAATTACATTAAAATATCCAACAAAGTAGAAAGATAAGCACATTGACTTGTTAAAACCTAGAATAAGACCGATCGTCTATAAAATAAATTAGGCCTAAAACAAGTTCTAACTCATTCCTAAGGATGGTTGTCAACCATGTAACCGTTAGGTGACCATTACTAGGAGATCATAGCTGATTACCTCCATCAATCACTAGACATTTTGGTGGACTACTACTTCAAATGCGAAAGCCCACATCCGGTATCCGTAAGAAGCATTCGTGAAGATAAAATGCGAGTTCTATAAACGTATACGATGGGAGGTCATCACTCATCATCATATCAATTTAAATAATTATAATGGCCTAAGGAAGACACATATAACGCCAAAAGTTTAAGTTTTATAAAGTTTTCAAGAATTAGGATGGCTTATTTGATCATCTTTATTTTTCGAGTATGGAACCTTGGGACATGTACGCACCCAAAGGAAAGGTCATAAATTAGTCCGTCTCCATCAACCCGAACTTGAGATCACATTCAAAAGGAAACCACCATAGATGAGAAAATCACTGACCCAATTTAAAAACTTTTTTTTTGTCACATATGAAACTTGAACTTAAGAAATTTTTTGTTTTAGTAAAGTCTTGAGTATCTTAACTCAAATCAATTGATTTAGAATCATTGCTGATCATGTATTTAAGAATTAGGTATTTAAGAAAGAGATAAAACTTAATAATCATAAGGTGGAGATGAACATAAATCCGACATAATTACGGGGAAAAGAAAAAGGAGATTTATACATAGAGAAGAATCAATTCTTGTTCGATCGACTCAACCATAGTGTCAGCAGTCAGCACCCACGCATTAATGTTAGTGGAGTCAAACATCTTGATTATAACACAATTAAAAAATCTTATTGCATTAAACCATGTGATATATTCAATATTTAAGTGTTTTTCTTTCCAACGGCGTTTGTTTGAAGGACATTTTGAACGGACATATGTATGATATCGATTCTTATGATGTATGCTATTTTAATCGGGTTTATTTATTTTTTTATTATTTGTAGCTGCACCTTCAATCCATTCGAGATGAATTCTGTAACCGAGGAAACCCCTTGTTCTAATAGCATTTACATATAATTCTCTATATTTATAATTACATTAAATATCACTAGTTTTACTCTCTTCTTTTTAATTTAAACAATTTTTTATACTGTTATTATTATACTAGCTTTAGTAGATTCGTGTATTACACCGGGTTGAATTAAAAAAATATTAAATAGATTAAAATTTATTAATTATAAATCAATATTCTAAAAAAAATTATTTTAAAACAAACATTTTTAAAAAATATCATACTTAAAAACTTTCTTAATATAACTCTCTGTTTAATTATTGTTTATTCAAAAAAAGTTTACTTTTTAAAACACTAATTATAAAATATTATATTTTTAAAAAAGTTTGATGCTCTAAATTTTTTTCTAATTTTATAATAAATAATTTTCTTAGAAATAACATTAGTAAAAAGATCTCTTTTTTAATCTATTAGAAAACTATTTTAATTAAAAAATATAACTAATAATTAATGTGATTATTAAATAAGAGAGAGAAACGAAAAAAAAGTTGGTGAGAAGTAATATAGTGTTGTCACGTGTCCCTCCTAGATACCTTTTATTAGAGTAGAGAGATTTTCTCTTTCCTTTGCATACAAACATTTTAAAAATATTAAAAAAATTAATAGAAATTAATAATATCTTACTAAATATACAGATAAACAGTAATATTTTTTAATTATCCACTCACAACAACTCACAACCATCTACTTTAATAAATCAAAATAATTATTAAACACATGACTATGTTTTAACATGTCCATATCAACGCTACATAGGCTCCGCTTAAAATTGTCCATGTGCCACCACCATAATAAATTGTAACTTTGGTAAAAATTTTGACTTCAAAAAAGTTTTCTTAATAATTCTCATTTAATATCATAATAATCAAGATAAATTCTTTCTAAAAATAAATAACAATAATAATACTAAATTGAGTCTTAATTATGTTAAAATATAGTTTAATTTGTAGATAATCATAGTTAGAACTTAGAACTAAAATATTTTAAAAAGATATATAAAGAGGTTTATGGATATTTATAAATAATAAAATCTTTTTTTCTTTTTTATACAATTGTTTATAATTTTAATATGTTTGTTATGTATAATAATTCATTGATATGTTATCTATAACATATATTAGATTATACATATATAATATATTATATAAATTTTTATTTCAATACGTGTAACACACGTGTATCTATAGTAGTTATCTATAATATAAAGAACACCCTTACAAATAGATAGAGGATGAGATGCGAATGCATTAACGACATTTAGTTTTTTCAATGGACTAAAACGGCAATAACCGGATCATTTAGAAAAGGAATTCACTTTTAATGTTATTTATCAAGTTATTTATTTTATGTTTAGTTATTAAACTGTATCAAATTACACAATTTAATTTTTTTTATATTTTTTAGAGTAAAATTAACATTAACATATTTTTTAACGACAAATGTATGACTTTGTTTCGGACGATATGCATTATCTTAATCGGGCTCATCAACTTTTTCTCCATCGGAACTACATATTCAACCCCCTTAAGAGAAATCCACAACTAGAAAATCCACTTGCTCAACCTAGAATATTTTTCTCCTAGCAAGACTCGAACCCCAGACTACACTTTAACCATTTAGACGGATGATCACTGATAGTAAAATTAACATCTAGTTATTTATTATCTTTATATATTGAAAATGCATGTGAACTGTTATGTATTTTATTAAATATGTTATATTTTTTTCATACTTTCTAAACTCTAGTTTTTATGTTTCAAAATGGTATAGTTAGTTATGTACTCATCCGATTCTTAAATCCGGTCCAACCGGTTCAACCGGTCCGACCAGTGAACCAGTAAGACGTCTGATTCGACGTTCGATCCGGTTCTGAATACATTGCTTTAAATGGAAAGTCAATGGTATTTTTGTATTAACCACATTTTCAAGTTTCACATTTTTTAAAACGCCCATAACTTTTACATACAATATTAAGTTTTTTAAAAAAATACACCATAAAAACAAGCGTTTTGAATTTTTAAAACGCCTATAATTTTAATACATAAAAAACTAATTTTTTTTCATGTTATTGCGGCTTATTGTGTAATATTTGTCAGCTCATTGTGTAATATCAGATTATTATATAATATTCATCAGATAATTGTGGCTAATGTTGACCATTTTGTTATGTATTGTGTTTTTTAAAAATGATGATTTTCAAATAACACAATGTTAAAATAATACCTTTTTACGTTTATCAGTTCATTGTGTAATCCAAATCGGGTTCTTATGTAATACTCATCAAGTAGCTCATTGTATCTGTTGTTAATAATCAAGTCTAGTGCTAGTAATTGTGTTGCCAATTGTGTCTAATGTTAGCCATTGTGTTTTAAAATAGTGATTTTCAATTAAAACAATGCTGAAAAGGTAATTTTTTTCATTTTTTCCAGTTAATTGTGTAATTTTGATCAGGTCATTGTGATAATTGTCAAGCAGCTCATTGTGTCTATTGCTAATTATCGAGTCTAGTGTTGGTTATTGTGTTACCCATTGTCTCTATTGTGTTTTTTAAATTGATGATTTTCAAATAACACAATGCTAAAAATGTATTTTTTTATGTTTTTCAATTCATTATATAATGATGACCATGTCATTGTATAATCTTCATTAAAGCAACTCATTATGCCTATTGCTAATCATCGAATTTAGTGGCGGTCATTGTGTTATCTATTATGTCTAATGTTGACCATTGTGTTTTTTAAGATGATAATGTTCGAATAAAACAATAATAAGAAATGTAAACTTTTTATGTTTCAAGTTCATTATGTATTACTCAATTGTGTAATGCTCATCAATTCAGAAGATTACATCTGATGAAATTATATAATGAGTTAAAAAACTTTTATTTTTTTATTATCAACACTATACGCGTTTTAAAGATTAAAAATGATTGTTTTTATGGTGTATTAAAAAAATAATATCGTATGTAAAAATTATGATATTAAAAAAAGGGTTAAACTTGAGAAGAGTGAACATTACCAATTTTGTACTCAACCTAATTTTGATCAAAAGTACATGTGTCAACATCTTAATACTTCTTACAATTTTTAGTTTTAGAAAACTTTATATTTGAAATTTTCCCTAGAAGATATTACTTAAATGTGTTTTGATAATTTTAAAACTAAAGTTTTTATCATTTAAAAACTAAGAGTGGTAGTATTACATCAACAAATTTTTAAAAGTTTTTCTTATAAAAAAAGAAATAAGGAAAAAGGAAAAAAGACTTGGAAAATATAAGAAAAATAAGAAATGCTGATGTAATGCTAACGTGTCAAAGGAAAAAAAACCGGGGGAAACGATACGGTTGACAGTGACCTTAGCAATGTTTATATACGTAATACGTGTACATTTTCTTTATTACTTTGAATGGTGGATATTTCATATAGAATTTTAAAAAGTACCAATGAGTCGTATATCAATTGATTTGAAAGAAGCCACCCCATAATTTTTTAAAATAGAGATCATAGGTTCGAGTTTCATTTAGTGGAATATGTTCCAAGTGGGTCAGTAAGTTTATCATAATGGGTCTTTGATGGTGAGTTTTTCTTGAAATAATGGACGAAAAAAACGGATTTTAAACGTATTATATTTTAAATGATTAGAGCATGAGGTCCAAACAATAAATTACGAATCAAGAATGCTCATGAATCAATTTAAGAATGCCATATCAAACCATACATGATGAGTTACATGTCGATGTCGGATCAGTCAGATTAAGCAATTTTACAGTTTGAAAGCTCCATTTAGTATTAAAATATTTGAGAAGATTTAATGAGCATTAATAGTTGCTTAGAACATACTCACGGTTTGGAGGAAACAAGAATTCGGTCAAACATAGATTTACTCTAGTACGACAAACACATTAATGTTGTTTACTTGCCCCTTAATGTCAGTTGTCAGACCTATTTAAGTTTAACGAGATTCAGGAGTCTTGTTTTTCAATGTTTTATTCTAAATCTAGAATTACTCTTTAAAGTAGTTTAACATCTTTTATATAATATAATACTAACTCTTTTAGTTATTTATTTCATGTATTTTAAAGACATAGTTTGAGTGATAAAATCTTTTATCTTTATATATGAGTTCAAAATTTAGATCATGTAAATAACAAGTGGTTAAGAATAACTCAAGCTTTATAATAATAAAGTGTTAAAATACATTTTAGAGGTTACAAGAGTTTTTTATGTTAATTTATTGCTTTTAACAAAAAAAGAACACTTCTCATAGAGACACATCAACTGATATTAGACGTAACCATCCAAAAAGGTTTCATGTATCAATATACCAGTATTTTATTGAGTTAAAGAAACCGGGTGAGAAAACTTGCTTCTACTTGTAAATAGTTTTAATGGTACCTCTTTGTAATGTTTTCACGTCTTTAATGTGTAAGTGTTTTGAACATATCACACACAAGAAAGTTGCTCAATTCCATTATCGCACCTCATATCGAAGGTAGAATCATCACTCAAAATGTAATAGGGAGCAATATCTGCATAAATACATGACAATAATGACTCTTGAAGATTTAAAAGCTACTATTATCAAGGTTTATACACCATCTATTATCTATATTTGAAGCAAGCCCACGCAAGACAGCTTCTTCAACTATTAATGGACGGATATCACATGTTGTTTGCTCAATGTATACGGCACTTTTGGTTTTACTAATTTGTCGTCAATAGTGGAAATGTGCACATTTGATCAAGGAAGTATACCTATATATCTTTCAAGTCATTATGTTGGATGTGTCCATCACACTGTAAAAAAAATATTCTCAAACACATTTTTCTTAATATGCATGGCACTGAGCTTGTGTCGAATTAACATCATTTAGTATGGAGCTCTCTAAAGATGTTTCTTTTTCATCGAATATTGGGTTGTTTTGAACCCTAAATTCTTTTTATTTTTGATTTGGTATAAAATTTCTCATATACTATCAAATAGCTCCATAACTTATACATAGGTTAATACTAAGGGTGGAACGTTTTTAATAGAATTTATGGAATTCGATGATCTCCATTCTCAAAAGATGATCTCATATTTATAGTACAAACCTTCTGATCTATCATCTATCTATTTAGGGGCTGTTTGACAACTTTTAAATGATTAAGTGTTGAACCAATAAGAAGTCTGAACTATTAAGTGTTGAAAACAATTAAGAGGTCTGAACCATTAAGAGCTAGTATATCGTTTAACTATTCAAATACAAATGTCTGACCAATTCAGATAAGAGGTCTTGACCATTCAACATTAGACCTCTTAACCATTCAACACTAGTATAATGGTTAACCATTCAGAGGCAAATGTCCGAACCATTCAGACATTCGTTCGCGAAACAAACAATCAAAACCATGAAGTGTTGAACACTTGAACCATTAAAATCCCTTAGACTATTTTGAATTTCAAATACAATATATATCTCAACTACCACAATATCTAATACTTATCAATAATGTTTATCAACGCCATGGATGCTTAGCGGGTCATAGTGAATGACCAGATTCCAATTCAAATGGAATCTTTCAACTAAAGCAACCAGGATGGCCCAGCTGCGCCAGGGAAAAGAATAGAAGAAGCGTCTGACTCCTTCATGCATGCTCCACTTGGCTCGGGGGGATATAGCTCAGTTGGTAGAGCTCCGCTCTTGCAATTGGGTCGTTGCGATTACGGGTTAGAGAGAGTTGTCTCGCGCCCCTAGGTATTCTCTACCTACCTACCTGTGTCGGTTTCGGGTACAGGTACCCTTTTGTTGAAGGCCGTTCGAGCTTTTCCTGGGAGTATGGCATGGAGTCATCGACTGCGGAGTGTCATCGACTTGATCTAATCATCGGCTTGATCTAATAGACCCCCGCAGTCGAAGCAGGATTTTCACGGATGTTGAGACTGTCTTGAAAATCATCGAATTGAACATGAGGTAGACCTTTTGTAAAGATATCAACAATCTGAAAACGAGATGGTATGTGTAAAACACGAACTTGTCCCCAAGGTTCACGAACAAAGTGGATGTCGAGTTCCAATGTTTCATGCGATGATGTTGGACTGGGTTGCCGGATAAATAAATAGCACTGACATTATCACAGTAAATTAAGGTAGCGTGTGTGGGAAGCCGATGTAATTTTAGCAGTAGGTTGCGAACCCAACAAATCTCAGAAACGACGTTAGCAACGCCCCGGTATTCCGCTTCGGCGCTGTAGCGAGAAACAATCGGCTTTCTTTTGGAGGACCATGAGATAAGATTTTTGCGAAAATAAACACAATAACCCGAGTTAGAACGTCGTGTATCCTGACAACCTGCCCAATCGACGTCCTTGTAGGCGGTCAAGGCGGGGGATGAAGACCGAGTGATGTGTAACCCATGTGAGAGTGTGCCCTTAAGATACCGCAGAATGCGTTTTAAGGCATTCATGTAAGTCGTTCGCGGTGCATGCATCTGCATGCAAATTTGTTGCACGACATAGGTGATGTCGGGGCGGGTGAACGTCAAATATTGCAACGCACCCGTTAATTGTCTGTACTCGGTAGCATCGGCTAGTGGGTCACCACAAGAGGAGTTGAGTTTCTGCTGTGTGTCAACAGGTGTGGCAGTGGGGTGGCAAGACTCCATGCCCGAGCGCTAAAGAATTTCCCTAGCATACTTTTGTTGGTCCAAAAAAATACCCGGGGTGCGTGTTACCACAATGCCAAGGAAATAACTGAGCGGGCCCAAGTCTTTTATTGCAAACTCCGTTGATAAAAGAGACATAAAGCGGTGTCGGAGAGTGTCGGAAGACGTGATAAGCAAAATATCATCAACGTACAATAAGAGATAAGCTAGATCCCACCCCTGCTTATATATAAATAAGGAGTGATCACACTGACTATGTTGAAAGCCTAGTGTAAACACATAAGCCGCAAAGCGTTGGTACCAAGCAAGGGGAGCTTGTTTCAACCCGTATAGCGATTTTTTCAATAAGCACACATAAATAGGATGATGCGGATTGCGAAACCTGATTGGCTGATGCATGTATACTAATTCCGTTAGTCGGCCATGTAGGAATGCGTTTTTAACATTTAACTGGTGAACTGGCCAAGAGTGATGAAGTGCCAAGCTAAGAACCGTACGGATAGTAGTAGGTTTAATACCGGGCTGAAAGTTTCCCTACAATCGATGCCCACTTGTTGAGACCGCCCATCACAAACTAAACGAGCTTTGTACCGCTCAAGAGAACCGTCAGACTTGTATTTTTGTTTAAAAATCCACATGCTTCGAACCACATTCATATGTTCATGTCTAGGACTAGCTCCATGCATTATTACCAATAAGGGCTTGGAATTCGTCTTGCATGGCACTCTTTCACTCCGGTGTATTAAGGGCCTCAAGAGGGGAGCGAGGAAGAGGTTCAATGGGGGTGGTTGTGTGGAGGTTAAGTGGGGGTTTAGGTTTGGCACTGACGGTTTGTCGGCGAGTAAGCATGGGATGTTTCTTGATGGGTAGGGTGGGGGTGGGGGGTGGGGGCGGAGGGGTAGGGGAAGAGGTAGGTTCAGATGAGGTAGTGGGGAGGGGTGGTCGGTTGCGACGTTGGTAAGTGAGGTTGTAGTGATTAGGGGGTGGAGGGGAGGAGGTTGGGGACTGGGAGGGTTGTGACCGAGGAGGGAGAGAAGTGGTGGAGGGTGAAGGGGAGGGTGGAGAGAGCAGAGGACATGAAGGGTTATAACTGAAAAGATTCCATATCATCAGGCAATATGGGCATGTTAACTTGTCATGTATACTAGGCAACGTTGTAGAAGTAGTGAAGTCGTTTACTGTCCACGATAGTATAGCTTTATCGTAAACCTATTCTTATGATAACCATCATATGTAAGAACGATGTGCTCATATAAGTTCAAGTCATCTATTAATGGTTTAAGAGACACATCCTAGTTATGTTTGATGCGCCTTTTTTCCTTCCAAAAATGACTATCGCAATGTGAAAGTGCGAATCTTTTCAAGCGCATCGAAGGAGGTAATCTAGTGGGTAAAATGACCAACTATAATGAATACGGGTTTGAATTGGAATTGCTCGTTTGAAAGCCTTTAGTGCATAACCCAAAACAAACGTTTAAGACCTTTTTTTATTGTAAAGCTAGGATAGTTGGAGTTGAAATAATTTTAAGATTCACCATCACTTGGATGTGCCATCACACCTAGGTGTGTTTAATAATCCTAATGTGACTTCATACGATTGGAAGTTTTTTTTGACATATGTAGTATTTGAAGTCAAAGTTACGTTAGCATGCAAGTCAAGACCAAATTAGGTATCCAACATTTGTCTTGTAACAATATCAACCGCACACTGGACAACGAGTCAACTCAGAATCATGTATAGCATAACATGCTTTGCAAACATAAATCTTTTGTTATGGTAAGACGAGGTTTTTCAATTCTTCTTCATCTCATAAAGTTAGTAGGTAGTTTTTCATCCTTGGTGTGACATGTCTTCAAAGACAAATTATCCTCATTAATTATAAGTCGCACTCTGTATATTATGTGAACACTCCAATTCTAAAATCTGGTCGCACTTTAAGCTTTGAGTAATTTTGACACATCCCCCAAAGACTCTTCTACATCTTATAAAATATGAAAATATCCCTAAGCTACGGGTGTTCAAAAATATTCGAAAATTCGAAACCGAATCCGAAATATCCGAAAATCCGAAGTTCGGATATCCGAAATTTCGGATTCGGATTCGGATAGTGATTTTGAGATTTTTCGGATATTTAGGATATCCGAAATATCCAAAAATATTTTTATAAAATTTTAAAATATTAAATAATTATTATATATTTGGGATATTTTCGGATATCTTGGATATTTTAATAAAAACTTTGGATACCCGAAAAAAATTTCAATAAAATTTATTATGTTTTTATAAATTTATTTAAAAATACAATTTTTTTCTTGAATTCGAATATCCGAACGGATATCCGAATCCGAATCCGAAATTTCGGATATCCGAAATTTCGGATTCGGATTCGGATAGTGAAATACACTATCCGAAATTTTCGGATATCCGAAATTCGGATATCCGAATTTGAACACCCCTACCCTAAACTATCAGGTTAGGTTCTTCTTCTTATGTCTTCGCATATACAATGTTATCCATCTCAATCTAATTGTAACCGTTATTACGATCTTCCATCATCCATCAGATTATAAGCTAGACGCCTAGACCTACTTGTTGAGCCACAAAGTCAATAATCTCACCATGCCCCCACCGCAATATATAACTAGACATGAAATCGTGTTCAAACAAGTGAACCCTCATTCCTTCCATCTACAAGCGGTGCAAATTTCAAATTTTGAAACAAATGCAAACATTATAACATTCTAGTTCATAAAACATATGTTTCAATGAACACAAGATCTAAAGTTGATATGGTTATTGAATATACACCATCCCATTTCACCATTTAGCCTATAAAACCAATAAAGAATTCAAAAAGGTGAAAACCATGTTTCAAACTAACAAATCAGTTCAAATTGTTTTACAAATAATATTTGTTTTCACTGTCCCCTTTAAAACTTTTAGGAACATGTGTTTTAACCTTTTCATGATGCCGACAACACTCTCATCACCCATCACATCTTTTCATAACCCTTTCCATGGCACTTCCGTAATTCCCCCCAACTCCAGTGGCATTCTCCCACATTTATTGTCTCTCATCGAGCGGGAATCACAATAACACCAATGCCCCCTTCTTCCCGTTGCATCGGTTTTCAAATTTCAAATGCTACAAGACAAATTAACCACCCATTGCTTCTTCACTACAACTCCCAATAACCCCTTCACAAACCCTTCAATTTCTCTCTCAAATCTTCTCACATTCTCTCTCACATCAAGATTTTGATCCGTATTCTGTCGTTGGTACGAAACCCCTGTTCAATTTGAAGGTTTGATCGTCTAATTTGGTCGGTTTTCTTGATGGGTGCTTCGGGAAAATGGATGAAAGCTTTGATGCTCAAGAAATCGGATAAAGTTGATCAGGTAACTGTTTCATTGGTTGATGTGGGGTTGTTTTGATTTGGGTTTTTCGTGTTTTGATTTGGGTTTGTTTTGGTTTAGGATAAAGGGGCGAAGAGTGGGTCGAAGTGGAAGTTGTGGAGGAGCTCATCGGGCGAAATGGGTTCGGGTTGGAAGGGGTTTAGAGGGAGTAACAGGGGTGTGATGTCTGATGGGTCGGATTCGTCATCGGTTGTGGGTTCTGATGTGTTTTCTGCTGCTGTTGCTACTGTTGTTCGGGCTCAACCTAAGGATTTCAAAGCTGTTAGGCAAGAATGGGCTGCTATTCGGATCCAAACCGCTTTTCGTGGCTTTTTGGTATACTGTTTTTGCATTTGTTAATGTTCTTGTTGCTTGATTGCTGATATGATGTCTGGAATCTTGTGAATTTGTTATGAAATTGGTACAATTTGGGTGTGATTTGATTGAATTTTGATTTAGGCGAGGCGCGCATTGAGAGCTTTGAAAGGAGTGGTGAGGCTTCAAGCTTTGGTTAGAGGGCGTCAGGTGAGGAAACAAGCCGCTGTGACACTGCGGTGTATGCAGGCGCTGGTCCGTGTGCAAGCGAGGGTCAGGGCTCGACGGGTTCGTATGTCGATTGAGGGTCAGGCGGTCCAGAACATGCTCAATGAGCGACGCACCCAAGCCGAGCTTTTGAAAGAGGCTGAGGTGTGTATAACCAATCAAAGCTTGAATCTTTATGTCAAAATGTGTAATGTAATGTCATAATCTTGATGTTTAAACCTTTGAAAACTGTAGGAAGGATGGTGTGATCATAGAGGAACTTTGCAAGAGGTCAAAGCCAAGATACAAATGAGGCAAGAAGGGGCTTTTAAGCGCGAACGAGCACTAGCGTATGATCTTGCTCAGAAGGTAACTTATCTTTATGTTCTTTGTAGACATTGGCAAAAAGAAGTTTACTTTTAACAAATTAGTATGCAAGTATGATTTTGGATGTTTTATGTATTAGAACTTTTCTTGTAGTTAGGTTGATGTGTTAGAGATAAAACATAATCTATATATCAACTCATTAATTGACGAATGGTTGAAATTGTCGCCTTTGTTGCACTAAAGGTTGTGCTTTTGTGAACTTGTAGCAATTGAAGTCGAACCAAGGGTTGGGCCCAAAACCAAGTGGTTCATTAACATCTCTCAAGAACCAACCATTTGATACAACCAATTGGGGATGGAGTTGGTTAGAGCGGTGGATGTCCGCTAAGCCATGGGAGAATCGGTTGATGGAACAAGGTCAAAATGACCCACTGGAGACAACTCCACCATCATCCAAGATTCATGCTGAAAACCATGAAACAAGTAAGAAGTCATCAGAACCTGAGTTGGTCAAAGTCAAACGAAACAACATGACCACCAGAATATCAGCAAAACCTCCTCAAGTTGGCGGTCAACGCACTCGATCATCATCTAGCCCAAGTTCAGAGTTCATATACAACGAGAGCTCGGGTTCATCATCTCTCTGCACATCCATCACACCTCCAAATTCCATGGACCGAACGACTCAAAAAGTCAACAACAATAACAACAGTAAACCAAGTTATATGAGTTTGACTGAATCAACCAAGGCTAAGCAAAGGAACCCATCTCCAAGAATCTATAGGCAGTCAATGGACGACTTTCAGTTTCTTAAAAACTCGGGGGTGTTATGCAGCGTTGACTCGAACAGTAGCAATTGTTCTGACCCTTCTTCGGTTAGTTTGTCAATGTCTAGACCTCTGCCTGCTCAAGTGGAGAAAAGTTCAATGAACCTGAGGAATAGGAGGTGCTATGCTTGATTGATGGTGATCATTGTATCGAATTTGAGTTTGTTGCTAAGTTCAACAGCTTGTTGTTCTTTGATTATTATCGTGTGTGTAAAGTAGTGTAATGTGTGTAATTGGAGTTCTTTGATGTTTTTGGTTTTCAATTCGTTTGCTTAAATAATTTTTTGAGAAATGCTGTTTGTTTTTGATGTTGTGGTTGAAAAGCGGAGAACAAACCTTGGTGTTTCTTTGGGATATAACTTATAAGTATTAAAAAGTTATCAATTGATGAGTGCCAAAAAAGGAGTGGGGATAATTTGGTGTGGGATACCCTATGGACCATAAACCCAACTTCCAACTTCATACGTTGAGGTACACGAATTGCAACTTCTTAATGACAATGTGGTGTAACATACTGTTATTGATTAAGCGGAATATCCGAAGAACAAACGATAAAAAGAATTTGACTATGATTGAATTGCATTAAGAAAGAATAAAAACACTTTGATTGATTACAGATGATCAAAGACTCTATCTCAAGAACTAGAGGTTCTTCCCCAATTATACCCTTAACCGAATCTAACGAACAAAATATCAAATGTACAGATATAGTCCTTGTACTTTATTACACTTAATATCTCACACCTTTATTAACTTGCCATTAGTATATGAAACATAAAAGTAACTTGAACTTTAATCTCAACACTTAACAATCTCCACCTTTGAGACTAAAGATCAAATAGAACACCAGCATAACACACTAAGTAATATGCAGAATTTGATAGCAATGTACCAACTTAGAACCTGACACATTCTTAGTAAGCATATCAGCTGCATTATCCTTAGTATCCACATGCTGAACTGCAATATCCCCTTTAAACAAAACATCCCTTATCCAATGTAGTCGAACATCAATGTGCTTTGATCTCTCGTGAAACACCCGATGTTTTGATAACTGAATAACACCCAAGTTATCACAATGAACAACAACACTACTAACAACAATTCCCATCTCTGAGATAAAACCTTTAAGCCAAATGGCTTCCTTTATAACTTCAGTGAGAGCCATGAACTCTGCTTCAGTAGTAGACAAAGCAACAACATGATGCAATGAAGACTTCCAACTAACTGTACCATTCAATACTTTAAATGCATACCCAGTAATTGACCTGCCCCTTTCATAATCATTGGCAAAATCAGAGTCAACATAACCTTGCACAACTGCTTCATTACCATAATATCTACCAAATTCAAGTCCTACATTTCTGGTACCATTCAAGTACCTTAATATCCACTTGACTCCTTCCCAATGAGCCTTTCCTGGATTACTCAAGTATCTACTAACTAGACTAACAACAAAAACAATGTCAGGCCTTGTACACAGCATGAGATACATGAGACTTCCCACTGCACTTGAATAAGGAACATCATTCATGTATGATATTTCTTCTTCGGAAGTTGGTGAACACAAGCTTGTTAACTTGAAATGCATAGCTAGAGGAGTAACTACAGACTTTGACTCATTCATATAATAGGCATTGAGTACCTTTTTCAAGTAGCTCCCTTGAAACAACTTAATGGTTCCACAAGCTCTGTCTCTAACTATTTCCATACCCAATATTCTTCTTGCTTCACCTAATTCCTTCATATCAAACTCTAACTTTAACATCTCCTTGGTTAAAGCTATTTGTGACTTATCCTTGCAAGCAATCAACATATCATCTACATATAATAGAAGATATACCATATCTGTATCGTTATACACTTTATAGTAAACACAAGTGTCATAACTGCTTCTCTTGAACCCTTGAGAAACAATATAGCTATCAAACCTCAAGTACCATTGTTTGGGTGATTGCTTAAGCCCATACAAAGATCTTTTTGATAGGCACACTTTCTCAGTACTTTCATGTTCAAATCCCTATGGTTGCCTCATATAGATCTCCTCATCTAAGTTCCCATGTAAAAATGTTGTGTTTACATCTAACTGCTCCAGCTCTAAATCATAGGTTGTAGTTAAAGCTAGGATTATTCTAATAGAGGTATGTAACTACAGGCGAGAACACTTCACTATAGTCAATTCCTGCCCTTTGGGTAAAACCCTTTGACACCAGCCTTGCCTTATATCTAGGCTCCTGACCTGCAGCCCTTCTTTAATTTTGTAGAGCCACTTGTAATCAACTAACTTCTGACCCATAGGTTTATCAACCAACTCCCAGATATGATTCTTGTGTAGAGACTCCATTTCATCTCTCATTGCATTCATCCACTTTTCTATATCACTTGAACTTATGGCCTTTTTATAAGACATAGGTTCAAATGAACTCTCCATTTCAGCAACACTAAATACAAATGCTGACAAATCATCGCTATACCTCATAAGTGGCACTATCTATCTTCTAGGCATGTTCTTGGCTAGGCTTTGACTTGATCTTGAACCTTGTGTGTCATGTGTGCTCTGTACAGGTTCAAAACTTCCTTGATCAAGCTCATAATCAGGCAGCTCCACCTCAATTTGAACATTTTTCTCACTGGTTTCATGTTCTAGTGTAGAGGAATCTGTATGAGCATTATCTATCACATCCTTGTACATCACATCTTCTTTAAAGACCACACTTCTACTCACAATAACCTTTGGACTGCCATGTCCCATTCTCCATGGCCTGTACCCCTTAACTCCATCTGGATATCCAACCATAATGCATTTTTGGGCTCTTGGTTCCAACTTACCCTGAGTTACATGTGAGTAGGCCACACAACCAAACACTCTAAGGTTGTCATATTCAGTCTTTCTTCCTGACCACTTCTCCATTGGCACCAACATATCAATAGCTGAAGAGGGTGACCGGTTGACCAAATAAGCAACTGTTTTGACTGCTTCAGCCCAAAAACTCTTAGGCAAACCTGAGTCTATCAACATACACCTTACTTTATCAAGTAATGTTCTATTCATCCTCTCAACTAAACCATTTTGTTGAGGGGTTCCTGGTATAGTTAAGTTCCTTGCTATACCATGATGTTTGCAGTAATTATTAAACTCACCACTACAAAACTTGAGACCATTATCAGTTATGAGTTTCTTAACCTTTCTCTCTGTCTGAGTTTCTACTAAAGTCTTCCACTCCTTGAACTTCTCAAATGCATCATACTTATGCTTCAAAATATACACCCAGACTTTCCTGGAGTAGTCATCTACAATAGACAGGAAGTATGAGGCACCTCCCAGAGAGACATGTTTAGTTGGACCCCAAAGATCAGCATGAACATAATCTAGGATGCCTTGTGATTTGTGTACCCCCTTTGCAAACTTGGTTTTTTTAGTCTTCCCTAGTATATAATTTTCACACATACCAAAGTCACAATTACCTAATCCATTGATCAACTGTTGTTTCTTAAGTTCCAACAACCCATGGCTGCTCATATGCACAAGCCTTACATGCCACCTTAGATCACCTTGCACTCCCTACTAATGTGCTACTAAGACACAACTATCTGCTAGCCCACCATCAAGTATGTATGTGTTGTTCTTTCCCCTTGTTCTAGTAAGCACCACTAAAGATCCTTTTATCACCATAGCCTTCCCATCTTTTAGACTAACATGATGGCCATCTTTTTCAAATGTCCCCAAAGATATCAGGTTCCTCTTTAACTGTGGTATATACCTTACATCTCTGAGATCTAGCACAGTTTCATTATGTAGTTTCACTAAGACAGTACCAATACCTTCTATATGGAATGGCCTATCATCACCCAACTGAACCACTCCCTACTTCTCCATCTTTAGCACCTTAAAGAAGTTCTTGTTGGGAGTCATATGATAGGAACACCTAGAGTCTAGCATCCACTCCTGAGGGGATCCATAACCTTGTAGAGCCATGAGAACATCTGAACTCTCATATCCATCCACAAAACCTTCAGGTGAATTGTTGACTTGATGCTTGGATTTTGAGTAATCAGACTTTCTTTTCTTCCACTCAGGGCACTCTCTTTTAAGGTGTTTGTCTGATTTACAGACAAAACACCTTCGTTTAACTCTGGACTTCGAACGTGACCTTCCAGGCTTGCTCTTACCTCTTTGATTAGATCGACCTCTAACGACTAGGCCATCAGAGCTTACCTCCTTCATCTCTCTTTTTTTTGCAGTTCTTTGGAGTTCATCGCAGCCATGACTTCTTCCATTGACAAACTATCTCTTCCAAACATCAGCGTGAAAACAAAATGTTCATAAGACGGAGGTAGAGATGATACGAAGATAATTGCCTGATATTCCTCATCGATCTCCACCTCAATATTCTCAAGATCAAGGACGATTTTGTTGAATTCATCTATATGATCTTCTAATGTCTTCCCCGATGACATTTGAAACGTGTACAATCGTTTCTTCAAATACAAACGATTTGCCAAAGACTTAGTCATGTATAGGCCTTCTAGCTTGTCCATACGCCGCCTGCCGTGGTTTCTTTCGATACCTCCCTCAGTACTCTGTCCCCAAGGCTCAAGATAATTGCACTGTGTGCTTTCTCCTGAGCATCTTTCTTTTATCTTGCAGTTCCTTCTTCTCCTTATCCGTTATGCCTTTTGGCAACTGCAACGGACCTCCAGTGAGGGCATCTGCAATCCCTTGATGAACGAGTATAGCTCGCATCTTAACTCTCCAAAGACTGAAGTCATTTTTTCCATCGAACTTTTCGATATCGAATTTTGCACCAGTCACCGTTCTTCAATCGTATCGACTATTGAATTTGATTGTTCTTCAATCAGTAGCCGATGATGGCTCTGATACCAATTGTTATCGATTAAGCGAAATATCCGAAGAATAAATGATCAAAATATTTTGACTATGACTGGATTGCATTAAGAAAGAATGAATACACACTTTGATTGATTACAGATGATCAAAGACTCTATCTCAAGAACTAGAGGTTCTTCCCCAATTATACCCCTAACCGAATCTAACAAACAAAATATCAAACGTACAGATGTAGTCCTGTACTTTATTATACTTAATATATCACACCTTTATTAACTTGCCATTAGTATATGAAACATAAAAATAACTTGAACTTTAATCTCAACATTTAATACATACCACTTGCTCATATGTTAATGATAATGTTAGGGACCCTAAAACATAGAAAGTGAGTTGGGCGATGTTTCTGACGACAATATGATTGATATAAAAGAGGAGGAACGACGGGTTTTAACTGCAAATGGAGTTTTAAGAGAAGATATTAAAACTTTATCTTTTTTGTGGGTGAGCAATAGGTCTAACATTCATTTTTACATAGTACTAATAGTGTATTTCAATCTTGGTGTGAGGTGAATCTTGTGATTGTAATTATAATTTTCAGCTTTTAGTTGTCAAGAGTTTTGTTGGTTTATAAAAAATGATCCCTTTCGCCTTTCAAAAAGAAAGTAGGTGTTCATGGTGGTAAAGTGATATTATTCTTAATAGAATGTAGTGAGTGTAAATACTAGAGTATAGGTGTATAATTTTAAGTGACTAGGGCAAAATATCAAATAATCAAGCAAATAACCTTATAGGCAATGATGCTACGATGACAATGGACTAGGCTAGGAATGAGTTTCGATATTCGATTGTCAAATAGCATATCATATTATTAGAATAATATTATTGAACAGTTAGGTTACTATATAGAGATAACAAGTAACTCTAGAAATCTAACTGGGCCCGTGAGCTCATTCTAATCAAACCCTAATAATATATTCTAATACATATCATGTGTTAATGTGAGGTTAGTCCAATTGATAGAGGCTTTGCGTCTTAAAGAAAGGTTTCGGATTCAATCCCAACCACAATGTAAGTTAGTTTAAAGTAATATTAGTACGGATACGTAGATTTTCCGTTAAAAATAGTAAATCATATTTGGCTACACAAGTAGTTATTAATTATTGGAATTATGAGTCTCACTTAATCTTTAATTATCAAAATATTACGATAGGTCATAGGGTAAAGCCTGATTTCATTTTTGGTTTCTAACTATAGGAAATTATAAGAGTGGTCTAAAAGTATGCTTGATCATAATACTATAAATGGTCGTTGACATAAATTGGGATTAACTTTTCTCGGTTAAATGAATGCGAAATAAATAAAATGGCTCTCATATAAAATCAAATACCAAATATAAAGATATTCGTATTTATATATTATTTTAGATATTAGATGTATGTATTGGTTCCACCCCGCTTTCTCCCCCAACCCTTCATCGAGTAGCTAGCCAAACAACCTGAAAACCTTTGCAAATCAAAATACATGTTTCTTGTTGTGAGCTACTCCTTTTTAACCACGCATACATACCGTCTACCGAATTTAAACTCTTAACCTTTTAAATAGAAGAGACCATCTTTCTATCAGCTCTTGTCTCTTAAACAGAAGGAATGCACCTCTAGATATCCTTCTTAAGGACATTCGTAGTGAATTGTTAAGATGCATTTACTCTATATATGTAATCGTATTATACGGATTGAGAAATAAAAAAGAAATTTCACGTCAGATTATCGCTAGTTTATATTCTGTATTCTATTTAATTTCATTACTGATAAATTAAATACATTCTAATATCAAAGGAAGATTACAAACAAGAGAGGATGCATCATTACGTTCTTTTGATTGCTCTAACCTTTACACCATATTTGAAGTTAAGAACAATACCAAAATCAAACTCCAAAGGGTTTTCCATATTGGGTGAGTGTCGAAACACATATCTTTGGTACAAATGAATCAATGTGAGCTTGATCTCTTGCAAAGAGAACTTCTGACCAATGCATACTCGAGGCCCGATCCCGAAGGGTATGAATGCATACGGATGCCTTCGCTTTTCTTCCTCGCAATTCGGGTCGAATCTCTCGGGCTTGAACTTTTCCGGGTCTGGGAAATTTTTGGGGTCCTTGGCTAGAACTCCAACTGCCAACCACACCCATGTACCCTGGATGAAATGTGAGAATGTTGAAAATATGGATTCGGGTTGAAAGAGTAGTAACTTAAGCAGTAAAGGTAGTACCTTGGGGAGAATGTATCCTCCAATCTCTACTTGTGTTGATGTTTCCCTTGCTATTAAAGGAGACACTACATAAAACCTCATTACTTCTTTGACCACCTATAGTCAAAGATAAAAATTTAAGAACTTGTTCATTCTAGATGTGACAATTTCAACACAATTATTAACAGATGAGTCGATTCAGGTTATGTTTTCTTTTTTATTTTTCTATAATGAGTGGTGTAATAAAAAATGTTCTGGGTATGCCTTGTCTGTTTAATTGTATCATATTTCACAGACTAGTAATTTATTTATTAAATTTTGAATGTAAGTGTTTTGGGTCAATCATACGCGACTGATTGCCTATTCATATAAGGCTTTTAGTATCTACACGAAAAACAAAGGTAATATAGCTACTGAAGTTACCTGATCAAGATAGGGGAATCTTGATTGAAGATCATCAGCAGTTGGAACTTGATCCTGTGGACCGAATTCATCAATCTCTTTAAGCAACTTCTTCTCGACTTCTGGATGCCCAGAAATCAAATAAACACATGATGATAGAGTGAAAGATGTCGTTGCTGATCCAGCCAGGAGGTGTTCATACGCGATGCTACTGATGTAATCGGGTGTGAATAAGTTCTTGGCATCAGTCTCTGATTCTCTTGCATTCAATATCAATGACAAGAAATCTTTTGACCCTCTTTGTTTTTCTTTCATTTTGTTGACCACAATTTGGTCAAGTTGACTGTTCAAGTTCTTGTTTGTTCGTTCAATTTTCCAGTCCATGGTGTATGGGATTCTCTTAAGTATTTGGCGAAAGGGTTCTTGAAGTATCGGGAGAAGGAGGCCTAAAATGATTGAAAATGAACCGGATAAGTCCATTTTAAGCATTGTAGTGGAGTAAATGTGTTGCTTGATAAACGAATCGATATGTTTATCGCTGTGTTGATGGTTGTTTGACTTAGAGAGGCCAAAGTCAAACCCGAAAGCAGCTTTTCCAATCACATCAGTAGCCATTTTGAGAGAAAATTCATTAAAGGTAATGTCTTGATCATCCGTTGGGATGTTTTGAGATGTGGTTTCTATAAAAGATTGCATCATGGGGACTAATTTTGCTAAGTATGATGGTTGGTATACTGAAACTATAGTGTTTCTCATGGTTGACCATCTTGAATCCCTATAATTAAAATGGCAAATCATCATCAAAGATCGTTTATGACATATTATATAAAGCTCATGTGCATTTTCCTAAACTCAAAGTTCCACCAAAGACCACCTGCGCAACATAAGCTGTTTTTTTTACCTGATCCTATTGGTTAGCAGAGTATTGGTGGGTCCTATGAGTTTTTAGTAAAATAAATTTAAAGTCTTGACATAAATTTCTTTTATATTTATTTTGAAGGTCATTATAAAAAATGGAGTGTACCTTATCCAAAAGAGACCTTTTTTATGAAGTGGAGAAGCTAAAATAGGAGAAGGAATACTTCTATTGGGAATGTCTTTAAATTTCTTGATCCCAACTTCTCTGCATAGCTCTGCATCAGCCACTATCACTAGAGGTTGTCTCCCCATGTGAAACCTGATTAACATTCACACATGTTTGACTTTTTAGTCAAATAAAGTCTGTCGATTTTGACATTTCACTTCAAAATAGTCAATGACTATCTATCCATATCTAGGCATGTAGACGAACAGAGAATCAATCCATGTGGCCACTCCTTAGTCCTTATTGTATTTAATAAATCAACAGTTACATATTTGACTTTCGAGAGTCATATATGCAACATATTTATTATCTTTATAGAAAGTTCACTGTTCATTTGAATCTTATTCTATAAAAAAAAGTTATATCAACTATCTTTAGAAAATCACAAGAAAAGCCTTTTGATCAAACATGTTTACCCAAATAGTAATGACTTCTATAAAATCTTTCAAAAGTATTAGATGAACACATGTCAAGATCCGTTTTGTTGTTAGTCTAACCAGTAGAAAACCAGTTCTCATCTTCAACAGTTGACTTTCACAGTCAAACCTATAAAATCTGTCACAAATTCACCACTAAATTCAACTTAAAAACACAAATACAGAAACCAAACATCAAATTCGACTTAAAAACAAACATCAATCATCAATCCACAGCGAAACACCGAAATCAAACTACACACAGAATGATAATAATAATAATAATAATCTCAGTCAAACCTGTAGATCGGACCATATCTCTTGGCAAGAACAGCGAACAAATCAGGCCCATATCGAGCAAGCAAAGGCAAGTGTCCGATCAACGGAATGGTGGGTGGACCCGGTACGCTTCTTACACCCCAAATTGGTTGATAAAAGTAGACCAAAACCCCTGCTGCTATTAAGGCCAATATGGTGAAAATTGATGATGAAAATAGGGGCAAAAGACTTGCAAGATCTGTGATTGATGTTTCCATTTGGAGGGGTGATTTGGTGGTGATGAGATTGAGATTGAGATTGAGAAGAGGGTTTTTTTATGGGACAAAAAGGGAATCAAAGGGTGATGGTTTTGGTTGATTTGAGCATCTTTTTGAGCAGTTTGTCTTGTCATTATGTCCGTTGATAACGATTTGGGGTGCTTCATTCGTGTTCATTTCAACCAAATATAATATAATAACTTAATAAGTTCAAATCAATGGGGATGTAGTGGTTAGCATAGTGAATTTTATGAGTTTAAAAGTGGAATTGTAAAAACTAATAACATACTACCGTTAGACGAAACAAAAAACATATAAAACAATAAGTAAGTCGGTCTTGAACCATTTATGCTTCGTCCTTTGGCTTTGACACATGCGACAAGTTTAATTTGTGTCGTATGTAATCACGTGTTTATAAAATAATTAAGAACCCCATAGTTTCTCTCCTTACCTTTGGACGGAAATAAATAGCATATTTCTTGTTTGTAATCATGTCTGACTTGGAGACTAAAATATATCATAGTACAATAATATACTTTGATAAATTGAAAATAGCATTTTAACATTTTCCTTGCTTTAAGTCTTTGTAATGATGGTTAGAAATAGTTGAGATATATAATGAAGGATTGAAGTGTCAAAACTAATTATAAACACATAAACATGTGTTATTTAAAAGTTCTGCAGATTTGCAAACTTGAATTATAAAAGTTTGCTTGTAGGAGATATATAAACAATAAACATACTTTAGAGATAAACAAACAGAAATCCTAACAACCAGTATAGACTCTCTCAACTATAGTATTCATACCTTTATCAAATTTGTTGAGGGGCTAAGAAAAAATTGCAGCTTTGTAACTTATCAACCAGAGTTGATTTTTGTGACTGTATACCAGTTTGTAGCACCCCAACCTCAAAAAGCTAGACGATGACTATTAAATAAATTAAATCCATAATATTCCATTATAATATTAAAATACAAGATTTAACATCCAATCTTCAATGAGAAAAAAATGATTAGTGAAATACTAGAATTAAATAATATATTTCACTAATAAACTAAAATAACTACATATGTATGAAGCCTAAAAACATCTCTTATAAACGAATGCGATTTTGTATTAAATAATTCGACTTAATAGAAGATATGTTCAATAAAAACCGGCATATGATTAGTAAGAGATGCAAAGTTAAAAAAAAATGATTTTTGATTAAAAAGACGGCTATATAAAGTACGACTTAACCCAGTGGTGAATGCAAGAATTTTCCTAGGAGGTGCAAAATACGAATCGAGTAAAAATGGGTTGCTAAAAAATAAATTATAACACATGAATCTTGTTTTAAGGAGTTGTAACTATCTAGAAATGCAGAATTGTTGATATATGTATGTTTTTATCAATTTAATATCAAACATATATTTATTTTGTTATTAATGGTGTTTTATTTTGTTTGATTAAAGCTGTTTAATGGGCTGTTAGAGAAGGGCTGTTGATAGTTAATTAATGGGTTGCTAAAGTATTTATATGGGCTAGAAAATAATGTGTTTATTGAGAAGACATCTTCACTCTTAAAGAGTTATATACAAGAGTTATTCTGTAGTATAGCTTGAACGTGGAAGAGATAATCGTCTATCTCTTGCATTTTGTTTCTACGGGTCGTATTATCCAAGATTGATGAGTCGAGTTCCATTGAATCTTCATCATCATCATTCATCTTCCAAAGTAATGATGATACTTGGAGAAATCTTCATCATTCTTGTGTGTATCTGTTCTAGGGTTTAATTTATAGTGTTTCTTGGTCTAGATAGATCTGTGTTTTGGTCTAGTTCATCATTGTAACGTTTAGTCTTCCTTGTTAGGTTTGATGTTGTTTATCTTTTGTTCTTTGTTGTACTATCATGCTTTGGTGTAGATCTAACATGCCATCCAAAATGTTCTTAAACTTAGTGTGGATCTGAATGAGTTGCTAATTAGGCTTGCGCACAACCCACAAAAGTTCATAACGGCCCTGGTGGCCCATATACACAAAATACAAAATATAAAATTAAAAAAATGAGAATTTAACTCCCTTTCGAATGGTGATAAAGCAACCTAGCTTCCTACCGACACACTCGTAGCTAATCGTTCGGTGAATTTACCGCGACTGTCCAGTCATGGCACCCATACGGTCATCCGTTGGTGATACTCTTTTCAGTTATCCCTAGATAATATCCGTTGACCGACGACTACCACTTACCCAGAGGAATTTCTAAGCCCCTATTTGGTTAACAGAATTCTCAGTATTGAAATTCAAAGTTTTTCATTCAAAATCCTGTTTGGTTAGTCAACGGACGGAATTGAAGTTAGAAATATTTCTCATATTCATTGGAATTCACATTCCATCAACTTACCAATGAGATGTTCACCAATCCAATGGAATGTTCAGAATTAACATTTCATTTAAAATTAACCAACCAAACACATTATCAATTTAAACAAGATTCTATTCCAATCCCATTTTCATTTTCAATTCTATTTCTCATATTTATGATTGACTTTTGTAAAGTTAATTTCCCAACACACCGCACTAGCTATGTTACGCATGCGAAGATCACTTCTTCAGGTCCACAAACATAAAACTTTTGGACCATCGATCCTTTTAAGTTGTTCCTCCATTCTTAAAGGAACTGAAGCTATCTTACCTACCATTACAATGGTTCACACCACCTCAGTGAAAGTGACCATCTGTCACGATCCAAAGGTCCCTTGATCGGTCCCTTTTCCGTTTTCGTGACGACGACTTGATCAATCAGGCAACAAAGTGGTCTACCCAAGCTGGTATGTCTAACGGCCCTGCTAATCACTACTTTATGAAAAGAAACATGTAAGTGGAAGTTTGGCATAGTTTTGATCATGTGAAAGTGACACAATATTCTGCCACTACAACGAAAGAGGTAAATAAGTCATTAAAACCTACGAGAAATTAAGGTAGTTTACCTAGAGAACTCATGTTCCTCGTGATTTTATTACGTGTTAATTTATTTGTGAAGTTAATAACTTAATTATGGGCGGATCTACCTTTATAGGAGGGGTAGCCTCTGCTACCGGTTACCCTTCAATTTTTAATGAGTAGTGTAAATAAATTACGGTTTTCTGTAAAAACAAATGTTTACAGTTTACGTTACCCCTGAGAAAATATTACGTTACCCTTAATTTTTTTTAAACAAAACATTTCATAGAACGTTTTAAAATTTATAAAAAATAGTCTAATACTAGTATTAAGTCCCCCACGTTGCTGCAGGGGCATAAAACCATGTCAAGTAGCACCAAAGGCCACACCATCGTCAGTACCAGCAACGTCGAAAAACTCGTATAGAAAAACGAAAAAAATAAAATCGCTCTTGGTGGAAACGTAACACTAAGAACACACCACCGTTAGACGAAACATAAAACGTATAATACAATAAGTAAGTCGGTCTTGAATCAGTGCGTCGCGACGGCCGCTAAATGGGAAAAAAATAAGCGTAAAACCGCTGAACCACACACGAATGCTGTGACGTTTAACTCCACTACGACAAATTAGTCTTTTTGCGACTAATTTTTTTTCACTTTTAGTGAGCTCGCAAAATTTAGATTGAAACATAAAACGTAAATTTTTTAAAATATAAAAAGTATATAGGACCAAAGTTAAAATTAAAAAGAAATATAAACAGTATAAGAACCAAAACGTAAATCGAAACAAACTTCAGTGCGGAAACAAACTGACATTAATAAATTCCAGATTTACAATTGATATTGATAAAGTGTGATTAGAATTCTGGTTTACAACTTCTAATTTGAAACATCTATTCCCTAGACATAGTAACAATAAAAATCCAAAGTAACTAATTATATTCATCCCTCATTCCGTCACAAACTTTTTGATTGTTAAATCGGTTGCTACTTCCGTGAAAAAACTTTAACAATAAAACACTACAAAAAATGTCAGCAATAACAACCACATTTAGCGACGATAAAGTGGGTTATATGCGGCGACTAATGTCGCTGCTAATAGTGAAATTCTTTGTAGTTGATTTAAAGGAATTGTAAAATCGATAGCAAAATCTGTCGCTAAGTTTGCGATGGATGATTCGGTTGCAAATAAGTCGCAGGAATTTTTTAGTCGTAGACGGAATCACTGACTAGGGTATAACATAGAAAATGGTTACAAAAAGACATTTGGGACTATTTGAACAGTCTCAAATACTCATTTACTCAATTTAATTAGTGTAGTAGTTTTAGATTTTACTAATGATAATGCTTAACTCAGGATAAAAATCAAATATTAATCTAATACGATCATGTAAGTTGATCCTCACGGTGACAAAATTTTCTATCAGTGGTCACATGGGCCATGGGCAATTCGATTCATTACAATTATTATTAGAAGAAACAAGTCCAATCAAATTAAATTATCATAGCAAGTCCTTATGTTTTACATTCATTGCTTGTGGTATATATTTCTTACTAGCACAACGTACTAACAATTCCTTTAAATATATTCTGGTGAACTTCATATTCTAGCAAGTGAACTCTTAATATGAAAGCTTTTGTTCTCTGTGTCATATGCTTGTGCTATGTTCTACATAGCAATGGCAAAGATGTTCATAATACCTCTCACGCTGTGTCGCTGCATCGCGATAAAATTCTGAAGAACCAACAAGGGAAACCATCGTTCCACCTTCGGCCTCCACATAACTGGTTGAATGGTAACTTATCATTGTCACATAACTGCAAAATCGCGCTGCTGTTATATATGTTATTCGTAAAATGAATGTTTAATTTTCTTTACCTTAGAACTCACATCTGGTTTCATTCTCTCTTTGCATGGTTTTGTATCATATATTCTCCCTGGGGCATTTCACTTACAGATCCTAATGGTAATGACTTAAGTTCCTATTGCATGACTTCATTTTTGAACTACTACATGGTTATGACTTGTGTTTTTCTAAATTGTAATTCATCTTAACTTGTAGGTCCTGTGTATTACAAAGGAGTCTATCATTTATTCTACCAGTACAACCCCTATGGTTCGGTCTTTAACAAAACAATCGTATGGGCGCATTCTGTCTCGCGTGATTTAGTCAACTGGATCCACCTCAACAACGCCCTTGTCCCAACCGACCCATTCGACATCAACAGTTGCTGGTCAGGTTCTATAACAATCCTTCCAGGAAACAAACCGGTTATCTTGTACACTGGAATCAACTCTATGAATCAGCAAGTTCAGAATCTTGCAATGCCTAAAAACTTATCAGATCCTTTTCTTAAAGAATGGGTAAAGTATTCTGGTAATCCGTTAATAACTCCACCGAAGGGCGTTAAACCAGACAACTTTCGTGATCCTACTACAGCTTGGAAGGGCAAAGATGGGAATTGGAGGGTAGTTGTTGGTGGTCTGAGAAATAATCTAGGAGTCGCGATTCTTTACCAGAGTAAAGATTTTGTGCATTGGATTTTGCATGATGATCCACTTCATTTTGGGTTGAATACTGGTATTTGGGAGTGTCCTGACTTTTATCCCGTGTCTGTCAACGGTAGATATGGAGTTGAGAATTCGGCCAATGGGAAAAACCTAAAGTATGTGCTGAAAGCGAGCTTTGAAGCACACGATTACTATGCGATAGGGAGCTACAACTCTGACAAAGAAAAGTTTGTGCCAGATGGTAAAGGTCTTACCGGGAGTACCTCCGACATGAGATATGATTATGGAAAGTTTTATGCATCGAAGACGTTTTTCGACAGTGTAAAGAAGAGGAGGATACTATGGGGCTGGATTAACGAGTCGGATAGTTCAGCTGATGATACTAAGAAAGGATGGGCCGGAATCCAGGTAAATTATTTTTAAACGATTCAAAACACGACTTCATTTTCGCGTTATTTCTCAAGTACAAAAATTTTAACAGTCAACGAATAACAAATTATGAAACTGAAATCTATAACATATTAATTAAAAATATTAACAAAAAAGATATACAATAAGATCATAAATGAATAGCCTTACTACTCTAAGGGGTGATGCACTCATAAGCACCTAATTTCTCTTTAGTAGAGGTTTCATTTTTGAATCATATTTCACTTTTGTTATAACGATTTGAGGTGCAAACTACGATTTATCTGATTCTACTATTAGCGAGGTATAGTTTTTCGGTACTAAATGGTTTGATGGGATTTTACAGTCCATCCCACGTCAGGTTTATCTAAGCAACACCGGAAAGCAGCTAATACAATGGCCAGTTAAAGAAACTGAAAAACTACGCGATAAGCATGTTACTTACACTGGCAAGAAGCTCAAAGCAAAATCATTATTTGAAGTTACAGGCATCACAGCCTCACAGGTTTTTCTGTTAATTACCAAGTTAAATCCTCTTAAAAATATCAAGTTTCTTAGCCCTTGATTAATATTATGCTCTTAGGTTGACATAGAACTCTCCTTTAAGCTGCCCAAAATAGAAGACGCCGAGGTTTTCGACCCTAAGTGGAACGATCCTCAAATTCTTTGTAACACAAAGACAACAAGCTTCAGCGGTCAAGCAGGGCCATTCGGCTTATTGGTTATGGCTTCTCAAGATTTGACCGAACAAACTGCAGTCTTCTTCCGTGTATTCAAAGACAACCACCAATTTATTGTACTAATGTGTAGTGATCAACACAGGTTCATACTCACATATTCATATGAATTTCTACTAACTTTACTTATTTCACATCTAGATCTAAGTGTGTTTTTGTGATTTATACTTTTATAGGTCTTCCCTAAGACAAGGGATAGATAAAACTACATATGGAGCTTTTATCAAAATGGATCATGGAGATAAAGTGATCTCACTTAGGAGCTTGGTATCGAATGATCACACTCCTTGCTTCTTTTTCGGTCATTATTTTTAAGGTTTAAAGTTTTTGATTCTGCATCACTCTATGCAGGTAGATCATTCGGTGATCGAGAGTTTTGGAGCCGAAGGAAGAGCCTGCATTACATCAAGAGTGTACCCACAGTTTCATGTGGAAAAAGAAGCTCATCTCTATGTGTTCAATAATGGAAGTCGCGACGTGGTTGTTAAAACATTAGATGCTTGGAGTATGAAGAAGACCAAAGGCAACTGATCAGGAGAAATGAGAACAAAAGATAATAAATTGGTTTGTAGGTTTAATAAGGTTGCTATATGCGATGCTTGATCCAAAAAAAACAACAGTAGAAGTTGTTAAAGCAGCTTAATGTTCTTCATTTAGAAACCTAGTATTATGTTGTATACCCATGTTGGTGAGGGTCTTCACTTTAATTAATTTTTTAATTGACTGCATCAGTTGTTTTTAACAATTAACATATATCAATTTTCACTTAATTTGTGTTCATGGTTTTGTAGCCTAGCAATATTGTTATATACCCGTAGAAAAATGATGTGCGTCTAAATTATTGCAAGTGTACGTTGATACGATGGTTAGAAGGAAAAAAATTGTTTTTAAAAAACATTAATAAATATTTTTTGAAACTTATTTATTTCAAAACTAAAGATACTTCTAATTGAAACTACATATATCAATTTCAAATAATAATTATTTTAATTCAAATGCATAAAACTAACTAGTCCTCGACCAAGCCTCGCTAAGTACTCCTAAACCAAGCAAAGAGTATGTGTTTCTTAAGTGTGGATTGCAGCACAACTATTTTGAATCGTTTTAACTATTAAGTCTAAACTAAACAATTAAGTATCAATCCCAAAACTCATTTAATTTTTAACTAACAAAACCCAATTAATCAATTAGTAATTTATACAAAATTAAAACCCAAGCGTTTAATAACGATTTACCCAACCGAGCCAAAAATTGTTTAGGCTTATGTTGGGTTCATTTTGTCTTAAGAGAACTCAAGCTCGTGCTCGTGTAAAACTTTAATTTTAAGGCTTGAGCTCATCTAATATAGAGCTTTAATTCTAAGATGTAAGCTTTTTTAGTTTAAGAATTTTTCAAGTTTGAGCATGGCTTAGGCTTTCTTGTTTATTAATTAACTATTTTTATCAAATATAATTATAATAACAATTATTTATTATTTTAATAGTTTAAATAAAAACATATATAAATAAAAAGCACGTTCAGGCATGCAAACGAACTTAATAAGCTCCAACTCGAGCTTGTTTATTAAATGAGCCCTAATATGATATTGGATTGTTTAAGATCAACTTAAGACTCTACGTTGTGGGAGCTAAATGGAGCGCTAAGAGTGATTACGTGGAAAGCATTGTGGCGCCAAAACCACTACTCAATAATGAAAGGGGGCGCCATGGGCAATCGGCGCCAAGGTTTTAACGCCGGTGAAAGTTGTACACAAAACAGAAACACGCTTTCCACACTACAACCCCACTTGTATTGAATCGTCTTCTTCAATGGGAATAAGGATGCATCATTCAATCGGTTAATGGTTTTGAACAAGGAAGCAATCTCTGTTCATCAGAGACAACCCAACTTGTACTGCGCCTTCTTTATCATCATCGGCGATGGTTGAAACCAAAACCCAAAATTAAGTTACCTCGATGGAAATTAACGATGCATTCTAAAACCAAATTGTACTACTGAATTCTTGATGAACAAGCTCAAGCTATACTTATGAATCGTTGATGGCGATGGACAATTTGAGATATCTTCTGATTTATCAAGCCGCTTTGGTCCCAAGTTGTATGAATATCGGAGATTCGGAGACGACGACAAATATTGTTGGCTTATATTTAGTCGGTGATGAAAGACATTTTGTTTTGCTCTAGACTTTTCCTTTTCTTTATTATTTTTTTTGTAAATTAATATTAAATTACTTTGGTAAATATTTTCTAAACACTAGATTCATAAATAATTTTTCCAACAATTATTTTTTGAAAAAAAAAAGGTTTATTAATTATTAAATAAAAACTGTTTGAGTAATAATTACAGTTAGTTTAAACCATTACACTTGATTTAAAGATGATTTAATTAAATTCATTTTTGCCTACATGGCACCTAGGTGGCGTTTTAAATCATAAAATTAGTTAAACCACTACGCATAGTCTAAGAGAGTTAGGTTGATTTATTTACAACCCTAATGTTAATTGTTAATGTTAGTTTGAAAACTGAAACATGTTGGTAGATTAATTTTCAGATTATTTGCTTAAATTTAATTTTTATCTTCTTATTGTGTAACCCGATCTGACTCGAACCAGACCATAATTTTATTTTAATATTTGGTGATTGAATAACCGACCCTTAACCTTTCCGAACACAATGAAAAACATTATGAGTCCGCCACTATTTTTGCTTGTGGGCATGGTATTATGCCTTGAGTTACTTTTGGTTTGTGGCAACAATTGCACCCATGAAAATGTTATCAGCCTCGAATGATGAAGATGAAGACGACGCAGATGATGATGAATCCATATTAAGTTTTTGTATAGAAATTTTGAATATATAGATTGCGAACAAGTATAGAATGAAGTAATGATGAAAACAAACATTCCAAAAGTAAAATAATAGACATGACTAAACTTGTCATAACAAGATAGTTTGTTTATACTTGTATATAGTTTACTAGACTAAATACCCATGTAATACACGAGTTCAATCATTAATAATTGCTTTTAATTAAAAATGTTCGTAAGTCATAATATTATTGTTAATACTTTGTATACCGATTTTTATGTTTAATTTTTTAAAATCATCTATATCTAATATTAATAGTTTTTCTTTATTAATGCTTATAAGTCTAAATAGTGTTTAATATGAAATGAAATAAACTTATAAATAAGAACTTTAGGTAATAACAAATTGTATTAAAATGAGAACATCCATAAACATCCGAAAACTTTTTAGTATACAAAATTTGATGTTTTGTTTGTAATTTTACCATCATTGTCTAATATTAATAATTATAATTCATGTATACTTGTAACTCGAGATAATACAACATA
Organism: Flaveria ramosissima; assembly: GCA_025215565.1. Lineage (NCBI taxonomy): Eukaryota > Viridiplantae > Streptophyta > Magnoliopsida > Asterales > Asteraceae > Flaveria > Flaveria ramosissima. The sequence goes on from CM046044.1 coordinate 54,549,724, forward strand.
GAGCTTGAATCGATTTCGGGGACCATAAATGTAATAATTACACAAAATTTTGGACTATATTTGTAATTTTTAAAGTTATGGGACAAAACATGCAATTTGATTAAACCACAGGGACCATTTATGCAAATTTCTCTTTTTGTTGACTAAAAATATAAATTAGTTTCATACTTACCTCAATTAAAACTAACCTAAAGTTTCATGCTTTCATAAACAGAATATAAATTAGTTAAGTTGATGTAAAAAATCAAAATATTAAAGTTTATCTTGAAATCAAAATCGAAATTCTTGAATCGTACGGACCACTGCTACGATTGCAATCGAGATTTGTATATATTAGAATTGAATTGAGATTTTACAGAAGAGCTGTTGTGTTTTAAAACTTAGGGTGTGAATGATATAAAATAGATCAATGAAGCCGTAAAAGAATCGGTGAGTTGAACATGAAACATAACATGATTTGGGGTAAATCTAAACCATGATATGCTTGTAAATTGTAAAAGATATGAAATGGTTCATCTTTCTATTTGAAAATCAATATCATGATTTAGGAGAATCAAAACCCTGAATTGATTATTTAAGACCCTTGATTTGATAAAATATCTAAAATCGTTTCGGACTAGAAGACGCGTATGAGGTTTTTCTCATTTGCATAGGACGAGTGAATTAGTAAACCTTTAATTGTTTGTTTCAATAAGCAAGAATCCAACATGTTTCAATTCACAATTTTAGTGTATTACAAGCTATAATAACTCATTATATTACATGTTTCGTAGAGATATAATCAACTTGCTCTTATGTGAGAAAAACTGTCAACTATAACTTGCAATTTCTTTCGAGGTTTTATTTTGAAACCATCACAAATGCCTTTTGTAATGAGTTTTTTTCAATGTAGGATGGGTAGAACATTAATTTAACAAAATGATTGTTTTTGAAAAATATTTACCAAAATGAGTTTTTAGTGGAAAGTTAATTTTTATTATTTATAATATGATTAGATAAAAGTATTTCTGTTTTTAATAATGTTATTTAATTAAAGTTAAAAGGATAAAGTTTTAATAAAATATAAACCTATTTTGGATCTATCATGATTTTAAAAAATATTTTATAGTTCTTTTTATGAATATTTTCTTAAAACCTTTTCAATAACGTTTTCTCATACTAAAACATTAATACTCTTTTATTAGTACTTTAACTTCTCTTTATAGAATACATATTCTTATATAGAAAATATCATTTTTAAAAATTAAATGGTTTATGTAACTTTTTTAAAATAACGATATATATATATATATATATATATATATATATATATATATATATATATAATATATATATATATATATATATTATATAACTAATATAAACATAATTTTATATATAGTAATAATCATTTATATAAGTATATACATAAAAGATAAAATAAACATTATATAAGCGATCTCGACATATGAAGCTTGGGCTCAAAACCATTTATTAAATGAGTCGTAAAATGAGTTCGAGCTTGTTTAAGCGCAGCTTAGTTAGAGTTTTAAGCAAGTCGGTCTCGTGTGGCTCACGAGACGGTGTGACTCGTTTATCCCCTAATTGTTGTTGGGAGTCTATTAGCAACATACATGCCCTCTGTAATTGGGATTTATTGGGTGGGATTTACTGGGTATGTTTGTTTGTTTGTTTGTTATGCCCTCTGTAATTGATGATTACATTTATAGTTCGTAAAATTAAAAAAATAAACCATTAGCTTTTTTTTGTTTTATCATGATATTTATAGAAAACATTTTTAAAGAATGCATTCTTTTTGTTAAAAGTAGTTTTTCTTATTACATCTTTTATGCTACTAAAAAATATATTAAAAAAATACGTATATTTTAAAAGAATAAAAAAATATGCCTACTTTTGTTTGAAATTGAAACAAAATTGTAGTGAAAAAAATTCAACTTTTCTACATAAAAAGACGATTTAAAATTAAGTCTGAGTGAATTAAAAAAAAGTTTTAGAAAAACTAATTGTTTTTAATTACTACATATGAACCAAATGCTTTTACAATTTACTAACCTTTGTACTTGACCTTTTTTAAATAATATTATTTTAGAGAAATAAATTTCACCAATAACATTATAGTGAGAAAAAGAAACACTTCCTTAAGTATCTATTTTGGTATATAAATTTCTATATACACTATTTAATGAAAAAAAACCCCATTTATAATTATAATAACAGTTGATTTTATTTAAATGAACTATGATTAAAAATAAGAATAGATATATTTTTAGGCGGGAAATCAAATAAATGAAGATATAAGAAAATGACACATGACAATAAAGATATTGTTTTATTAATAAGTATAGATTGTTTAAAGATAGTTATGATAAAGAATGGTGTGTTAAAGTTTACTTTGTTAGAGTTAAAAGACTAAAACTCATTTAGTAATACCGATTTTTGTATGCATGTTAGTTTGACTATTATGTGTTGAGAAAGACGACAACTTAGCATAGATTTAAAGGCTACCTACATGACATGTGTTTTCTAGACTAGCATCCTGCTTTATAGTTTATGTTTTATTTATAGTATGCTTGATATGTAATACACAATTGTTATATAATGGTTTAAAATCTTGTTGCTTATGTTATTGTATGCTTCAGTTTAAGAGCTATGTTGGTAATGTGTAAGTCTAACTGTAATATATTCCAGAAACATAGCGTTACATAAATCCATTGCAAGATAAATGATAAAGTATGTGAAAGAAAATACTTCATAGAAAAAAAGGTGTAGAGTTTGACAATAATTTATTGGTTATTTTTAATTATATAATTTGTTTAATTCAAACATTTAGTGTGGCACCCGGATTTCAGCTTATTCCTAACCAACACAAATTTCATTATCTGATTATTTATTCATACATTTCACTTGATTAAGATTAATTAAATGAGTCTGTTATTACATAAACATTCACGTAATGGTAATTTAAAGGATTACTGGATCACACATGAAACTTGTCCCTGAACATTAATAAATAATCAATATAATATTTCAAACGAATATAATTTACGTAAAATTGTATGTTATATGATTGCATGCATAAATTGTTAATCTTGACATGAAATTTGTTAAAAATCGTGAAATGTTACGTGTTGCTATGTTGTCACACCCCAACCTTGACGGCGGAAACGTCGAGATGTGAGGGTTAAGATTGTTCACAACCACATAACGCTATCTTTAAATGTAAATAATAATATTATAAGCTTCAAATGAAATACAAACATATGTCTCAAACTTGAAATAGTTCCAAACAAAACAAAGCATAACATAATCATTTTATTCATTTAACTAGGTCCAAATCCTAGTTTATTGCAAACTTCAAAAGTTGACCTCAAACTTGCGCGTTACCTGAAACATGTTAAAAATAACGGGTCAACTAAAAGTTGGTGAGTTTCCAAGGGTTTTACATACATAATATATCAAAGGTTACAAGTAGCAATTCATGTCATAGGTTATGAGCTAGCAAGTTTATAGAACACATATAGTTACAACCAAACCTCGACTTGATTACAAGTTTATAAGATTGGCTAAGTGTATTTGGTCCCATGATGAACAAGTCATACCTCACCAGGAGCCGGCAATACATCGACTTTAGCACCAAATAAGCTTGTCAGGCCCAAAGATCTAAGACGTCGCCAGACTAGCAATAGTTAATGATTGTAAACAAAAAATGTATCTCATATAAGACTTACAACAACACAAATAACCATGACAAATAAAAGTATAAATCGCAAGTGCTTTACAAGTTCAAACGTATACAAGTGTATGTTGATAAGGTAACATGTTTCATCCCAAAATAGTATGAAATAATATAAAAAGGGGGCAAGAAAACTCACATGTCAAATAAGTAGGTAATGAAGATTAATAAGAATAACAAACGTCGTTCCAAGATGAATCGTCACAAGGCACCTAAATATATATATTCACAATGTTAAAGTTTAATAATAAGTTTAACGAATTATCGTGGACTAGGGTTCAACTTGATGTTTGGGGTTTTGTCGATTATATTTAACAAATGAAAATCAATTATATTTTCGTGGGAACGTGTTGGAGCTGGAAAAGATAGTCTATATTATCAACACAATGAAAGTCAACAAAAGTCAACGTCACGGTCAATGTCAACAAAAGTCAAACCCGACACGTTCGAGATGAGGAACCGAGACGAGACGTTGAAGATTTAGATGACTAGGAGTTTTATTGTAATAAATATATTTTGTGTGAACAAAATATATTTTACTTTCTTTGGGTCATGTTTTAGTCTAAATATATAGTCTAGGGGGTTATGTGTAAATATGGAAACTTAAACTAGACTATAAATAGCCTAATTGTAATTAGAATTAGGTTAATGGTTGCATGACCAATTGATTGAGGGATTTACTTGTAAACAATATTATTAGCAATCAATGAAGATCAAAGGGGTTTTATTGTGATTATCATATTTTGATCTAATTCTTCATGATTTGATTCAAGTTTGATCATCCTGGATTTACAATTTGGTATCAGAGCCATTTTGGATCAAATTCACTGAAGATTTGAAGATTTTTAGAGAGAAAAGTTGAGGTTTTGGTTGTTTTTGTTCAATATCAAGTTTTCATCAAATTCGGATTAGATTTGAGTGTTATTGATATGGAAATTGATTGAAGTTTGCTTATTATTGGTTGGGAAAGCTCTGTTAATCATCAGATTTCAAATCCATTTAGATTTGGGCGATTTCAGATTGATTTTGAGGTGAAAAAGGGTTTTGAGATCGACCAGCGAAACTGCTGTTCTTACAGCGAAACTGTCATCTTCATTCAGCGAAATTATGGTTTATTTTGGATCTGAAGTTGTTTTCTAGAGTTTCAGCGAAAGTACTCCCTTGAACGAAAGTTCAATAGTGTTTTTGACCATTCATCAAGCGAAATTGCTGCCGAATTTATCTCTGAACGAAAGTTCAAGCTTGTTTCCTGCGAACTTATCAGCGAAACTAAGCCATTTGTGACATTCGGCTAGCGAAACTGCTGCCGAAATTTCCAGCGAAACTACTGTCGGCTAAGCGAAACTAGAGTTCACAGCGAAACTAGCTCTGCGAAACTATAATTTCAGCGAAACTATCATTTCTTCAGCGAAATTCGAATGTTAAAGATGACTTTTTTCCCTTAGTTGGGATTAACCCCAGTTGCTAAGATTTTCTAGCGTGACATTTACAAATAATATTTTTCCCGGGGGAGAATTATTTTACAATTTTTGGGAAAAATATTTTTGGGGCGTTTAATTGTTTAAACAAAATAAAAATAAATATGGCTTTTGCAGAATTGATTAAATCCTTCGAATCAGATGATCTCACAATTGCACAATGTCGGTTTGATAATTTTGCAGCTTTAAAGAATGAAAAGATGTCTGATTTTGTTGATCGATTTCTGTTGGTGGCAAGTAATCTGAAGAAGTTTGATGCCCAACTGGGAAATCATGAACAAGTTCTAAGATTACTTGATTCCCTCTCATCAGAATGGAGCTCACACGGCAAGTCGATTCAACAAGATAGAGGCTTTCGGGATTACAAACTGATGGAGGTGATCAACAAACTGAAAGAGATTGAGTTGGATATCAAACGTCGTGAGTACTATGAATCAACATATCTAACTCCAAAGATCACTTCAAACTCCAAAGAGAAACCAGAAGAGAGATCAGATTCTGACACCAATTCAGACGGTTTACCGAAACCTGAAACTAAAGAGGTACAAGAGGAGCTTAAGCAGACATCAATGGGTAAAGGTGGAGCTGAGTTGAATGCGGAAGTTTGTGATGCTAAGAAGGAAGAGGAATGGAAGCAAAATACCAGAGTTTGCAACTGTGAGAAGGCTCTTACTGCTGAAAGAGTCATCCTGGATCTTCCATACGAGACAGTTCAGGATATGTGTTCTTCTGCTTGTAAAATTCGTTTATTGGGTGTGTATAAAGCTAATAGGTTACTTTTAGATAACCAAAAGGAGTTAACTACCATAAACGCAGAACTTAAAAAGAATGAAGCCAAGTATTTCATAAAATTAAATGAAGCTTTAAAAGAAAATGATCATTTAAGACGAACTCTTCTTGAAAGAAATGTTGAAATTAATCTTTTAAACGAAAGAGTCACTTTGGCTGAATTTTAAACAAGCAAGCTTAAAACAAAGCTTGATAGATGGACCATATCCGGAATGAAACAGGAAGAGTTACTGTGTAAACAAAGGGGAGCTAGGATTAAAACGGGAGTGGGTTGTGGTGAAAATCCATACGTCTATCCTCCTCCTAGCACCCATTGTTACTCTCCTATGCCTCAACCTCATCCATCTAATGATTTGATTGAAGCTGCAGAAACTAATAGTTTAAATGCAGGTTTAAGCAACGTTAATCTTAAAGAGGTTAGAGATGTACAGGATTCTCCTGTAGGTTTGGGATGTCTCAGGCAGGGGTCTGATAAGAAGATTAATGATGATTCTACCTCTGATGCTCCAAAATCAATATCAGTTGCTTCTCCAACCTTCTTCAACAAATTCAAAACAGGTAACATTCCTTCGTTTGTTCCTGTCAGGTTTGTTAAAGAAGGAACAGTTGTTGAATCGTGAGGCAATCAAAATCCTATAACCGAAGCCGACACAATAGGAGGTGTCAATCAAGATCCTTTGGAAGCAGATCTGTGTATACGAGACTGGATAAGCTCAGATGATGAATCAAACACAGAGGAGCGTGTTGGTTCCTCACAGATCGAGATATCTTCTGACATTGTCAAGTATCGAAAGCTTCCAAAAGCTGAATCAAGACCAATACGGATCTCTTCTCCAATTGCAAAACATCCCAGTCAATCAGTAAAGATCTCATTCCCTGTTCAGCATAGCAAATGCCAAAACAAGCAAGAATTTGCTACAAGCTCAAAGCAATCCTCATCCCTACCTGCATCACACGGTTCAGTGAAGCATCAAAAGCCATTCAAGGCTTGTTTTGAGTGTGGAAAAGAAGGTCATGTGGTTAAGAAATGTCCTCAAAGGCTTGCTATGGATGGTAAAGGCAAAACGAATTGCTTCTCCAGTTGTAAGTCTATAAAGAATGTTCCAGATAGTAAAGGCAACACGGGTTGCTTCTCTGGATTAAGAGGTAAAAAGCACACATCTTTGAATGGTTGGATGAAAAACCCTCCATCCAAACCTTTTCATGTGAAGCCGATTTCACATGATTCAAAGATGAAAATGACCAAAGGTTTAAAACCAAATTCTTTTCCTTCTGGTCTTAAACAGAAAATGATTTCCAAATTTAATTCATTCAAATCCAAGTTAATTGAACCAAAACAAATTTGGAAAATTAAAAAGAAGGATACAGTTCTCCCTGATATTTCAGCAGATTGTTTGTTGAAGCAGGTTACTTCTGCCGTTGCAAAAGGAACACCCAGGACTTCGATGGCTTGGGTTCCCCTTTCAAACTAATTTGTTTTTGAATGCAGGAACAATTCAGGAGGACTGTTAGTAATCCGGTTTACTGACAGGGATTGTTCCTAATTCAAATTTGAGGCGGAACAAACAGGTTAAGGTCATGGTATTATATCCACAATCTGGATTTTTATTTACACAATCACAGTTCTCACTTCACAATCACTGCATATTTCTTGAGCATTCATTTCTTATCATCATAACAGTGTAGTTTGGAAAACCTTCTTTGATAAATTTTTATTTTTGTACAGTTTATAAAAAATAAAAAATTAATAATAAAAAAAAAAAAAAAAATTAAAAAAAATAATAAAAAATAAAATAAAAAAATAATCAAAAATAAAAAAAATGGAAAAGTTTGCAAAAATAAAAATTTAGGGGGAGAGTATAAGTAAATAAAAATGAAAAGTGTACTGAGAACTTGATTCGAGATGACTGAGAAATGATTGTATATTATCTTGAAATGTTTGTCTTTGCATGACTTGCGTTTTAAAAATGAGAAATGATAGTAACTGATGCTGTTATCTGATTTACATCTTATTTTTAATTGAAAATAATAGAAAAACAAACAGATTCTTTAATGATATGCTTGGTAGACTCAGCATGAAGAATAAAGTAGACAGCAGCATAATGATTTAAATTAAAACATCATGCTTAAGGATGTCTGGATTTACGCAATTATTTTGGCCTGCACAAAAACTGAGTCCTGACAAAAATTGGATTGAGAATTGATCTTTAACCCACCATGATACAAATCATATAAGCCATATCTTTGAGCCGTGATTGGTGTATTTATGTGTCTTGTGTTTGTGCTAATCTCCTCTGCTGTACGGAAGTACTGACCTGGAGTGATGATCTCCTCTGCTGTACGATAGTACTGACCTGGAGCTCTCATCGGCACATGATTAAATGGTCATCTCCTTTGTTATACGTGAGTATAGACCTGGAGCTCTCACCATTTTGGTCTAAGTAGTGTCAAATCATCTAATTCATCACAGAATGCAATATTCTGTTGATAATCACTTGCACACTAATGCACACGCCTTGCTCTATAAAGATCGTAACAAAATTCAAGAAATCCTGAGGTTGGGTGAGGGTTTTTGCCAAATGATTGTGGGGTCCTAGCATTCTAAAGCATTTACGAACCTTAATGAATCATCTTCTGCTTGTTGAAAAAGATAGGGCATGAGTTTAAGTGGACAAACATACCAGCAATCGTTATTGATCTGTTTGACAATTTCAAAATCATTCAAAGACTGTTATTAGATTCAATTATCAGTGTGATCTCATTGCTTGTCGATGATTAAAGTCATCTTTGTGCTAAAGTATATCTTGAGGATGTGATCTCATGATCGATTAAGTTCTCGGTAATTAAAAATATACCAATTAAAAAAAATGTTATAATAAATATATATATTAAAAATAGAAAAATATAATGAAATTTCATTTCAAAATTTTTTTTAGGTCTTCCATATTATGTTGTTACAATTTTATCATTTTCATGCATTTCACAGAAATTGGGTACAACCGAACATGGGTTCGCTTGTTTTCAAACACAAATAAACACGGATTTACTTTGTTAAAATGAAATGATCTAATTAGAAATGTCAAGATTGTGTTTGTGAATGTGTTTCAGATTTTTGCTTTAAGTGATGGCCGATCATCAGTTGAGCAGTGTACCTGATCAACGAACCTGTTCCTCAAGTTTGCAGAAGATACCGAGCTAGGAATCCTCCTCCTACATCTTCTAAAGCACTCAAGATTAGAGATTTGGAAAGCCTGTTCCAATATCCTTGTAAAGTTTGCACTCGAATAGGGGGAGCATATAAATAGGGGGAGTTTATGAGATGAAAAATCTTTCTCATCAAATTCAAAAGGCTTTAATTTGAAGATCTTTCTATAGTTGATTTCTCGGGGCTGAATTCGTATGAAGACGTTGATAATGATAGACTAAGGGGGAGTATTGTTGGAGCTGGAAAAGATAGTCTATATTATCAACACAATGAAAGTCAACAAAAGTCAACGTCACGGTCAATGTCAACAAAAGTCAAACCCGACACGTTCGAGATGAGGAACCGAGACGAGACGTTGAAGATTTAGATGACTAGGAGTTTTATTGTAATAAATATATTTTGTGTGAACAAAATATATTTTACTTTCTTTAGGTCATGTTTTAGTCTAAATATATAGTCTAGGGGGTTATGTGTAAATATGGAAACTTAAACTAGACTATAAATAGCCTAATTGTAATTAGAATTAGGTTAATGGTTGCATGACCAATTGATTGAGGGATTTACTTGTAAACAATATTATTAGCAATCAATGAAGATCAAAGGGGTTTTATTGTGATTATCATATTTTGATCTAATTCTTCATGATTTGATTCAAGTTTGATCATCCTGGATTTACAGAACGATTTTATTTATATTTTATATAAAGATAAGAAACGAGGCTAACGTTTATAATAATTTTGTAATATTCATAAAGTTTAAATAAAATATTGTAACTAAATTAAATGAACACGACTTAAACAATAATTTTAGAGACAACGTTTGAAATAATAGTTTGTGTAGATTAAACTAGTATTTAAAGACTAGATTTTTTTACAAAATTACACTAATTATATCTTTAGCCTTAGAATATTAAAAAAATATATATATAAAAAATAAGGATATATTTTTATAAATACTACAGAAAAATAATTAAATGATTTTAAAATAAACAGAGTTTATAATTTGATTTTTTTATGATTTTTAGAAATTTTTATATATTTTTAAAATTGCACAATAACCTTAAAAATATATTGGAGGTCGCCGGGTTCGAACCCGGGACCTCTAGGATGGAATGTATGCAAGGAACCAGTAAACCAAGGCTCTCAGCCGCGTTAGAAATCGTGTTTTAATTCTTAAAAACAAAACTTTAAACAAACCCCCAAATTATTATAAACCCTAGATCGATATGAACCAAAATTGATCCTGAATTCGAATGTTACAATCAGATTAACCTTAGGGCTTTTGTTCCCTAAGTGTAATCGATTACAATGATGTTTTAAACTTACTTGATTGCAACCGAATTGATGTGTTTATGCTCGGTAATGTTTTGGTTCTTTGCGCGATGAACAGAGGTTTAGATTTTGATCTTTTCGTTGTAATTTCAAGCAATTGAGTGTGTGATGAGTTTAAAGGGGTCGAATGTGATGATTCCCCTCTGTTAAATAGGACCAATTTGGTCGATCGTGTACCGAACAAGTTTCTCCACTTGAGACGTTGTTTCAGTTATCATTTGATGGTTTACTGATTGTTAAACTCGAATTAAACCACACATTTAGTTTAGTAGTGATTATACGAGCATTTCTGTTCGATTAATTTGATTAATCATCAAGTTTTGTACGTTGAACGGTTATAAACCGATCGAGATGTGTGTTTCGGTTCGAAACCCTTCAATACCAAGCTTTAATGTTCAATTAAGTCTTGGGTTCGAGTCCGTGGAGTCTCCCTGAGTCGATTAACATATTAGGTTGTTAAAAATGGGTCGTTTTTTTGATGGTGTGGAGGTCGCCGGAGCCATTACCGGCCGGTCGCCGGAATTACGGGGTAAAGGAAGGGGGTGGTTTGGGTTTTTGAAATTACACAACTGGTCCCTAAAGTTTATAAATGTTGGTATTTTATGTAAAAACTTTAAATTCAAGTTTCATAAATTACCTAAATACCCCCTGAACTTAATTTAAGATTCAAGTTTTTAATCATTTTATAACTTAACAATTATTTATAAATTATTACTTCTACTATTATTATTATTATTATTATTATTATTATTATTATTATTATTATTATTATTATTATTATTATTATTATTTTTATTAGTTATTATTGTTGTTACTATATTTTATTATTATTATTATTATTATTATTATTATTATTATTATTATTATTATTATTATTATTATTATTATTATTTGTTGTTATTATTATAATTATTATTATTCAATATAATAGACATACCATCAAATAAGCATAATCAATCCCACAAGTTTCATAAAAGACATAACTAGTCCTTACAAGAACTTAACAAAGTTAACTTTTAATTTAACGAAAACACGAAAGGTTACATACGTGCTAATAATTTTTATAGCATATTGTTATCTATATCTATAATTTATAATATCTAATAAAAGAATGTTTTTTTACCACTTATCCTTCTGTTATCTATTTTTTTGTTACTTGTCATTCTTCTAGACATTCAACATTAATTTTCTCTCCAAGAGGTTATTATAAAAATTTAAATACTCATACAAATTTCCCTCTCTTATTAAAAATAAATTTTATTAATTGCTATATTTCTTTCTCTTATCTATATTTTTGTAAAATCAAGCTATCTTTTTTAAAAATAGACTTTATTAAGAAATTAGAAATCAAATATTTTAATTAAAATATAAATAATAAAAAATAAAAAATTATATAATATGAATTTTTCTAAAACACTAAACCTTTTTAAACAAAATATTTTAAATCATTTTATTTCTTTAAAAAATTATAGAAAGATGAATTTTTTTATAAATAGTCTTATTGAAACAACCAGAAGAATTACAAATCAGATTTTTTAAAAAACAAGAATTTTATAAAAAAATTTATATAAAAAACCTTAAAACGAATGTTTAAAAATGAAACTATTTAGATAAGAGAGTTAAAAATAGTATAATTATATTATTTATTGAACTATTACGTATATATAATTTTAATTATATTTTATATTAAAATATTATACTATAACATTTTGTGTTTATTACAAACTATAATCCGTTTAATAAATAAGTTTTTAGCCTATCTATCTATCTATCTATAAAAAATAAAAATAAATGTGAAACAATTGTAAGCCTCATTATACTAATTTTCTCATTTCTCTAAAATAATAATAATATTAAATACTAATAATATTACTCATACCATGTTCAAATTAAAAAATATATAATTTAAAAATTAAAAACCAATTTTTTTTAAAACACACTTTTCAAAAACAAAATTTTTATAAAATATAAAATACAACGAACTTTTAAAAAATCATTTTTCTTAAAACAAAATATTTAAAAATCACAATATTTTACAAAACAAAAGTTTAAGAAAAATACATTATTTTTTATTTATATAAAGTAGCTATTTATACGTAATTATAATCATACTTATGATTTTATAAGCCATGAATTTTTACTACTAATTATTTAATATTTTATTTATTCAAGCCGTGTAATACACGAGTACTAACCTAGTAAAACAATATTGTAGGCTTTTGTTATTTAGTGAAGTTTAAACAAATTAATTTTTAGAGCATTTCCAAACCGGTTTAGTAAAACCCTCCCATGGATCACTCAAACCCATTTTTAACCCATTTAATTGTTAAAAAAATTTAAACAAAAAACCCCAATCCTAATCCACATTCCCCACAATCGGCCGCAAACACTCATTTCCCAACCCCTCCATTGCAATCAAACGCCAACACCACCACTACACCTCTCGTGTAATCCCCGTTTGTGCAATTGTTTATGATTTTAGACTTTTCTAGTATCAAGGAATCTTTAGTACTTGAAGAATTAAAATTACAATTTTTAGTGATTCTCATTTGTTTTTTGTTAGTTTTGTTGATCCAAAACCTTGTTGGTCCAAACATGAGTTTATTGTCAAATTAAACTTTAATTATGCTTTTATGGTTTAGTGTATGATTGTATGGAATCATTAATATTGGAAAACCACTAAATCAAAGAAATCAAGTTTTATGTTTAGAAGTTACTATTAATAGTAACTTTATTGAATTGGTAAATTGCATAATATGTTCTAGACGCGTGGAATGTACAGTGATGATTATTTTTGTCCAATATTGATCATGTGAACATTTTAGGAACCTTGGTTGTAAAAAATATGATTTATGATCATACATTACTAATTAATAATAAAAACTTTATACATGAAGTGGCATTAGAGTTTATAGCTTGTCTTGTTAGAAAACTTTATGTGTTACATGTGAATTATGGTGCATTTGTTGTTATGCTAAATGTTTAGATTGTTGATCACATGTATGAATTGAAACCTTATTTTTTTAAAAATGAAAAATTTGGAATAGAAACCTAACTTGGAACATTGCCTATACTGTGACGAACTCTATGCACATGATATGCATATTATAAATATAAATGAACACGAATCACTAAATGAGTCACCAACGTGTAGTTGGGTCAAAGTGGTCAAACTTGGTAAAGAAAAGTTAACTTTGGTTAAACATGTCAAACATGTTAACTTTTCTTATACATAATAACAATTGGAGTTGTTTGAATACAAAGGTTCATATGGACTATTATGAACACATACTCAGAGACCTATGTATGATAGATAACAGTTAAAGATTCACCCGTTCTGCACTTTTTGTTATTTCACAACACTCTTTTACTTATTTTTTGGGGGGAGAAATATGCAAACAAACATTTTAGATTTTGTATTACTATTAGAAACATATCATTGTTTACTTACTTTCATTTTGGGGCAGAAACATGAACGCATACTCATAGACCTGTTTACTTTAGCGCAAACATATAGCAAAGATATCATTAAAAATCATTATCTGTTAGTAACAATCTAGGGAGGTAACAATCTAGGGAGGTAATATTAAGTGATACTACTAGGTTCGACAAACCCCATCCGCGTTAGTCACGCTAATAAGACTAGAGGTTGAACGAGTCTACTATTGACCTAACATTTTACCATTGTTTATAATAGACGTGGTATAATGCAAACAACACCAACCATTTAGCTTCAATTTTGAAACACTTAGTAATTTGAACATAGGCTAGCTACCTATCGGTATAACTTTGTTGACATTATCTTACGAACATTTAAAAATTTATTCGCTAATGAAAGCTATGATGTAAACAACCATTGTATTGACACTTTCATCATATTTTCTCAGGTTGCCAGCAAAACTAAGGATTAAAATGCATTGGAGTTGCATCGTTTTTATCAAATATTAAAAATTGCAATAATTTACATTACTTTTAGGTTTATACATTATTTTTACGCTCCCGCAACATAAACAATGAGCAATGGTTTTCTCGTGCTGAATGAGCAAATTGAGAATTTCAAATTCATATAGTGTTCGTTCAACAAAGTCGAAGACTACGATCCTGGTTTGTCATGGTAGAACCCCGAATGTGAAATTTGAGTGGGGACATCTATACCAGTGCACACTCCAACTGTCAAAGAAGCAGCTCTTCATCAGGTTAGAGAACCCCCGAACCTCTCAAATTTCTCGGTACTGGTAGGGTGGGTCAGTGTTTCCGCTCAGAACCGATATGATACCATGCCCCAACATGTGTTCATTCCCTCGTGACGATTATAAAATTAATATTTTTGCTTATAAGAGATTATTTTATTTTACCTCTTGAATTTCCTAGACTAAAACAATAAAATCGTATACAATTTGCCGTTAAAAAAGAAAAAAAAACTTAAATTCAATTAAGAAAAACTATCCAATTATGAACTATATATCCACTTTTTTTCCACATCTTTACTTTTAAATTTACATGGAATTAAATATAGGGAAGAACAACAGTAAATATTAAATGCTTGAAGCAAATATTTTGGCTTTTTCTAAATCTCCTGCTTAGAAGAAAAACAAAGGAGATTTGTAATGTTTGGCTGATGATTAAACTTTAACAACAAAATCAACTCTAAATTACTAACAAAAACAATACATGTATGCACTTCAAAACATTATAAAATGGTGAACACAAGATTGTATCTTACTATCATCAAGCATGAACTAGCTAGCTAAACATTAACCATGCCAAGGTAACTGATCTCGGTTCGGGTTCGAGTTCGAGTTCGAGTTCATATCATGCTGCTGTAGCTGATGGTGATAAGGTGAAGAAGTGTTTAAATGGTCCAGACCAGCCATACTGAGAAAATGTTGATCACCATTAGGTGGTGGAAAACCTGTGAGACCCAAGAAATCTCTAGTCAACTCATGGTTCCCACCGCCACCGCCACCGGTGGTTGGGTTCGATGGTGGTTCGGTTGACACTGCTGCTCGTGGAAAAAAGGCTTCTTGAAAACAGTTACCGGAGATACCATTATAGGAGTCTTGGAAGACATTAATTGACTCAACACTTTGACAAGCCAATGAATTAGCTTGAGCATTATTAGCAAATGCACCACTTAATCCTAACATCTCTTGTTGATTATCATCAGTTGAAGACAAATGTTCAAGACCAGAGGCATGATGTTGAGCTGTCAACAGTGTTGTAGGTGCACACATGTGATCATTTTGGTGGGACCCACTTAGAATGGACTGATGCTGCTGCTGCTGTTGCTGTTGGTGTTGTGACATGACAATGACAGTATTGGAAGCAGATGCAGGTTTGCCCATGGTCTCACTCATCTGAGCTGCCTTTTGGAGCAATGCAGTGGCAGACATGTGAGATGCAGAAGATGTAAAATCAAGATTATTATTATTATTATTACTATTATTTGCATTGTTAGGGTTTGAATTTGGCTGATGATGATGAAGAAACCATGATGGTAATTGATTGTTGTGTTGAATGTCATTGGTGAGTATGTTGGGATTGAGTTGTGGGTATTGGAAGAGATGTGGTTCAGTTTTGAGTGGGAAACTTAAAGGCAGATGTAGGGGAAGATGGGTTGGTGAGAGTAGGGTTGATGATGAAGATCTTGCAGTTTCTCCTGCTAAAGCACCACAGAAAGCTCTGTGGGTGATGAAGCTGTCCCTCCTGTTGTGATTGAGATTGAACCAAAATGAAAAAGATAAATTAGGACTCTGAACAAAGGACCAAAACCCAATGATAATATGCTCTTAAACACATAATATAAAATGTGTATAGTCTAGATACACCACCCTACTATCTACACGGGTTGTATAGTTAGAAAAAGGTTTATAACGCTATTGTGGTGTGCCTTGTTACAATAGTCACTTACTTATCTATGTATATCGCTCGTATGATTGTGCAAACACGCTCTCTTATACTGCCCGTAAACCCTATATCCGTGAGTAAATAAATGTTATACGCGCATGGAAAAACGCGTATGTTTAGCACGTCAGTGGTGT
Organism: Flaveria ramosissima; assembly: GCA_025215565.1. NCBI lineage: Eukaryota > Viridiplantae > Streptophyta > Magnoliopsida > Asterales > Asteraceae > Flaveria > Flaveria ramosissima. Next base: position 54,566,301 of record CM046044.1, read on the forward strand.
GTAGATAATAGGAAGACATTGTATGTTTAGTTTTGCCTAATATAAATGATGATTTCATAAGAAAGATATATTCAAATTAAATGATGACAAATTAAGAATTGTATGGTCATGAAAATTTTTAAAGAATTAAGTTCAAATTCTTTAATGTCATCAACTGTTCCACTTGTGAATCATAAAATTATCATATTTGATTAAAAAAAAAGTAACTTTGTCAAAGATTCTGTAACCAAATCTACTATGTTGATTCATAAGAATTTACCTTGAAAAAATAGTGCCACAATCACATCGATATTCTCTCGTGCCACAAATCTTGGAATGAGCTTTCCAGTCCGATTGAACCGCATATCGCTTTGAACACTTTTCGCACTTCCACTTCTTCTCACCATGCTTTCTTGAATAATGCTTCTTGATGCCAGTGAGATCTCCAAGTGCTCTTGCAGGCTCATGGTGCACACAACTGGGCTCTGGGCATACATACACCTTCTTCCTCACCACCTCTTGTTTTGATCTTTGCTTCAGCTTCCATGGCAGATTGTGCCCTCTTCTGTGCAGTTGAAGATTTTGATCTCTTTGAAACCCTTTGTTGCAAATCTCACACACGAATCTGTTCGTCGCCATTAGTGTTTTCGGGGACATTGCGATCACCTCAGCTTCTGGGTCTTCAAGTTTCAATCATAAGGAGTCATTATTAACCAATTAACATGTGTTCCATTGATACTTTCAATGCCAAAAGTTAAAGAAATCAATCAAGCACTGTTATGATGCATTTATGCATGTACTTGATTACAAGCAGTGAACCAAAACAAATATAATTAAAAACCTATCAATATCTAGTTTGATTTTCGTCTCAAGTAGAAGTTGAAGTGGTAAGGTGTCTTGAGTTTATACTAGAGGTTAAGGGTTCAAATATACTGCAAGTGACAGTTAGTCGAGTAGATTAAAAGCACGTTATAAAATAAATCTAGTTTTAATTACCTGGATTTCCTGGAAGATTTCTCTTTTTCTTGTTTGTTTGCAACTGCTGTGATGGAGGGTACACAGTACAGACATCATTCTTGTTACTTGATGAAGAGAGACTTGCTTCATTTGATGCTGATGTTAAATTTGACATACTGTCATCAAGAAACATGGCCTTCATATCTTTCATGGATCTTTCTCTCTCTAAGCTATTAAATGAACTGAATATATCAGAAAGATTGATGGGTGACCTTCAGATCAAAGGTTGTTACCATGAAAACCCATGTTATATTGCAGATTTGAATGACAACAAGCACTATAAAAAGAAAGTTAACATCAGAAAGTGGTTTTTGTTCTTGATATTTCTTAGATAAGTTAAAAGACTGATAAATAAACCAAATCAAACGTGTAAAAGTTGAGACCTTTGGCAGGCAGTGACCAAACTTGTTCTTGTTTGAGATGATCAAATACAAGAATTAGACGGTGGAGTACAAATTTATGAGAACAAACACAAAATTCCAATCCGTACAGATGAAGAAAACAAGCTAGTTCATCAAGATTCAAGACTGTGTTTGTGTGTGGGTGTGTGTGTGTGTGAGAGAGAGAGAGAGAGAGAGATGAGATGAGATGTGGATCAGAGGGTATCCCTAATTTTGGATGTCTTTCAAGTGGGCAGCTTCAAAATGAAACCAAAAAACCAAAAAGCAAGAGAGTGTGAAGTTGCATGTTTTTGTCCTATCCTTTGTTTGCTTCACATTCAGAAATAAAAATCATATGCATTATTAGTTTTGCTTTTAGGGTTGTACATTTACTACTTTCTCCCTCTCCTATAGATGGCAATCTGGCATCAAACAAATCTTATGAATAAGTGTGTATGGTTAGTAATATATTATAGAGTTAATTACATAAATGGTCCCTGTGGTTTATTTAAAATAACAAGTTTGGGTACTAAGACTTTTTTGTAACAGGTTGGGGAGGTTGGGGTACTGTGTTTTAAATTTTGTAACAAGTTAAGGTACTAACACTAACAGACGTTAGTTTTTCTGTTAAGTTTAAGTAAAATGACTAAAATACCCTTTAGGGACTACTTTTGTATTTTTTTATATTTCTTTTATCCAGGGACTATTATTGTAATTACAAATCTTTGAAAAACACAACCCCCTTTCCCTGTTGACCACCACCACCACCATCTACCCACCACCACCACCATCTACCCACCGTCACCACCACAGGCGCCTCCTACCCACCAGCCATCACTGAACACCCACGAAGGTCATAGTCACTGCCATCTACCCACCATCACCTCATTATCACCACCATCATAACATCACCACATCATAACAATCACCTCATCATCACCACCATGGCAACATCACCATCGTCATCATCACCCCCACCTCAACCATCGCACCATCGTCATCATCATCCCCACCTCAACCATTGCACCATCATCATCATCTCATCAAATCCCCCCTTTTCCCTGTTAACCTTTAAATTAAAAAAACCCTAAAATTGGGGTGTTTGGAGGTTATGAGGCGACTAGGATTAGATCTTAATTAGGGTATTGCGTGGTACATGGTGGTATAAGCTGGTGCTGGGTGTTCGATTTGGGTTTAGGGTTTTATAGGGGAAAAAGAAAGGGTTTGGTGATGACGATGGGGATACTCGAGAAGGGAGCGGTGGTGTGAGCGTATTGGTGCGGTGGTGACCGGCGATGATGGCGAAGGTGGAGATCGGCAATGATGGTGAAGGTGGAAATGAGAACGACGGTGGTGACATGCGTTGGAAGATAACAGGGGAAAGGGGGCGACGGTGGTAGTGTTTGTGGTTGGTGATGATGATGAAAGTACCAAAGGTGAAGATGGATGATGGTGGTGTGAGGGCGGTGATGGCCGCTGGTGATGCCGCCGACGGCGGCTGTCACACCCCCGCTAAAAGCGGAAACACGGGGATGTAACGAGACCGGGATCGTCATAACACATGGTAAGCGATAGAGAGCAATATATATAAATGATGACATGTGTGTCATGACGACACCCGACGACAAGGAGACTTGTGTCGTGTTTAGTCAATGTCCACAACACATAGCCATAAGCAACATAATGATGATAACATGTATACACATAAGATGATAATGTAATTGTTAATTCCCACAACCCGGGAACAAGTTCAAATGTTGATAATTGTTTACATGCGATAACATTGTTTCAAAAGATTGTTCAACAAAACATGAGCTAAGTCTCAAAATGCATCCTAGGGTCTCCACTAAGGCAGCGCACCTAGATTCCTGGACTTGCATGTTCACCTGAAAAGATATGCTTAAAACGGTCAACAAAATTGTTGGTGAGCTCGCAGGTTTATGTATAAAAATGTAAGTGATGCTGTATATAATAGCGCGTCGGAATACCGTGAATACAGTTATTACACAAGTAAATATCACATGACATGAGCTTTGCAACCAAACCTAGCGACGTACACACAGAAATTGTCGGCATATATTCACCCAAGGGCCCGTTCCTGGCCACTGATGGTACCAACTAGTATACCATCGAACGAGGGTGGGGGTGTCAACCCAGTAGTACTACCAATACCTAACCGTCGGTTCCCACACTGGAATTAAATAGTTGCAAAGATAGAACCACACAGCAGACCCAAGCATGTATCAAATAGTACTTGGAACACAGTATCACGTTGATTCCTTGTATGTAAAATGTATGTAAGTGTACAGCATAAAAATGTGTAAGCATACTTTTCCCCCAATTTGTAAATGATTGAAATATTGTATAAATGTGAAAAGGGGCCACGAAACTCACTTGTTAAGTGGTAAGTATGTATGAGCGTTGTATCCCAAATGTTGAATGCAAATAAACAGTCAAACACCTATCGACAGTTATTGTATAGCATTAATGATATGTTGTATGTATAAGCGCGCAATAATGATGGGTCGGTTCGGGTCGTATCGGATGGGTCGCGTACAACACACACAGACTGACACACGTACTAGATCTTATGTAGATCCAAGTACAAGACATTGTTGCCACTAACGATGTTATTTAAGTAAAAGTATCGTTGTTAATCGAAAGAATATTGAATAAGTGTCAATTTAGTCGTTTGTAAAGTGTTAGTTAAATTTGCTCAAAATAGTTTCTGTGCCCTTTCTCACGTTGACTTTAATCTTTGTGGCCAAACAATGGCATAATTGTGTTAGTGTTACCTCGACACCACACGACATACTCACGCCACGCACAAGGGTCAAACACAACAAATTCAGTCGCATACAAGGCCAGACGCACGACTCAACCTCCATTCGTGCGAATCAACCCTCAATCGTGCGAATCAGCTTCATTCGTACGATTGAGCCTTCATTCGTATGATTGGCCTTCAGTCGTACCACACAACACCCAATCGCACGACTCAACTTCCATGCGCACGAATCAACCTTCAATCGTGCGAATTAGCTACTTTCGTACGACTGAACCTTCATTCGTGCGATTGGACCCCAGTCGTGCGAATCACATTTATTCGCACACATTCAGTCGGTCACCTGACTCAATCGCACTCAAACACTCAATCGCATGACTCATTCGCATACACTCATTCGCACGCATGACTCAATCGCACACAGACACTCAGTCGCACAACTCAGTCGCACGACATGCCTAGTCGCACCACTCAGTCGCGCGATTGACTCAGACGCATGATCCAGTCGCACGACCCACTCAGTCGCACGGCTCAATCGCATGGATGACCCAGTCGCCCAATCTGCAGAATCGCGACTGTGGTCGGGGTGAGCAGCCCCCGAGCTGCTCAAAACACGGGTTTTACACACCTAGACCTCCAGAAACACTCAACAAACATGTACAAGCATAAAACACAAGCAAAGAGACCTCACACGCACCCATACGACCTTGTGTGTTCGGGTTGAACCCGAACACCCGAAACCCTAGTTTGGACAGCCGTGAAAAGGCTCTAAAATGGACAACCAAAGACAACTACCTGCTAAGAAGGGGTAGTCTAAGCTGTAGATGATGTCAAGACGAAGAAAACGAGACCTCTCGGGTCGGATTTGGTGCTAAAATGGAGTTTTTAGTGTGTGTGAAGAGATGAAGATGAAGAAGATGAATGAAATGGGGTTTAGGGCTGGAAATGGGGTATTTATACCCAGCCCAAGTTTCCAAAATTACAAGTTTAGTCCCTGCACTTAACCCCCGAGTTTTCCCAAATTTTGTTCGGTTGAAAAACGACTTTGCTAGGTGTTTTATATTAATTGTGAAAGTATATTTAATGTTATTATGACTGAAGAAATGGTTATATTAAAACATTTATTATATTTATAAAATGATATATTTAGCGTTTTCAAAAATGAAAGTTTTAAAGGTCTTTTTAAGGTTCACACACGATTATGGCGAATGCACACACAACGGTAATATTGCACACATGATATCCACATAATGAGTCAAATAATAATGAGGAATGACCAAATATAAAATAGATGACGGACAATCACGTCAATTGACGGACCTTGAAGTGACGGATGTCACAGTATCCCCCAGTTGAGAGAATTTCGTCCCGAAATTCAGCTGGAGTTAGGTCCAAGAGTGTCATCCTCGAAAAGATGTGGATATTTGAGTTTCATCTGATCTTCACGTTCCCATGTAAACTCTGGCCCTCGTTTTGAATTCCACCTTACGCGAACAATAGGTATCCTACTGCGCTTCAGTTGCTTGACCTTTCGATCCATGATCTCAATGGGTTCTTCAACAAAATGAAGCTTGTCATCAATCTTGATTTCCTCGATTGGCACGTGAAGGGATTCATCGGCCAAACATTTCTTGAGGTTTGACACGTGAAAAGTATCATGTACACCGCTAAGCTCTTGTGGCAACCTCAACCGGTAAGCCACTGGACCGATCCTTTCAGTGATCTCAAATGGTCCAACGTATCTTGGGGCTAACTTCCCTTTCTTTCCGAATCGAACGACTCCTTTCCAAGGGGAAACTTTGAGTAACACACGATCCCCAACATTGAATTCTAGAGGCTTCCGACGATTGTCGGCGTAGCTCTTTTGGCGATCTCGCGCGGCTTTAAGTCGATCTTTGATTTGGAAAATCTTGTCTGTTGTCTCTTGGATGATCTCTGGGCCTGTCAGTTGACTTTCACCAATTTCGGCCCAACAAACGGGAGATCTGCATTTTCTTCCATACAACGCCTCAAATGGTGCGCATCCAATGCTTGTATGATAGCTGTTGTTGTAAGAGAACTCAATCAATGGTAAATGAGCATCCCAACTACCACCAAAATCGATTACACACGCTCTCAACATGTCTTCTAGCGTCTGTATAGTGCGTTCACTTTGGCCATCTGTTTGAGGGTGATAGGCTGTACTCATGTCTAATCGAGTACCCATCGCTTTCTGTAGTGTCTGCCAAAAGCGTGAAGTGAATCTGCTATCACGGTCGGATATGATTGACACCGGCACCCCGTGCCGTGTCACGACCTCTTTGATGTACAATCTCGCCAACTTATCCATCTTGTAATCTTCTCGGATAGGCAAGAAATGTGCTGACTTTGTCATTCGATCAATAATGACCCATATCGAGTCATGACCGCTGTTTGTTCTAGGGAGTTTGGTGATGAAATCCATAGCTATGTTCTCCCATTTCCACTCGGGAATTTCAGGTTGCTGTAATAATCCCGATGGCTTTTGATGTTCAGCTTTGACTTTCGAACACGTCAAGCATCGACTGACGTATAAGGCAATGTCTTTCTTCATGCCTGGCCACCAGTATAGATCCTTGAGATCATGATACATCTTGTCTGCACCAGGATGAATAGAATATCGCGTCTTGTGGGCTTCATCCATGACTAAGGTTCGAACACCTCCCCATTTGGGTACCCATATGCGATCCATGAAGTACTGAATACCATCATCCTTGCGAATCATCTGTTTATCCAACCCCCGGAACTCTTCTCCCGCAAGGTTTTCTTCTTTCAATGCCTCACTCTGTGCAATTTGAATCTGAGCTTTAAGTTGGTTTGAATGGTCAATCCCAACGCTCGTGCACGTAGTGGTTTCACACGTTCTTTACGGCTTAAGGCATCAGCCACCACGTTAGCTTTCCCCGGATGATACCGGATTTCACAATCGTAGTCGCTAAGAAGCTCTACCCAACGTCGTTGGCGCATGTTGAGTTCCTTCTGATCCAGAATATGTTGAAGGCTCTTATGATCGGTGAAAATGATGCATTTGGTGCCATACAAGTAATGCCTCCAAATTTTGAGTGCAAATACTACAGCGCCCAACTCAAGATCATGAGTGGTGTAGTTCTTTTCGTGCACTTTAAGTTGTCGCGAAGCGTAGGCAATCACTTTATCTTTCTGCATCAATACACATCCCAATCCTTGATGTGACGCATCGCAGTAGACCACAAAATCATCGGTTCCGTCTGGGAGAGACAGTATTGGCGCGTTGCACAACTTCCTTCAACGTTTGGAACGCTTGTTCTTGTGCAAATCCCCAGTCAAACTTCTTGTCTTTCTGAGTAAGCAGGGTCAACGGCTGCGCGATCTTTGAGAAATTCGCTATGAAGCGACGATAATAACCGGCCAATCCTAAGAATTGTCGTATCTCTGATGGTGTCTGGGGCGTATCCCACTTCTTCACCGCTTCGATCTTGCCGGGATCTACGTGAATCCCGTCCTCATTAACCACATGACCCAAAAACTTCACTTCCCGCAGCCAAAACTCACACTTTGAGAACTTGGCGAAAAGTTTCTCTTCGCGTAGCAGCTCCAGAATTGCCCGAAGATGTTCTACATGATCCTCTTTGATCGGGAATAGATAAGTATATCGTCTATGAACACGATCACGAACTTATCCAAGTAAGGTTTGCACACCCGATTCATTAGATCCATGAACACAGCTGGTGCGTTGGTCAATCCGAACGGCATGACCAAGAACTCATAATGCCCATAACGAGTTCTGAACGCAGTCTTCGGTATGTCGTCCTCGAAAACCCTTAGCTGATGATAACCAGAACGAAGATCGATCTTTGAAAAATACGAAGCTCCTTGCAGCTGATCAAATAAATCGTCGATCTGGGGAGAGGATATCGGTTCTTCACCGTCAACTTGTTCAGTTCACGGTAATCGATGCACATACGGAACGATCCGTCCTTCTTCTTGACAAATAGTACCGGTGCTCCCCACGGTGAATGACTCGGTCGAATAAAACCTTTCTCCAGTAGTTCCTGTAGTTGACTAGACAACTCTTGCATCTCGGATGGTGCTAGTCGATATGGCGTTTTCGCTACCGGCGTAGCTCCAGGAACCAACTCAATACGGAATTCCACCTGTCGTGGAGGAGGTAAACCAGACAAGTCATCTGGAAATACTTCTGGGTAATCCCGTACCACTGGAATATCCACCAGTTTCCTTTCCTCGTCTTTCTTTTCAACCACATGAGCCAGAAAAGCGTAGCATTGCTTTCGTAAACTCTGGCGTGCTTTCATGCAGGAAATCAACTTTAAGCTCTTACCCGGTCGTTCTCCCTGAACCTTGAGTACTTCCCCGTTTGGCATAGGGATACGTACTACTTTGTCTCGGCAAACAATCTCTGCTCCATTCTGCGACAACCAATCCATACCCACAATCACATCGAAGCTTCCTAACTCGAAGGGTATCAAATCTATGTCGAATGTATGATCCTCCAACGTCAACGAACACTTCCTAATAATCTCATCGGCCTGAGCAACCTTACCATTGGCCATTTCTACAGAGTAGCTAGTTTCTAGCCTACTAGGACTCAAATCAAGTAATTGCACAAACTCGGAAGAAATAAAACTATTGTCTGCCCAGTATCAAATAATATAGATGCGAAGTGATGATTGAGTAAGTGCGTACCCGTGACAACATTCGGGTCCTGACGAGCATCATTAGCTCCAATGACGAATGCACGTCCCCGAGCTGCGTTTCCCTGAGTAGCCGGGCCTTGATTCCCAGCGATAGCCAACACCTGCTGCTGGTTGTTCCCCTGTTGACCCGGTGCCCGATTCAGCCTGGGGCACATGTTCCTGTAGTGATCGGGGCTCCCACACTCAAAGCAAGCCCTTGCATTCCCGGCGGGGTTAACCGCGTTGACGGGTGCTACAAGATTTGGCGCAGTTCTGCAATCTCTGGCCAAAATGACCCGGGCGCTTACAGTTAGCGCACACCCGGCACTGCGTCCCTGGGGGATGATGATAATTGCACCTTTCACATTTGGGGTGCGGCCCCACATACTCTCTTCTGGCCTGAGACACGGCCACAAAATTCCTGGTCGGCTTAGACCTCTTCTCAAACCTTCCGGCACTCGACCGGCTCGATTCCCCAACATCTTTCCTCTTCTCGGCCCCTCGGCCCAATACCCCTGTTCTAACCATCTCGTCAGTCAGAGCGCCAGCTTTCAGAATCGCGCTCTGAATAGTAGGAGGAGCGGCTGCTGTGACCATAGCTCTAATTTGAGGCGCGAGTCCCCAAATGTACCTCTCGATCCTCTTTGATTCCGGCGTAACCAGATGCGGAACCAATCTTGCCAGCTCATGAAAACGATCAGTATAAGCTGCATGCCCTGCCCCCACCATAGCATGATTCCAGAACTCATGCTCCAGCTTCTGCATCTCGTTGAGAGGGCAGTATTCCTCGGTAATCAAGGCTTTGAACTCGTCCCACGACATTTGCATCGCGGACTCTCTTCCTCGTGCTTGAATCTGAGTGTTCCACCAGGTTAGGGCTTTACCCTGTAGAGAACAAGTAGCATACTTGATCCTCTGGCTGTCGAGGCACTCACTGATGTCAATTCACTGCCTCCATCTTTTCCAACCACCTGGTTAGGGCTATCGCCCCACCTTTCCCATCGAATTCCCTTGGCTTACAAGCCACGAACTCCTTGTACGAGCATCCCCGACGAGCATTAACCACTCCAGTTTCGATACCGGCAGTACCACCATTTCCGGTTTCCTGGTTGCTCTCGTTTCCAGTCGGGTTCCCGTTTCCCGTTTCAGTTTCAATCCCACCTTGGGCTCCATCATCGTTGCCACCATCCCCGTGAGGGTGGTGTTGTTGAAGTGCGTCGCTCACTTGGGCCACGATAGTAGGAATCAGTGCGGCCAATTGTTGAGCGATCAGGGCTGCCATGTCGGCGTTCCCTGTTCCTTGACTGTTGCTGGCAGGAGCATCGTTTGCTCTTGGTGCTCTGCCTCTGCCTCGGCCTCTGCCCCTTGGGGCTTCACTCCCGCCACTACTGCTACGGGTGACTCTTCGAGGCGGCATGTTCTAATCATAAAAGAGGTAACATATAACTTTAGTCACCATATGATACAAATGTATTCCACTTATCAAATTCCAATGTTCATGTTCAGGTCGGCCAGACCACCATGCAGCCCATTTCAAGCATATTCTCGGTATACCGGTGATGTTTATATATAGGGTTCCCCGCAGCGTTCCCACCACACCCACGATGTACCGAGAATGATGCCTGATCCGGTTACATGACATCCGACTTTCCTTTACATCATATCCATCAAGTCCATGTATTTCATGTCAATATCATGCTTATTGTCATCACATATCACAACAGTTGTAAGTCCATGTATACATCACGTTTAGTCTAGCGGAGGTTGTCTATTTCCTCATTCTTCGAGGTTTCAGACATATTCCTCCTCAGAGTTATCTCAATGTCCAAGGTCAAGCACAATAGTATGATCTGTGTAGATTCTTCGGGTTAATACCCGGATCTGATAAACTAACTCGGCGCGCAGAGGGAACGGAAGATCCAATAGAAGTATCCCCATAAAAGAGTGAGCACAAGGGCTCTCTCATAGGGTAGAAAGATCACATAACAAATAGATGAACAAATCAAGCAGCGAGGAACACATACACGAGATATAATATGCATACAGAGTCCTAGCATGCAAATCTACATGAAGGTTCCTAGGTTATAGTCTAGGTCAAGCGTATTGCCTAATTCTCTATAACCAATGGCTCTGATACCAATCTGTCACACCCCCGCTAAAAGCGGAAACACGGGGATGTAACGAGACCGGGATCGTCATAACACATGGTAAGCGATAGAGAGCAATATATATAAATGATGACATGCGTGTCATGACGACACCCGACGACAAGGGGACTTGTGTCGTGTTTAGTCAATGTCCACAACACATAGCCATAAGCAACATGATGATGATAACATATACACATAAGATGAAATGTAAATGTTAATTCCCACAACCCGGGAACAAGTTCAAATGTTGATAATTGTTTACATGCGATAACATTGTTCAAAAGATTGTTTAACAAAACATGAGCTAAGTCCCAAAAATGCATCCTAGGGTCTCCACTAAGGCAGCACACCTAGATTCCTGGACTTGCATGATCACCTGAAAAGATATGCTTAAAACGGTCAACAAAATTGTTGGTGAGCTCGCAGGTTTATGTAATAAAAATGTAAGTGATGCTGTATATAATAGCGCGTCGGAATACCGTGAATACAGTTATTACACAAGTAAATATCACATGACATGAGCTTTGCAACCAAACCTAGCGACGTACACAAAGAAATTGTCGGCATATATTCACCCAAGGGCCCGTTCCTGGCCACTGATGGTACCAACTAGTATACCATCGAACGAGGGTGGGGGTGTCAACCCAGTAGTACTACCAATACCTAACCGTCGGTTCCCACACTGGAATTAAATAGTTGCAAAGATAGAACCACACAGCAGACCCAAGCATGTATCAAATAGTACTTGCAACACAGTATCACGTTGATTCCTTGTATGTAAAATGTATGTAAGTGTACAGCATAAAAATGTGTAAGCATACTTTTCCCCCAATTTGTAAATGATTGAAATATTGTATAAATGTGAAAAGGGGCCACGAAACTCACTTGTTAAGTGGTAAGTATGTATGAGCGATGTATCCCAAATGTTGAATGCAAATAAACAGTCAAACACCTATTGACAGTTATTGTATAGCATTAATGATATGATATATGTATAAGCGCGCAATAATGATGGGTCGGTTCGGGTCGTATCGGATGGGTCGCGTACAACACACACAGACTGACACACGTACTAGATCTTATGTAGATCCAAGTACAAGACATTGTTGCCACTAATGATGATATTTAAGTAAAAGTATCGTTGTTAATCGAAAGAATATTGAATAAGTGTCAATTTAGTCGTTCGTAAAGTGTTAGTTAAATTTGCTCAAAATAGTTTCTGTGCCCTTTCTCACGTTGACTTTAATCTTTGTGGCCAAACAATGGCATAATTGTGTTAGTGTTACCTCGACACCACACGACATACTCACGCCACGCACAAGGGTCAAACACACAAATTCAGTCGCATACAAGGCCAGACGCACGACTCAACCTCCATTCGTGCGAATCAACCCTCAATCGTGCGAATCAGCTTCATTCGTACGATTGAGCCTTCATTCGTATGATTGGCCTTCAGTCGTACCACACAACACCCAATCGCACGACTCAACTTCCATGCGCACGAATCAACCTTCAATCGTGCGAATTAGCTACTTTCGTACGACTGAACCTTCATTCGTGCGATTGGACCCCAGTCGTGCGAATCACATTTATTCGCACACATTCAGTCGGTCACCTGACTCAATCGCACTCAAACACTCAATCGCATGACTCATTCGCATACACTCATTCGCACGCATGACTCAATCGCACACAGACACTCAGTCGCACAACTCAGTCGCACGACATGCCTAGTCGCACCACTCAGTCGCGCGATTGACTCAGACGCATGATTCAGTCGCACGACCCACTCAGTCGCACGGCTCAATCGCATGGATGACCCAGTCGCCCAATCTGCAGAATCGCGACTGTGGTCGGGGTGAGCAGCCCCCGAGCTGCTCAAAACACGGGTTTTACACTACCTAGACCTCCAGAAACACTCAACAAACATGTACAAGCATAAAACACAAGCAAAGAGACCTCACACGCACCCATACGACCTTGTGTGTTCGGGTTGAACCCGAACACCCGAAACCCTAGTTTGGACAGCCGTGAAAAGGCTCTAAAATGGACAACCAAAGACAACTACCTGCTAAGAAGGGGTAGTCTAAGCTGTAGATGATGTCAAGACGAAGAAAACGAGACCTCTCGGGTCGGATTTGGTGCTAAAATGGAGTTTTTAGTGTGTGTGAAGAGATGAAGATGAAGAAGATGAATGAAATGGGGTTTAGGGCTGGAAATGGGGTATTTATACCCAGCCCAAGTTTCCAAAATTACAAGTTTAGTCCCTGCACTTAACCCCCGAGTTTTCCCAAATTTTGTTCGGTTGAAAAACGACTTTGCTAGGTGTTTTATATTAATTGTGAAAGTATATTTAATGTTATTATGACTGAAGAAATGATTATATTAAAACATTTATTATATTTATAAAATGATATATTTAGCGTTTTCAAAAATGAAAGTTTTAAAGGTCTTTTTAAGGTTCACACACGATTATGGCGAATGCACACACAACGGTAATATTGCACACATGATATCCACATAATGAGTCAAATAATAATGAGGAATGACCAAATATAAAATAGATGACGGACAATCACGTCAATTGACGGACCTTGAAGTGACGGATGTCACAGCGGCCGGCGGTGATGTTTGACGATGGTGGTGGTGGTGAGTATTATTGTTCAGTGATTGTTTCTATATATATATATATATATATATATATATATATATATATATATATATATATATATATATATATATATATATATATATATATATATATATATATATATATAATATGTGTGTATAGAGTTATATATAAATATAATATTTTAATTAAATTACACAAATAGTCCCTCTATTTTACATATATAATCCTATAATATGAAAAGACTAAATTGCCCTTAAACTTAACAGAAAATCTAACGGCTGTTAGTGTTAATACTCAAACTTGTTACAAATTTAAAAGTGTATACTCAAACCTGTTACTTTTTTTTGCTTAGTACCCAAACCTGTTATTTTTTATAAACCACAAGGACTATCTATGTAATTAACTCTATATTATAAATAAATTGAAATCTCTTTAGAGAATTAATGTGGTGTGTGTTTAGTTGTTAAAACAAAATATAAATAGATTTCATTTATTAGTATAATCACCAGGTTTTGTTTGTAATTTCATAATGAAATTAATATATAATTAATGATAAGGAGAATTATTTATTTACTCTTTTATAACCTTTTATAATATTTTTTAATTATATAAACATTCTTAAAAATCTTTCATTATTATAAAAAAATAATTATCAACATTTTCATCATCAAATTTTCCCACTTCTCTCTCTTTTAAATAATCATATTAATTACTAATAATATTATTTATTTCTTTTTAAGATTAGTGTTTTTAATTACTAATAATTATTTATTTCTTTTTTAAAACATTAAACTATTTTAATAATTTGAAATATTTTAAAATTGGTGTTTTTAATAAGTAAGATTTTTATAAACAAAAACTAATTAAAATTGATTGTTATAATAAATAAGTTTTTAATGACATTTTTTTAAAAACGTTTATTTTGAAATAAAAAATTCATTCTATTTAGTAATAAGGAAGATTATAATATTTCTTATCTTAAAATATCATTTTATAATTAATAATTTTTAATTATATTTATAATTATATCTAATCAACCCGTATAATATACGTGTTTACTAAAGCTAATGGAAAATAAATTAATTTAAAATCTATAAAAAATAGGCCGGCTATGCATTGAATTATATAAATACAAATAGAATTGCTACTTAATTTACTGTTTCAAGCATCCACCTGAACCTTTCTCTTTGTCCTAAAGGTAAAATAAAGCTAATAATGAATTCAATGCCATCAATGTCGAAAGGAGTACACAAAAGGGAGTGAACTTTTGATGAACCAAAGTCCACTTTGTATTTGAATTTGAAGTTCATTATGTCGGTATGTAACGTATGAAATTATATAAAAGAACTTTTAAAAAGATATAATGATTTTTAGCAGTCTTTAAATAAAGTTTATTAATTACATAAGTATGTTTTAGCAATTATATTCATTTATTTGTCTTTGATTTAGCTATGTAATTAAATCTTCGAGGCTTCTACATCGGTGGATCGTTTGTCAGCATACGTGAGAGAGATTCTAATCAAGCATTGTAACAATGTGGTGACAACAAAAACGTGACACTTGAAGTAGTATCCAAGCAATAAGCCGAATGAGGCATTCTATAATGATCTAGTTACTGAAGATGGAAAACGAAGATGTAGCGATCATTATTATTATTAGATTATCATTATTAATATTATTGGTGTATATCCTAGGATAGTTTGAATTCTATTGATGTTTATCTTGGATAGTTTGAATTCTCTTGATGTTTATATTGTTTCCTAGAACAATGGTTAGAGATAATTGTATTCAACCTATATAAGGATGTTGATGAACAATTAATAATTCAGTGAGAATTCAAACCATAAACATCTTTTAAGGTATTAGAACTTCGGTTTTAAATACACTCTCTATTCCCCTTACTTTTTCGATAACCAACAATGACAATAGACATCCCAAAAAACCCTCATCCAAGTTGACGTACCTGCATCCAACCTACTCAGTCACAAACATTCAGACGAAAATCCGCACCTTGGAAGGAACCAAAGTCACATACTCATCTTAGGTAAAACTCTTTCGCTTTCATACGGTTGCCTACAAGGTCTCTAACCACATAGATAGCACGCCCGCTCCTGCACCTACAACTGCCGAACGCGAAGCATGGAAGCAGATGCTCAAGTACTACAATGGATATACAATACCGTCTCAAATGAGTTGCTCATTCGTATACTTGACACCAACGCAACAACACATGCGACATGGGCAAAGCTTGAGAAAATCTTCCTTAGGAACAAAAAGGAAACAAAAACAACACTTAGAGACCAATTCTGCAACTTCACTCTCACCACATGCTTTTCCCTTTAACGATTATTATCAAAGATTAACAGATTTAGCAAACAAATTGTGAATGTGGATCAACTAGTCTCCGATTTTTGTTTAGTTCTCTAACTAGTTCGAGTCCCTCCTAAAGAATATAACACCAGAACCTCGTTAATCAATCAGAACAACATCAATTGGAATCAGGCTGTCACCATGCTCAATGATGAAGTTCTTCAGATTGAAGCTCGTAAGGGAACGACATAAACAATCCTTTCATCCCTGGCCGCACCACCACAGCCACCATATTACAACAACAAGAGTGGTGGTCAACGCCCTCCCTTATCTAACCCTAACTCCTACAACTCACGTGGACGGGGAAGGGATCACGGATCTTGGAATTAAAGGCGTGGTAGGGGCAGAGGCGGTGGCCAACATTAGTTAACCATAGGACAACCATAACCCATCTTATCTGTATTAGGCCAGGTGGACTCCTCCATGGCCTTACCCAACTCAAATTACCTTGCAACCTAATACCCAAACCAACCAGCAAATGTTCCTCCTCAATAGGATGAATTTGCTAGACTTCTTTAGGCCCAATTCATTAATAACATTGATCCCATAACCCAATTGTCATACAATCCACAACAACAAGGAGGCTACAATGCATTGAGTCCCTCCGATCTAAGCGCTGCCTTTGCTAATATACAGGTCAATCAACCCAATTCTTCTTGGACCTCGAACATCATGGACACCAGAGCCTCCTCTCACCTCACTCACAATCCATGTAAACTTTAATTCCTAATTCATCAACGCTATGCAATAATATTTTAGTAGGCAATTAATTACCATAAACGGATCTAACGGGTTTTCATTCCTTACAAAATTGTACATATATCTTACCAAATATCCTATATAGCCCATAAATTATTAAAAACTTCATTTATGTCGTCTTCTTTATTCAGCCCCCACCCGAACTCTTCTTAAAAAAAATTAAAAACTTCATTTCTGTTAGATGTTTTACTCATGATAATAATGTGTCTGTAAAATTTGATCCATTCGGTTTTTCCTTGAAGGATATTAAAACTAAAAGGACTCTGTCTCGCCACAACAACACCTGGGACATATATTCGCATAATCCACCACAACTACCAACTCAAGCTTGTTTTCCTGCCACTCTTACTCTTCCATAGCATGATCGTCTTGGCCATCCCAAGGCTCAAGTTTTATATATAATAAATTGTAATTTCAATTTTTCTTGTAATAAAGACCACATGTCTCATGTTCACAATTCTTGTCAACTTTCTAATAGTAAAATGTTACCTTTTTATTTGTCTAATTCCTTTACTTTTGCTCCGTTCGACATTGTCCATTGTGACTTATGGACCTCCCCAATCACGAGTATATATGGGTATAAATATTACATGGTTCTCATTGATAATTTCTCGTACTTTTTGTGGATTTATCTGCTTAAGTTTAAATCTGAAACTTTTACCACTTTTGCCAAATTTCACCAACTAATATTAACACAATTCAATCGTAAAATAAAAATGTTTCAATGTGACTTGGGTGGTTAATTTGACAATCATGCATTCAAACATTTTGCAAACCAACGTGGCATTTTATTCCATTTTTCTTGTCCTCAAACTCATCCTAAAACGATCGGGCTGAACACATGATTTATCATCTCAACGACATCATTTGTGCACTTCTTATTCGTCTTAACCTTCCACCCACTTTTTGGCAAGGTTCACATCTCCCGTCATGTGACCTTCGATGAATAAACATTCTCTTATACTACTCAACAAAACCCATCCTCATACACCTTCCTAGATGATCCACTTCCCTTAGAATTTAATTTTCAACCTTCAGTGGTACGAACCTCAACTACAACACCATTCCAGTTCACCTATTCCCCCACACCCAAGACCACCTCCTATGGTGCCCACTACAACTGGACACCCGACCAGCCCAGTTCCTCCAACCACACACCCACCAGCCAACCCGATGCCCCAACCTATTCCACTACCATCTTCTTTAACTTTTCATCCTATGACCACCAGATCAAAGTCCCGTACCACCATTTCCCCTCTCGCCTTTAACGCCACCAACCTATCACCTATACCCATTACATATGCTAAAGCCCTTGCTGATCTGAGCGGTTACATGCTATGCAACGTGAATTTATTGCAATACAGGATAATGAAACATGGGATCTGGTTCCTTATCCAGCGGACCACCTGATCATACGATTCATATGGCTTTACATAAATTTAAATCTGATGTGACTTTAGAATGGTACAAGGCATGTTTGGTCGTGAATGGTAATTCACAGACAACGAGCATTGATTGTGAAGACAGTTCTATCTTTAGTAGTCATACAGTCATGGCTCATTCACTATTTAGATGTAAAAATAATTTTCTACATGGGGACTTGCATGAAACGGTGTTTATGTATCAACCACCTGGGTGGCTTTATTGATAGATGATTTCCTAACCATGTGTGTCATTTGAAGAAATCTCTAAATGAGCTCAAACAAGGGGTGTGCCTAGTATACCCGCTTTGCTCCTTATATTACCTTTCATGATTTTAAAAGTAGCATGTGTGATAATTTATTGTTTATTTATAATCGGGATTCTTCTAATATTGTTTACTTAGTATTATATGTCAATCATATTATTCTCACTACCTCTAATGATAATCTTGTGCATGATATCATTTGCACCCTCTCACAAAAGTTTGTCATGACTAATATTAGATGTCTTCATCATTTTCTTTGGATTAAGGTAACTCCACATACAAATGGTATTTTTTTATCACAAGATCAATATGGGAAGATATTATTGCTCGGGCATCTATGTCATCCCGCAATCCCTGCACCACACCAGTTGATTACAAACCTTAGTGACACAAATGATCCTTTATTCTTTGATCAGAATATATATATCAAAGGCTAGTCGGTGCTCTTCAATACCTTACGTTCACTAGACTAGACATGTCGTACACAATCCAATAGGTTTGCTTGTTCATGCACGAGCTTAGAGATTCTCATTTTGCATATATAAAACGCATTATCCGGTATATCAGGGCACGATTGATTATAGAATTTGAATTGTTAAGTCATCTTCTCATAACTTAGTGGCTTATTTGGATGCCAAGTGGTATAGAATTTGAATTGTTAAGTCATCTTCTCAAAACTTAGTGGCTTATTTGGATGCCAAGTGGGGCGGGTGTCTGGACTCGAGACGTTCTACGTTAGGTTATTGTGGTTTCGTTGGAAATAATCTTATTTCCTGGTCATTTAAACATCAGTCGATGGTTCCTAAATCTAGTGTAGAAGTGAACTATAGAAGGGTTACTAATGCTGTAGCGAAGGCTACATGGATTCGAAACTTGTTGCTTGAACTCAATACGCCTTTACAATATGCATCAGCCTACGTTTCAGCTGTTATTTGTCTTACTTGGTTGATTAAAACTTATTTATATGATTCAAATAATATTCCACTAATGTAAGTTGAAACTTTACTTTATGAGAAATAAAAATAGTTAGCTATAATAAACAAAAATAAGAAATTACCTGAATCATCAAATAAAACATGAAATTACTTGAAACAATTGCAATAATGTTGTAATTCATTCAAAGAATTTCAAGTTTCATTTGATTTTTAGTAATTTTTAATTGTTGTGTATTATTATCTGTTAGGTTTCGTAACTTCATTCTAATCACCACGAGCTTTGAAATACCCGCCCGAAATTGATTTAGTAATCAATTTCGGATTGTCCTTGTTTTGGGACTGCTTTCTGAATATTTTATCTCATTTAGAATGTGAATGTGTATTACTTGATTGTTTGTGTAAGAAAGATTTGGTTTTCATTTTCTCTTTGCTTCTCGGGTATATATTTCTATATATTTGGAGCTAAGAGGAAATGCTGCCGAATTTTTCTTAAACAAACAATTATGTAATACATCTTCATATATGAGATAAGGTATTCAAAAAGTAAGTATAACAGCCTACCCTTTTGAATTCTCAATACGTTTTCCTACTTTTTTGTTAATGTTTTGTGGATAATTTTTCATCCACTTAATTCAAACCGTATATATAGCAGTTTCATAATCATGTTTGTCGATAAAAGTTGGCTTCTTAATACGAATTGTAGATCACCTGAGTATCAACAAGGACTCACCTATTTTATAGATATGTGCGAAAAAATTACCGACAGTTATGGCCAGATTCGATGTCTATGTATGAAATGTCAGAATAGTGTATTATTAAGATGGGTTAAAATGAAATATCATTTAGAAATATGGGGCATGTGCTGGTCGTACAAGGATTGGATCTATCACGGTGAAAGTTTAATTCCTGAAGTTGTACTTGTAGATGACGTTACGCCAACAAACGAAATGACTGACGTCATCGAAGACGTTATGGAAGAGAGTAACGGTATCCATGATGATTTTGAGAACTTGTTAGAGGAAGTTTAATCAGATTATTTCCGGGTTGTGCTAAGTTTTCTTTCCTTGATTTTTTTAGCAAAGCTTATACATATCAAGGTGAAGAATAAATAGAGTAATATCTCATTTGATAAGGTTCTTGAATTGTCACAATCTTCACATCCTGAGGGTAATAAAATCCCCCCTTCTCATTATTTAGCAAAAAGAACATTAAAAATATTGGTTTAGGATATGAGTTGATACATGTGTGCAAATATGACTGTGTTCTTTTCTAGGGAGAAAATCTTTTGTTAGAAAAATGTCTCGTTTGTAATGAGAGTATGTGGGTTGATACAAATACAAAGGATAAGAAGTTACCTCACAAGGTGTTACAATGGTTTCCTTTAACCCCGAGACTAAGACGATTGTATTATTCAAGACACACGACAAAAGATATGATTTGGCATAGTACCGGACAATCAGAAGAGGGTACGATGCATCATCCTGTTGAGTTTATACGGGTCAAAATAACTTAAAGTTGAATGTGTTAAGTGCATCATAGTGGGTTTAGGTCATTATAACTTTTTATTACTAAAATAGACTTTAGTTATCTAAGTTTAGCTTAAACGGGTCAAAATGGATGAAAACGACATGATTTGAGTTTATACGGGTCAAAATAACTTAAAGTTGGATGTGTTAAGTGCATCCTAGTGGGTTTAGGTCATTATAACTTTTTATTGCTAAAATAGACTTTAATTATCTAAGTTTAGCTTAAACGGGTCAAAATGGGTGAAAATGACATGATTTGAGTTTATACGGGTCAAAATAACTTAAAGTTGGATGTGTTAAGTGCATCATAGTGGGTTTAGGTTATTATAACTTTTTATTGCTAAAAATAAACTTTAATTATCTATGTTTAGTTTAAACGGGTCAAAACGGGTCAAAATGTGCTTAATTGATATAATTTTAGAATGTTTTAAGTATATTAAGTGCATTTGGTTCAACATGATTAATTGACACTTAATATATTTTGCCAAATGATAAATGTATATTTTGTTTTTGCAGGAGCAAATTTCAAGTCTGTTTCAAAATGTGCAATTTATGTTACAAATTACGCTATTAATTGCTTTGCAAAAGGCTCCAAATCAAGCTAAAGAAGACGATTCAGACGAGGGGGATGAGTAGTGTATTGTATCACTGGATTACGTTTGTCTTAAAGTACTTATGTTTAAATTTGAATGTTATTGAAAAATGTATCTAGGTTTATTTGTATGAAATCTATCTAGGTTTATTCGGATGAGTAGTGTATTGTATGACTAGATTTATTTGTATGAAATTTGAATGTTATTAGAAAATCTATCTAGGTTTATTTGGGTTGAAAACTGAAAATCTAAAAAAATATAAAAATATAAAAAAAATCGTTGACCATTAGCGGCGACATATCGTCGCTAATGGTCATCCAGAATATTTTAAAGAACAACATATAGCGGCGAATTATTAGTAGTGACCTGAAGATTATTAGCGACGACACCATTAGCGGCTAATTATTGGTCATTAGCAGCAAAGTATTAGCGACGACCCTTTAGCGGCGACTTGGGGGTCTAATAGCGGTGATGTTTGTAGTGGTCAGAAATTTTGTAGTGGATGTGGCCTGACCGACATAACACCGGCAATGACGAACACCGACTTCATCCGATTATATATAAATTTAAATAATGTATTAAAACTTAATAACGTACTAGTTATAAAAGATAAGGCACTTTTTTCTTAAATATCTAATTAAAAAAGAAAAGTTGAAAGGGACACCACATATTTGAATATAAAAACCGGTATGATTAAAAAGTAAAAGTTGAATTTATAAAGTAAATAGACTTTATAAGTCTATTGGAAATAATTGTATAGATCCACAGAGTTGCTCACGTGATTGAGTGATTATATTTCTATAGACATTCAAAGACCCTCGAACCTTATTCTCATTTTTATTCTTTCTACCCAACTTTTTACGTTCTATATATACTTATTTGTAAGTATGGATAGGGTGTTTTACCGGCACGTCACGTGTCGCGTTCTCATTCCTCCTCAGGTTTAACTACATTATTGTTTGGTTTCGTTGCAACGCGCGGGTTAAATTTTCTTGTTTTAACCCATTTATTAAGAGAAGATATATTACTGTTTTTGTATATTTCTTCTTATCTATTGAAATTTTACAAAGTTAATACTAATACTTCAAACTATGATGTTTTAGTTGATAATAATCGATACTTCCATCTGATCAATAAATCTCTTAATTTTTATTTTTATTCACTTGATTTGACTCACAATGATGATTATGAACGCAATGAAAAAACGTACAACAAAATCAAATGAATAACAAGTATAAATGTATAATGAAATGCTAATTGGGTTCAATTTAAATTCTTTTAAGCTTATATAGCCATTAATATTTCTTTTAGTATTTTTTAAGGGTTGGCATATTGATAATCAAACTTAATTTATTGTGTCTAATACTTTAAAGTCTTTGAGTCTAATACTCTAAAGTCTTTGCGTCTAATATTTTCATGTCATTCTATTATATGTATTTATTAATGTGTTATACATTTTAAAGCATTTTGATTTGTTTTATCATCTTATTTTATGTATTAAATTTATTTTTTTTATTTTATCATATTATGTTTTACATATTGAATGTACACTATGTTGTTATCTCATTATTAGTTCTTCAAAATTCAATATTTTTTATTACCATTATGTCTTTTCAAAACTTATAATTTTAGAAAAACACAATATCTAAGATATATGAGCTATTATGCTAAATATTTTAATCATAATGTTATATGTGTTATCATTATGTTTTAGGGTTTACGTTTGATATTATTTTATGAAGTTTTTATTTAATGGTGTTAATCAAAAACTTATTTATATCTGTATAATTTGCAAATATTAGCTACAGTTAGTTTGTGATTATTTTGTTTTGGCCACGTATGTTTGGTCTTTTACATGTGGTCTCTGTTTTTTCCCCCTCTTTCTTTCATAGAATTACCAACATGAAGTCCAATACATTAGGTACAATTAAACAGAGGTTTGTGAATCCAAGTGAATGCAAGGGAGACAAAGATCGGTAAACCAGTAAAAGAATGATGTAACGAAGATGATGGTACGTATGTTGGTTAGAGGAGTAATTGTTTTTAGGGTTATTAAGAGGAAGAAGGGAAGTCGGTAAAATTTACTATAAAATATGTAAACAACTTACAAATACTAATTAAGTAATTATACACAGTAGTAAAATCTATATAAAATACGATTTTAGATTTTTTTATTATGTAAAGTTTTAGTGGTTTATCATTAACTTATTTGAAACCAATTAAAGTATATAACAAATGACTTACTTATTTTTATTTTTTGATTTTCTTTTCTAACGAACCCGCATTAATTTTACGATGATAACACGCATTTAATTAAAAAAAAAGTTAAACCAATATTCTATGGTTTTTATTTTATTTGTTTTAGATTATTTTAAGTACTTTTGATATTAAAAATGTGACGATATCTTTTTGGGTTTGATATGTTTTTGTCATTTAGTTACGTGAGACACCTTTCGGTGTTACTAAGTTTGCCTGCTAAAGGCGTGGGAAAAAAATTACTAGCTTATATAGTGAGAAACTTTAAGCTACAATAGAGTTTAAGACTTTTATAATTATGCCACAAAACTTTCCATAATTTACCATTTAAACGTTTAAAGTTTCTATTTCTTGAATGTATTGCTCACAATATAAATGGGTGGTAGATTCCACATAGAATATCCACTGGCATAACTTAATAACAATGTACAACTTCTAATTCATGTTGTACAAAATCTCATACTATATGTGTTCTCATTGTACCAATCATTAACGCATCATAATATGTATTTTATATACGTATAGGTTAACCTTTTTGATATTTTTTCCCTCTTCTATTACACAATTCTATCATGTTTTTATTCTTACACAAGCCATGAAATATGATAATAATAGTATGTTATTTTTTTATTAGGTTTGCTTTTTGTATTCCTTGACATTTATTTTGACGTGCTTATCTTTATATATATTTATATATACAGTTTATCTTTCATCATGCATTAATTTTTTAATCTATTATTTTTTAGATATGTACAATTGGTTTAATTTTAAATTAGTAACCTAATAGGGTGGTTGAGGCTTTTGCTTTGCATAGATGAGACGTTGGTTCTTCCTCTCCCACTCCCAACCCGTCTGGTCATTTTTCCCATTTTCTTTTTGTAATTTTTAATATTTTTTTCCTGACTTACTTATATGCTACTTAATGATTATACATGTACCCTTCGAGTGTCAGTTTTTCTTACTTGCATTTATGTATTAATTTTCGTAAAAATATACACGAGACCCCACATACTTAGAAATCGACATTTTCTTTAGGACGGATCAACAATCCCACCCACTTCGCTCTAGCGCAACGCGCCTGTGAACAATCCTAGTTTAGATTGGAAAATTATGTATCAAAATAAGTGTTTTTTTAATTTTATTTTTTTCACTTTTAATCTTATTGGATAAAAGAATTTTACTTAAAATTGTGTTCTTTAAAATATGTTAAAGGAAATTAATTCTTACAAAATTAAAAATTCATTTTGGCAGATCATGAAACTTTATAGAAAGGTTTTTTTAATAAATTATCCAATATCCTAAAATTCATTTCATACGCGCTTATAAATATTTCATACTCCCTTAAAATATTTACAACACGTATGTTACGAGACAATAGTTTGGTCGTTTTCCTCCCACGCTACGTGGTATGGGTCTCGTTGTTGTTGCCTCTCCTCGTTGAAAACCATAAAATCAAATACCGAAATTAGTTTCCCAAATACCAATAACTGCATTTCGCTCATAATCAGTTAGGTTCATCACGATGTCACAACAACAACTACACCCGCTATACTCTAGGATGCTAAAAGCATACCCATTTTTTAATACAAATTCGTTGTCCAAAACAACTTGTATCGGAACGTAAAAAGTAAACATGATAATCATCATGTTGAGCTTAATGGAAATCCAGCAAAATTTAGAAATCACAAATTTAGAGATACATTAGCTCTGACCGATGAAATTGAACAAGACCACCAAACTTTCGATAAGGTTACGATGATTAAAGGGATTGTTGATAACAGCCCAGATGAGATATTTATTACTTCGACGAGTCCCATTTGAATATATATTGTATAAAGTTGACAAAAAAACGTGGCATATTAATTATGTTTCAAGTATAGAGAAAAGAACTAAAAAGACATTTTAAGAAAACTTTTTACAAAATATGACAATCCAATAAAATGTTCGTTTTAATATTATTAAAAAAAATTCTTAACAATTTAAATAACATAAGTTTAATTAAAATTCATTTAATCCAAAAAAAACTAGGAGAGAGGAAAATATATGAAGTTTTATAAAACACTCATTTTGATATATATGTTTGAAACCCTCATTTTGGTTAATAATTTTTCTATCAACATTTTTTAGACAAAACTCCAGTTATGTATGTTATTTAGTATCTGTCTATTAGATTTGGATTAATTTGTTTTTATTTTATCATTGTGTTAAATATTAAAAAAACTTGTGTTATATCACCATTTTGTTTTATAGAGCTCATTATTTAGGAAAAAATAATAATTTTTCTATCAACATTTTTGAGACAAAACTCCATTTATGTTATTTAGTATCTGTCTATTAGATTTAGATTAATTTGTTTTTATTTTATCATTATGTTAAATATTAAAAAAAACTTGTGTTATATCACTATTTTGTTTTATAGAGCTCATTGTTTTAGGAAAAAAACAATTGTGTTCAAAAGAAAAATGACAAGCGAAAAAACATAATGACGCACAGGAAAACACAAGAAGCTGAAAAACAAAGAATAATTATTTTTATATATAACGATACTATACTTAGGGGTGTTTTAAAACATGAGGTAACTTTGTAGAAAGGTAATCAAGTTTTAAAATTGTCCTAATTAGGTCACTCAAACTTTTTTGTTCCAATCAGGTCACCAAACTTTATTTTGATGTTTCAATCTTGTGTATTTAACCTGAATAGTAGGTAAAGAGGGTCAAATGTGAGAGGAGGTGGTGGTGGGCAGCGATGGTGGGTGGGGGGGACGACGGTGGTGTTGGGCGGCGATAGTGGGGGACCGACGGTGGTGCTGGGCGGCGATGGTGGGGGGGACGACGATGGTGCTGGGCGGCGATGGTGGGGGGACGACGGTGGTGCTGGGCGGTGACGGTGGTGGGACGACGGAGGTGGTGGGCGGCGACGGTGGTGGGACGACGACGGTGGTGGATGGCAATGCTGGAACACTCATAAAACTTGTAAAATATATAATTACCTGTTAATCAGGTTAATTACATAGGATTAGAACACCACCAAGTTAAGTGACCTGATTGAAACAGTTTGAAACTTGAGTGATATGATTGGAACACTTATAAAACTCTGTTATTATTTTATTAAGTTTTCCCTTAAAATATATGTATCCAAAACCTAATCCGAAAACCTGAATCCAAAACAAGAGATACAAGTGTTATATACAATAGTTTCTAATTTTCCCATATAAAATAAATTTCTCCTATTTAATATATATTTATTTAAATATTAAAAACATATACATTATTATTTATATTTTTATAACTGAATACTATTTGATACAAGTATTATTTTATTAAACACAAGTATATAATCACTAATTTTACATAGTTATAATAATAACAATACCCCAATATATCAATGTTTAAGACAGGTCAGAAAAGAAGCTCGATAACACCCGTTGCATCAATATATATAACAAATTTAAAAAAACTATGATTAGTGAAAGTTTATGTTTTCCTCAATGTTGGTGCAATAATTTTTTTTTTCTCCAAACTAATAAAATCCCTACTTTGATTTTTTATAAATTTATATTTAAGTCTCTAAGGATTTTTTTAAACTAACCACAATATTTTCTCTTTCTTTCTTTGTTTTTTTTTTCTCAAATTGATACCTAATAACTTTGTATTTTTTAAAATTTTATATTTAAACTTTCAAGTTATGTCAAATCTACATTTAATCATTTAAATTTTTTATAATTTTATACTTAAGCCTTACATTCATCTCTATCCTTCGTAAGTCATAACTATTTTTTTAAAGTTTTAACTAGCAAGTTTTTTAATACCCTCATCAATTTTGTTCACTTGATGATTTCTTTTGTGGTATCTTCTGCTCCCTTTTTATATGATGTATACTCTCACGACCCACACTTACAATGACACCAGTAAAAAAAATTATTATTCGTGGATGTATTCTCTCAATTTGTGTAGCAATGATTGCAGGAACTCTGTTCTATGCACATACACAACAAAGCCGACCTCATTTTCACATTTATAATGAGAAAAATGACAAGAAAACCCCATCCTTTGGTTCACGAGTTTCATGAAATACTTTTCATCTTCATACAATATCTTATTATAAGCTTGAAGGGGGGACAAATTTTGTGAGAAGCAGTTAATATGTGATGAACGCAGTTCAAGGGGAAAAATTCCATTGAGATGACAAAAACTCGACTTACATCATAATCACCACTAGAAAAAAAAATCGTTATATGAGATAAAGGGTGACGTTAAAATTAGACGCATTGTTAAAAAAATCCTAGCCCATTGGTGCATATACCCAATTCAATAAGTTTAAAAATACATACTTTTATATATATATATATATATATATATATATATATATATATATATATATATATATATATATATATATATATATATATATATATATATATATATATATATATATATATATATATATATATATATATAGGAGGGATCCTAAGAAAACCACTAAATTATGAGAAAACCAAGAAAACCAAATTCATTTAATCAGAATTTTTCTTTAATTAATCATATTTATTTTTTTAAAAGGGTATTTATGTAATTTTGATAGTAATTTAATTTTAATTAATAACCACCCCCTATTTATTTTCTGTTTCAACTGATCTCATGCGAACTAAATTAGCACATTTTATGGGATCGTTTTTTTATGAATTCATCAGTTACAAGTTTTGCATTTGGGTGTCATTTTTTCTTCAGATTGGTAATCGAATTAAACCTTTGTATATACGAAGGAGGTGAGTCTATATCAACGTTTTTTATATTTGAATTTGTCTGATACTCTGTTCTTGTATAATCTGGGTTTATCTATTTTAGAATGGATATATCGATTTCTTCTGCAATGGTTAATGGAATTGGGATGGAGATTGAAGAGTTTGTTGAAGCAAATCCTTCAACATGTATCGATGACATTAGTAATCAATCTTCTAGTAATAATATCGTTTTAGACAATTCTATAAATCTTATCCCATCAGATTTGAATCGTGGAGATAGACACATATATCTTACAGGTGTTGAAAATGAAGGTAATTTATAACCTAATTCGTTCGATTAGTTTGTTCTAGTTTAAATTTTTGATTACGTATATGTATGTAGCATGATGTTATGTCTTTTTAAGAATGTTTACGTGTATGTAAGCGTTAATATATTTTTAATATCCCCTTACCTATTATTATTAATAAATCAAGTCTTTTGAATTTTTAATAATGTACTTACTTATTACATTTTACTTTAATGTCAAGGTTCTTTATCTACCAATGTATATGAATCTCCAAATGGAACAAGATTCTGGACTCCAAATGTTCCACCTGATTACAAGCTTGTTGTAGGAACCAAATTCGATACATGGCAAGATGTGATGAATATGTATGAAGCGTATGCTGAGAAGGCTGGTTTTTCTACTCGGTTAGGTGCAATGAAAAAAAAGGATGGGATGATTACTCACAGATACATGTTGTGTTCCAAAGCTGGTAAGCCTAATGGTCAAGTTGTTGACACTTTGGAATCCTCATCAAAGTCAAATATTCGTCGTACAAATTTTAAGGTAACTAATTGCCGAGCACGTATAAAACTATGAGCTATATTAGGTACGTCAGCTTTTGAGTTATATGAAACCGATGAGGTTCATAACCACGGATTAGTGAATTCTGACAATTTGGATTTGACACGTAGAAGACAAAAGTTGAATCTTGTTGATCAAGAGTATATTGCCAAATGTCGATTCGCAAATATTGGGCCAACCAAAGCTCACAGGTTACAAGTTGCCTTAAAGGGTGGCCATCATATGGTGCGTGGTACTAAAACGGACTATAAAAATTTCAGTCGTGATATTACCAAGTACATTGGTAAAAGAGACGCTCAAATGTTTGTAGATAAATTGAAAGAACGCGAGATGTATAAAGAAAATTTCAGTTTTGAATACGTTGCTGTTGATGGTGAGGTTAGATCATTCTTTTGGGTGGATAATGTTTCGAAGGTCAATTATGAAGTTTTTGGTGATGTTTTGGCATTTGATGCAACCTACCAGACAAATAAGTAAGTCTCATTTGTTTACCTATTATTTAAAACAATTTGGCTAACCATTTTTTTACTTTTTAGGTATAATATGATTTTTGTTCCATTCACCGGTGTTGATCACCATAAAAGGTGTGTCACATTTGGTGCCGGGTTGTTGTATGATGAGACAATTGAATCTTATACGTGGTTACTGAAATGTTTCGTTAAAGCCCATAACAACAAACAACCATTGTTAATTCTTACGGACCAAGATGCGTCAATGAAAGTAGCGGTCACTACAGTATTTGACAAATCAATCCATCGTTTGTGCATGTGGCATATCACTATGAAACTTCCATCAAAAGTAATAATTTCATATATTTCTTTACTATAATGTTTACTGTTTTTCACCTCTTATTTTTTTGTATGGATACTTGTTGGATTCATAGCACTGACTTACATATACGTATGTACTATTTATTAAAATATACGTATGTGTAAACCCTTTTATTTTTGATGCACAGGTTATTGGGAACAAGTTGAACAACACTAATTTGCGTGCATCTATACATAAGTTAGTATGGAATGTTTATATGAAGCCATCTGATTTTGAACGTCGATGGAATTTGCTGATGGAAGAGTACAGTTTGCAAGATAACCCATGGTTGACTGACATGTTCTCCATTAGAGATCAATGGGTTCCTGGTTATTTTAGAGATATACCCATGTGCTGTTTAATGAAGACTACATCTAGGTGTGAAAGTTCTAACTCTTTTTTTAAAGTCAACTCAAGTGCATCTAATACTCTTGTTCAATTTTTGTTGTGCTTTGACTCTGCAATGGATGGGCAAAGGTATAACCAACGTTTGCTAGAATATAGCACTGCAACAACCATACCAAAACATCTTACATCTTTAGCAATCGAACGTCATGCGGCTGAGATTTACACACGCAACATCTTTTTAGAAGTTCAAAAGGAGATACATAAATGCACATCGTTATGTTACATATCTAATCGCGAGATACTAGATGGATCCTATATTTATATGATTACACATGAAGACAATAGGTCAGACATTATCAATGAGTTCAAGGTTAATACTTGTATAAATTTTATCCTACATTTGATAATGATTATATTATGCTTCATTGAATAATATTACTATTTTATTCATTCATATATTTTTATTTCATAGGTAACGCTGCAATTACCTGAAAACTTGATTACATGTTCTTGCATGGGATTCACACGTATTGGTTATCTGTGTCGTCATGTTTTTTGTGTGTTTAGACATCATAAAATTGACAAAATCCCTGATCAATACGTGCATGATCGATGGCGAAGAGATGCTCTACCTAAACAACTGTTTAGTATTGCCAACCGATATGGTGCGAATCAAAGTAAAAATTCAATACTTAGACATCAGGTTCTGGAAAACATGCAAGAATGTGCTGATCTGATAAGACATGACACGAAGCGTTTAGCATGGCTTGACAAGCATGTCCAGAAACTTAAACAAAAAATTATGGAGGAATTTCCAATTCAGCATACTAAACATAACACAGGTGTTGTAATTGAAGAGTTGGTAGGACATTCTGAACCCAAAGATGTTGAAGTCAACGCTCCACAAGGCATAAGAAACAAAGGGTGTGGAACAAAACGAAGACTAATTGGTCCAGGAGAAAAGACAAAAGTCAAGAAGAAAAGAAGCTTCAGGTTGTGCAATTTTTGTCATAAAATGGTAAATGATCATGATTCTAGAAACTGTCCTGTTAAGAAGAAAATGAAGGAAAAAATGGACCTACCTGATAATTCGGAAGATGTATCTCTAATGGAAGATGATATATTTGTTTCTGAAGAAGATTCAAGTCAAGATTATGGTGATTCATACCGACTTTTGTGACATCCGGTAAATTTCCGTTATCAAACTCCGTTAGTTCCGTTAAGTCTTGTATACACGTGTCGTGAGCACACACTAGTTGTCGTTTAACGTTGGTGACCTAATAATAATGGATAATGTTAATTAAATGTGAATCTAATTGATTTGATGATTATTGTGTTATGCTTATGTGTTTACGCGATTTAAATGTTAACGGTGAATTTTATCGCGTAACGTGTAAACGCGTATATTTAGATTGTCTAGTTTGTGACTTGTGAAAATAATGTAAACATTATTATTGTTGATTAATAATGTTGGTATTATTAAGTTAAAACCTTTCAAAAAGTGTTTAAAAGAATAGTTTTTATAAAATATAAAATAAAGGGGGTTAAGTGTAATTACCTAAAACTAAAACTTAACAAAATTAACCAACCCTAATCCCCCAAACCCCAAAATCGGCCGCAACCCTCACCCTTTCCCTCTCAAACCTGCGATTTTGATCAAGTATAAGCAAGAACACATTGAGTTTGATCGATCTAAAGGCCTACAAAGCATTACAAGTCTCAATTTTGTTGCATTACACGTTAAAGGTTAGATTTTTCATGTTTTTGTGATGTTCTTCATTATGGCCGAATCTTGATTCACGAAATTGATGTTCTTGGTGTTGAGTTTTGATAAATTGTTGATGTTTGTATGTTAGTTAGGTTGATTACATGTTAGTTAACGTGGATTATGTATGAATTACATGTTCTTAGTGATTTAATCATGGGTTTTGATTCTTGACAAACCCTAGTTCGAATTTTGTATGATTTTGGGTGGATGATTGTTGTTTGATGAATGTTTGATGATTATTGGGTTGTATGAATGTTAGAACACATTGATCTTACAAGAAAGTTGGGATTTTGATGCATTGTTCATAGGTTACTAAGAATAGTAACTTTATTTTGCATGAAGTAGTGATCTAGTGATGGATTGATGTTATGGATGAGTTCATGATGATAATTAGATGCTAGATTGTTGTTATGAATGCTAGAAATCTTTGAATACATGTTGTTAGTTCATAGCTTGCCAAAAGTAGAAACTTTTGTTTATGAAGATGGTTAGATTATGGTGTTTAGGTGTTGTTGATCATGCATAGTTGTTGATATGAGCTTGAATTGGTATATTATTAATGAATTCATGAATGTATAGGATGTTTGATAGATTTTGGGATGTTCTTTCCCAAAAGGGAAACTTTATTTGTGTAAA
This sequence comes from Flaveria ramosissima, assembly GCA_025215565.1. Taxonomy (NCBI): domain Eukaryota; kingdom Viridiplantae; phylum Streptophyta; class Magnoliopsida; order Asterales; family Asteraceae; genus Flaveria; species Flaveria ramosissima. Next base: position 54,599,209 of record CM046044.1, read on the forward strand.
GTTTAATGTATGATGATATGAACATGTTTGGGATATTAGGAGCATGTTAGTGTGATCATGGATGAATTCTAAGGTGATGAATCATGTTGAATTAGTTGTATGAGATGTTTTGGATAATCATGGATGATATTTGGATTTGTGGTGATCATGTATAAAGGTTGGTGTTGATTAGTTGCTAGGGTATCATGTTTGGGTTTGATGAGTAATGATTATGGTGTATGTTGAATACTATGAGCATGGCTATGACTTAAGGGTTATGTATGGATAAGGTAGCATGTGTATGATACTATTTGAATGTTAATCATGTATGTTATATGTGCTTATTGGCTTTATTTGAATTATAACTCATGATGTCACCAACGGGTCAAACGGGTCAACTAGGTCAAACGTGTCTATTTGTCTGGAAGCTTGAGTCTTTGGTTTTGGTATGATTAGGGTTTTCACATGTCTTTATTTACACGTACTTATGTACTCGCATGATCTAGGTAACCTTTGAAGGTTGGCTATCCACTCGTTTCTCAATTAAACCCTAAGTACTCTTTGCATACATCAGGTGAGTTCATGCCCCACGCTTTATTTAATCTCTTTTGGGGGAGATAGCATACTGGTATTTTATGAACGCTTTTAATATTTAAGTTGTGTTTAATATTGATATAGTGTTATTTATCATGGAAAGTCCTCACACTTTCGAATTGTTAATATTAAATAGCGGGGAAACTTGGGTAGTACTACTGGATCTGACGAGCCCCACCTGTGTGACTCGAGGTCAACCGGGTGCAATTTGTCCTATTGATCATTGTCACGACATGGTAAGTCGTGACAGGAGGCAACAACTATCACAGTCAGCTTCAATTGCGAAATCACTATGTATTAATATTTGCTGTTAATAGACTAGCTATCTATTACAATACACTGCTTATATATATCACAACTGTTTATATGTTTACTGAACTCAAACTCTTGAACTCACCAACCTATGTGTTGACATTTAGTATGCTTTTCTCAGGTCATTAAGCTGCTTGCCTCTAGGAGCACTCCACGGTTCACTTGCATATTAAGACTCGGTTTTCAAGACATTAGCATTTTAATGATTGTGGTTTACTATTTTGGGTTGGCACTTGTTTTGCCATATTTATACTTTTATTTGTTGAGTTGTTTTCAAAACGCTTCCGCACTGTTTCAAACTAAATCTTTGGTTGTTTTATTTACTTGTGGCATATAGAGTCGTTCTATGTAACTACTGACTGTGATCCTGGTTTGTTCACACGCCTCGCGGTAAAACCCCGCACGTGGATTTTGAGGGTGTGACAGATTGGTATCAGAGCCATTGGTTATAGGGAACTAGGTTGCATACACACTAGACTATAACCGCACACAGTTAGTTAGTTACTTGTACTTTATTTTCATCTACTGTATACTCATTGGCATACACGTCACACTATCTGCAGCATGGCATCGTCATCAAGGGCTTCTGGAAAACGACCTGCATCACCTGCGCGATCCGAGTCCCCACCTCCTGCACCTGTTCCTGATGATGGACTCGACTGGCCTCGTTTTGATTATCCTCGAGGGGAGTTCGACTGGGATCAACCATTCGCGTTGATGAAGCGTGACCCCCCAAGGGACTGGAGCTTTTACCCTAGGTTTGTCAACCACCTCATGTATAGGGAACGCGTGCCCGAGCCGAGACCCAGAACGAGAGGTAGCTCTGATTCAGCAGTACCTTCACTACCCCGGACGGAGCAGTCCAACGAGCAGTTGATTGCTGCATTGGTGGCAGCATTAGACACAGAACAGCGTCGAGTCAGGCGACTCATTAGCGACGTTTGTACACTACAGACCGAGGTGTACAACCTAAGGAATGGGATGGATGAGCTTGATGGGCGTCATGGGGAGACCCTAGACGGGTGCTACCAAATGAGGGACGGGATTGTAGCCCTCAGTGGACGCGTGACTACTTGCGAGCAGAGGGATGCTGTGGTTGATGACAGGATTGCTGCTTTGGAGGCACAGCTAGCAGCACTCCAGATTGCTATGGCTCCTGCACCTGCAGAGGAACCTGAGGAGGAAGAACCTGAGGAGGAGGAGGAACCTGAAGAGGAGGAACCTGAAGAGGAGGAGGATGAGAGTGATGGATCTGATATTGTCGATTGATTTTCTTACATGACTTAGACTACGTAGTGTTTTCTTTGAAACCTATGTGGGAAGGGTTGTTTCCCCACACGAACGACAAACTTAAATTTTGACATTGATGAATACATTGTGACTTATTTGCAATTTATTTACTTTGGTTATTATTTTTGTTATGAATGTTGTGGTTGTGATGATTTATTATTCCTTTATTGTTTACTATACTTCAATGAGATAAATGTGTTTGATGTTACTCATTATTGTATTTGTGGATGTAAAGTGAAAAATGGACGCACGTGGACGTGGTCGTGGACGTGGTCGTGGGCGCGGTCGTGGACGTGGCGCCGGAGACCATGGCGCCGGAGATCATGGCGCTGGTGCCGTTAATATGACCCCTGCTGAGTTAACTGCCCTGATTCAGGCAGCGGTGGCTGCTGCCCAAGCGGGACAGCCAGCAGGTAAACAATGATTGGAAAAATTAAACCAATATCTTGCATAACCGTATAGGTTGTCTGATCAATAATTGTTGTGTTAAACAGGACCACCAGCATGTACTTATAAGTTCTTCATGGACTGTAAGCCCCATACCTACAGCGGTACTGAAGGCGCTGTGGGACTGGTACGCTGGTTCGAGAAGACGGAGTCCGTATTCTCCAAGTGCAACTGTCCACCTGCTGATCAGGTGAAATATGCCACCGGGACCCTGGAGGGTGCCGCCTTATCCTGGTGGAATGCCCAAGTTCAGATGTTGGGGCAAGCGTTGGCTAATGGACTGCCGTGGGCCGAGTTCAAAACCATGATGACCGAGGAGTACTGTCCTCGCAACGAGGTGCAAAAGTTGGAAATAGAGTTCTGGCAACTGAAAATGCAGGGCTCAGAAATTGAGGCTTACACTACTAGAACCCACGAGCTAGCAACGTTATGCCCGGGATGGTAAATGAGATGCACAAGAGGATCGAGCACTACATACGGGGACTTGTACCCGAAATACAGAGTATGGTAACTGCTTCTAATCCAGCCACCATACAACAAGCCATTCAGTTAGCCCATAAGCTAACTGACCAAGCAGTGGAACAGGGTCGTCTACCCAAACGGGGCGCCGTGGCAAGCGTGCCCGATAACAAAAGAAAGTGGGATGGTAGTAGTAACACCAAGCATCATCATCTTCAGGCGGTCAACCTCAGCCTCAGCAGCAACAACAACCGGTCCAACAGCAACGTAGGTTTGACAACAATCGTAACTTCAACCAAACAACTACAACTAATCAAGGACCCAGTGGTTATGGTGGAAGACACCCGAAGTGCAACCGGTGCAACTATCATCACGTGGGACGATGTGATAGCTTCAAATGTCAGCGATGTGGTAAAATTGGACACGCTGCGAAGGATTGCCGTGGCGAACTGGTTAGAAGGACACAACAACCCCAGGAAACTCCTAAGGGTTGTTTTGAATGTGGAAAGGAGGGGCACTACAAGCGAAATTGCCCGCAACTAAGGAGAAATGGAAATGGAAACAATGGAAACGGACACAACAACAACAACAATAACAACAACAACAATGGTAACAACAACGGTGGAAATGGCAACGGTAATGGCGGTAATAAGGATGGAGCAAAGGGGAGAGCCTTCGTCATTGGCTCAGGTGAGGCTCTAAATGATCCTACAACTGTTACTGGTAGATTCTCTGTTAATGGTTGCTTTGCTACGGTACTATTCGATACTGGAGCTGATAGGAGTTTCGTGTCCTTAAAATTCTGTAGTCTTTTAAGTGATATACCCTCCGCCCTAGAATCTAAATACACCGTAGAGTTGGCTGACGGTAAACAGATTCACGTAACTCATATCCTTAAAGACTGTAAGATAGAGCTTGCTGGTCATACTTTCGTTATAGACCTTATGCCTGTTACTCTGGGGAGTTTTGATGTTGTGATAGGCATGGATTGGCTTTCTAGCAAGCAAGCAGAAGTTATATGTCATGAAAAGATCATACGAATTCCTGTGATGACACAATTCTGACGGTCCGAGGTGATAGAAGTGGTGCTGTGATAGGCATTATCTCGTTCATGAAAGCCCAAAAGTTACTACGAAAGGGTCGTGTGGCTATTCTAGCACTTGTGACTGATAAGCAGGCGAAGGAAAGAAGAATGGAGGATATTCCCATAGTGCGCGACTTTCCAGAGGTGTTTCCAGAGGATCTTCCTGGATTACCACCTCATCGTCAAGTGGAATTCCAAATTGAACTAACTCCCGGTGCAGCCCCGATTGCTAGAGCACCTTATCGATTAGCACCGAACGAACTACAGGAGTTGTCGTCACAACTCCAGGAGCTATTAGATAAGGGTTTTATTCGCCCTAGTACATCACCCTGGGAGCCCCTGTCCTGTTTGTGAAGAAGAAGGATGGCACGTTTCGGATGTGTATTGACTATAGGGAGCTAAATAAAGTAACAGTCAAGAACCGATACCCTCTACCCCGTATCGATGACTTGTTTGACCAACTTCAGGGATCAAGTTACTATTCGAAGATTGACTTGAGATCTGGCTATCATCAACTCAGAGTGCGCGAAGAAGACATTTCCAAAACCGCGTTTCGTACCCGCTACGGTCATTATGAGTTCTTGGTCATGCCTTTTGGGTTGACAAATGCACCTGCTGTGTTCATGGACCTCATGAACCGTGTGTGCAAACCCTACCTCGATCAGTTTGTCATTGTGTTTATCGATGATATACTGATATATTCTAGGACCAAGGAAGACCATGAGGAGCATTTGCGGATGATCTTAGAGCTACTGAAAAGGGAACAGCTGTACGCCAAATTCTCTAAGTGTGACTTTTGGATACGCGAGGTGCAATTCTTAGGTCATATTGTTAATGAGAAAGGGATACATGTTGATCCTGCCAAAGTTGAGGCGATCAAGAATTGGACCACACCTAAAACGCCAAGTGAAATAAGACAATTCTTGGGATTAGCAGGTTACTATGGGCGATTCATAGAGGGATTCTCTAAGATTGCACAACCTCTCACAGCTTTGACTCACAAAGGGACTACATACAAATGGGGTGAAAGCCAAGAATCGGCTTTTCAATCGCTAAAGCAGAAGCTATGTACCGCGCCGATACTAGCACTGCCAGAGGGGACGGATGACTTCGTGGTATATTGTGATGCATCCATTCAAGGCTTGGGTTGTGTCTTAATGCAGCGAGACAAAGTGATAGCCTACGCCTCGAGACAATTAAAAGTTCATGAGAAGAACTATACTACTCATGACTTAGAGTTGGGTGCAGTAGTCTTTGCCTTAAAGATTTGGAGACATTACTTGTACGGTACCAAGTGCACTATCTACACCGATCACAAGAGTCTTCAACATATCTTTGAGCAAAAGGAATTGAATATGAGGCAACGACGTTGGGTGGAGCTGCTAAACGACTATGATTGCGCTATTAAATACCATCCGGGAAAGGCGAATGTGGTTGCTGATGCCTTAAGCCGGAAGGAAACAGCTAAACCCAGACGGGTGCGAGCTTTACAACTCACTATCAGTACTCAACTGCCTGAACAAGTTAAGGAGGCACAGGTAGAAGCTTTGAAAGCAGAAAACATTGGTTCTGAGTCGCTGAGAGGAATGGATAAACAGCTGGTGATGAAGGAAGATGGGATTCGATATTTCATGGATAGACTTTGGGTGCCTGCCTATGGAAATTTGAGAGACCTGGTTATGAGTGAGGCACACAAATCTAAGTATTCTATACATCCTGGATCCGATAAAATGTATCATGATCTGAAGGCGCACTATTGGTGGCCTAATATGAAAGCGGATGTGGCTACATATGTGAGCAAGTGCTTGACCTGCTCGAAGGTGAAGGTGGAGTATCAAAAACCATCTGGATTATTGCAGCAACCCGAGATACCGATGTGGAAGTGGGAACAAATCTCCATGGATTTTATTACCAAGCTGCCCAGGACTAGTACTGGTTGTGATACAATATGGGTTATTGTGGATCGATTGACAAAATCTGCTCATTTTCTTGCTATAAAGGAAACTGACAAGATGGAGAAGTTAACCCGCCTGTACCTCAAGGAGATCGTTTCCAGACACGGTGTACCGATCTCCATTATCTCTGATCGTGATGCTCGTTTCACGTCACACTTCTGGCAATCATTGCAGAAATCTTTGGGAACACGATTAGATATGAGTACTGCTTATCACCCGCAAACGGATGGCCAGAGTGAGCGTACCATACAGACGTTGGAAGATATGCTACGTGCTTGTGTAATTGATTTCGGGAATAACTGGGAAGTTCACCTGCCATTGGTGGAATTTTCTTATAACAACAGTTATCACACTAGCATACAAGCAGCACCTTTCGAGGCTTTGTATGGGAGAAAATGTAGATCACCTGTTTGTTGGGCGGAAATTGGCGATAGTCAACTGACTGGTCCCGAGTTGATTCATGAAACAACTGAGAAGATCGTACAGATACGTAACCGTATGGCTGCAGCACGTGACAGGCAGAAGAGTTATGCTGACAGGAGACGGAAACCTTTAGAGTTTCAGGTTGGTGACAAGGTTTTGTTGAAAGTTTCACCATGGAAAGGCGTAGTTCGGTTTGGCAAGCGAGGGAAGCTAAACCCGAGGTACGTTGGACCATTTGAAATAGTGGAAAGAATAGGTCCAGTGGCCTATCGTCTAGCCCTACCTGATTCGCTAAGTGGAATCCATGATGTATTTCATGTATCAAACTTAAAGATATGCATAACTGATGAAACGATGGTCGTACCACTGGAGGAGGTTCAAGTGGATGAGCAACTACGTTTTATTGAAGAACCAGTGGAGGTGATGGACCGTGAGGTGAAAACACTTAAGCAGAGCAAGATACCTATTGTCAAAATCCGTTGGAATTCGCGACGTGGACCGGAATTCACATGGGAACGGGAAGATCAAATGAAGCTTAAGTATCCTCATCTATTCGAGAAGACGATGTCTGCAGACGAAGGTATTGATTTAAATTTCGGGACGAAATTTCTTTCAACATGGGGATGATGTGACAACTCATCCAAAACTCACTCGATTTCGATTTCTGTGTGCCAATGCAGTAGACCAGTGATGGAACACTCTCACCATGTAACGCAATTTTCGGGACGAAAATTCTTTCAACATGGGGATAATGTGACATCCGGTAAATTTCCGTTATCAAACTCCGTTAGTTCCGTTAAGTCTTGTATACACGTGTCGTGAGCACACACTAGTTGTCGTTTAACGTTGGTGACCTAATAATAATGGATAATGTTAATTAAATGTGAATCTAATTGATTTGATGATTATTGTGTTATGCTTATGTGTTTACGCGATTTAAATGTTAACGGTGAATTTTATCGCGTAACGTGTAAACGCGTATATTTAGATTGTCTAGTTTGTGACTTGTGAAAATAATGTAAACATTATTATTGTTGATTAATAATGTTGGTATTATTAAGTTAAAACCTTTCAAAAAGTGTTTAAAAGAATAGTTTTTATAAAATATAAAATAAAGGGGGTTAAGTGTAATTACCTAAAACTAAAACTTAACAAAATTAACCAACCCTAATCCCCCAAACCCCAAAATCGGCCGCAACCCTCACCCTTTCCCTCTCAAACCTGCGATTTTGATCAAGTATAAGCAAGAACACATTGAGTTTGATCGATCTAAAGGCCTACAAAGCATTACAAGTCTCAATTTTGTTGCATTACACGTTAAAGGTTAGATTTTTCATGTTTTTGTGATGTTCTTCATTATGGCCGAATCTTGATTCACGAAATTGATGTTCTTGGTGTTGAGTTTTGATAAATTGTTGATGTTTGTATGTTAGTTAGGTTGATTACATGTTAGTTAACATGGATTATGTATGAATTACATGTTCTTAGTGATTTAATCATGGGTTTTGATTCTTGACAAACCCTAGTTCGAATTTTGTATGATTTTGGGTGGATGATTGTTGTTTGATGAATGTTTGATGATTATTGGGTTGTATGAATGTTAGAACACATTGATCTTACAAGAAAGTTGGGATTTTGATGCATTGTTCATAGGTTACTAAGAATAGTAACTTTATTTTGCATGAAGTAGTGATCTAGTGATGGATTGATGTTATGGATGAGTTCATGATGATAATTAGATGCTAGATTGTTGTTATGAATGCTAGAAATCTTTGAATACATGTTGTTAGTTCATAGCTTGCCAAAAGTAGAAACTTTTGTTTATGAAGATGGTTAGATTATGGTGTTTAGGTGTTGTTGATCATGCATAGTTGTTGATATGAGCTTGAATTGGTATATTATTAATGAATTCATGAATGTATAGGATGTTTGATAGATTTTGGGATGTTCTTTCCCAAAAGGGAAACTTTATTTGTGTAAAGTTTAATGTATGATGATATGAACATGTTTGGGATATTAGGAGCATGTTAGTGTGATCATGGATGAATTCTAAGGTGATGAATCATGTTGAATTAGTTGTATGAGATGTTTTGGATAATCATGGATGATATTTGGATTTGTGGTGATCATGTATAAAGGTTGGTGTTGATTAGTTGCTAGGGTATCATGTTTGGGTTTGATGAGTAATGATTATGGTGTATGTTGAATACTATGAGCATGGCTATGACTTAAGGGTTATGTATGGATAAGGTAGCATGTGTATGATACTATTTGAATGTTAATCATGTATGTTATATGTGCTTATTGGCTTTATTTGAATTATAACTCATGATGTCACCAACGGGTCAAACGGGTCAACTAGGTCAAACGTGTCTATTTGTCTGGAAGCTTGAGTCTTTGGTTTGGTATGATTAGGGTTTTCACATGTCTTTATTTACACGTACTTATGTACTCGCATGATCTAGGTAACCTTTGAAGGTTGGCTATCCACTCGTTTCTCAATTAAACCCTAAGTACTCTTTGCATACATCAGGTGAGTTCATGCCCCACGCTTTATTTAATCTCTTTTGGGGGAGATAGCATACTGGTATTTTATGAACGCTTTTAATATTTAAGTTGTGTTTAATATTGATATAGTGTTATTTATCATGGAAAGTCCTCACACTTTCGAATTGTTAATATTAAATAGCGGGGAAACTTGGGTAGTACTACTGGGTCTGACGAGCCCCACCTGTGTGACTCGAGGTCAACCGGGTGCAATTTGTCCTATTGATCATTGTCACGACATGGTAAGTCGTGACAGGAGGCAACAACTATCACAGTCAGCTTCAATTGCGAAATCACTATGTATTAATATTTGCTGTTAATAGACTAGCTATCTATTACAATACACTGCTTATATATATCACAACTGTTTATATGTTTACTGAACTCAAACTCTTGAACTCACCAACCTATGTGTTGACATTTAGTATGCTTTTCTCAGGTCATTAAGCTGCTTGCCTCTAGGAGCACTCCACGGTTCACTTGCATATTAAGACTCGGTTTTCAAGACATTAGCATTTTAATGATTGTGGTTTACTATTTTGGGTTGGCACTTGTTTTGCCATATTTATACTTTTATTTGTTGAGTTGTTTTCAAAACGCTTCCGCACTGTTTCAAACTAAATCTTTGGTTGTTTTATTTACTTGTGGCATATAGAGTCGTTCTATGTAACTACTGACTGTGATCCTGGTTTGTTCACACGCCTCGCGGTAAAACCCCGCACGTGGATTTTGAGGGTGTGACAACTTTAGTATCATATTTTATTAGCATACACGTACCTATCCTATATATGGTTTAAGAAATTATTTATAAAGATATTTGTATCAATTTTTATATTTGAATTTTTATGTAAGCACATTTATTTCAGTTTTTTTAAATATATGCAGTTGCTTTATGTTTCTGAACTTTTGGTTTATAGATCTTATACATTATAAGAATACATATATGAATGCAAAGATAATGAAATAGGAATTCTATTACTACTACATATATGTAAACATATAATACATAATAAACATAAAAATATATAAATGCATACATATACGTAAGCATTTTAATTATTTAATAATGTTGGTTTTTCAAGTCCTCTAGGTGCAATGAAAATAACTAAATACATAAAAAGGCTGCTTTTTACTATTACTTTAGGTGCAATAACAGAATATAATAAAAAATATTTTATTCCTACATACATGTAAACATATATTTAATTGTAAAAGTATAAATGTATAAATAAACTTACATATACGTAAACAATTTAAATGAAAAAAAAATATGTATACTGGTGTAAATTAAAAATATCATACCTAACTATAGTTTAACACATATTTGTATGTAATTCATATTTGTATGCACTTTAATTTCAAAAAATATATAAACTGACCACTTACATATATGATACAAATTACATATATGTAAACAATGAAATTAAAATAAGATATACAAACCCCATAAGCAATGAACATAGAAACATAAGTTTAAAACCCCATAATATATAACAATATTAGTGATCATCATTCTAAGATCCAAAACAAGAATACTAACAATAAAATTAGTTTCACCAAAAAACCCATAAAATCAAACAAGTTCGCCACTAATATATGCTTTCATTTAACGTGTCTTCTGCCTCCATCATAACTTTGTCGCGATAAACGTTAATATCTGACATCAGGATTTTATACGCATACTTCTTTCTCAAAGAAGCTATTTTGGTCTTCTTACGTTTTTCATCTCTTGGAAAACCGCAGTCCCAGTTCTTCACATGATTACCCATGTACATCTCCATATGTCGCATGACGAAGACTCCACAATCTACATAGTTCTTTGATGTTGCCCATCCAATCTTCAGTTTCTCGGGGTGGCATGCCTGGATTTGACTCCACTTTGGGTGTCCAATTGATCGCAAATAATACACAAATATTTCTTTCTGCACAACAATTCAAACATATGTCAAAGCTAATTGCAACTTAAACTAATTAAACTCAATGATCTACATAGATGAAGAGGAACATTCTAACAACTAACCACTTTCATAGGCGTTGACTTCTTTATATAATCTCCATCATCAACTACGGTAACAAAACTTTCTTTTTCGTTCATATTATCAATGATCGTTATACCTGGATATTTGAAATTAAAGCATATCAAGTAGAAATGATTTCCTTCAAGAATTGGGAACATCACAATGTCAAATAGTTTCACATCTTCCACCTTCTCACATTCTTGAAGAAACTCATTCCAATATGAAGAAAAGAATCTAAAACGCTCCTCAAATGTTTCTTTAGCACTGTTCACAATCCATCCTAACTGCACGTCGATATGATTACAAATATGTATTAATATTTTTTAAATTCATTTGCAATGTATTTATATTTTCCATATTTTTTACTTACAAACGGTGTGGTCCCACAAAACATACGATATGGTGAACTGGGACTTCTATATCTTTCCTCATAATTCAACACCTTTGCCCAACAATCAATAACATCCGTGTACAGCTGCTGACCAGGCTGCAACGAAGTAAGAAGGTATTGTGTTGTACCATCCCCCGATTTAGTACCAAATATCAACTTCCTGCAAATACCAATACATATTTCTAATTCTAGAATCATTTAAAAATGTAATTGTAATAACCTTAAATAATTTGGAAATTTAATTTGTCATAATAAACAAACCAATGTTTGGGTTTACAATAAATTTTGTATTGAACTTACCCGAATGTCCTTGGCACAACTTTATCTTTTCCATCATACTTGCTTTTATCAATCCTACCTAACAAAATATATGATTTATTAAGATTTTATTTTTCAGCTACGTATACGTAATCAACAGAAACATAATTATAAATATTAAATCAAATACTTACGCGTCGTCTACTGAACCACACAATAGAAATTTCCATATTTTTCTTTCATCATTTGTTACTCCCTTATTAATGTCCACTGCCCTATCGACAAAGGGTGAAACCAATACAGATGACGCATTTGTTGTTCGTTTCCCATTTCTTTTCCGATTGTTAACCCCTCCAACTTCCTCTGTCAACACTTGCTGATTGACGTCTCCAACCTTTTGCATTTTTGCTTCCAACATCTCAAATTCTTGCGTAAGTCCCAAACTAAATCTCGGACAATCATCTATCAAGTTACTAACATGTGATTTGTTTGTAACATTTTTGCTTGAACACATGCGTTTCTCTACTTCATCAGAATACACAATGCACGCTTGTGTCCATGGTCCAGCTTCTTCATAACCCTTTGCTACAACTAGTGGTGTTCTTATCTCATCCCCATCATTATCTGCTTCATTACCTTTGGCACTCAATTTTGTTGGATCTCTCACTTTTATTAACACACAATCCTTATACAAATCCTCATATTTTTTAATAAACCCATCCACTTCACCACTATTTGGAAATTTCTCGTTTGCATCCACTAGTGCCTTTTCTAGTTTTTTCTTCTCAGTCAAATTGATTGAATAAATTGATTCAATCCAACGTAGATGTCCCTGTTTTAATGAAATAATTCAGAAAACATAAATAAAGAACTTAACACTTTAGTATTTTAATATAGAAAAAATGTTACCATACCGTCAAGGAGTTGTTGTCAAAAACTTCTAATCCAACATCATTATCATTCCTTTGTGAAGGAGTATCTTGTTCATTTACGTGATGGTCACTATCATAGTTTTCCTCCATGTTGTATTGTTCTCTAATTTTTCCCATTCCAAAACCACCATTCCTTATTTCCTCTTCTTCACGTCTTTTCAGGTTTTCCTTGCTCCAGAACTCAATTGGGCTCATTGTTCTATCATTGTTGATGCCCGGTATATGAACACGATCAACGTAAAGAAGCTGGATGTTTAAAACATATACAACTTATTTGTAATCATCAAGTACTAATTAACATATATGTAAGTAATATTTATTATTTTGTCATTACATATACGTACACGTAACAAAAACACTAACCTTAGAATATAAGTAACTATTTACGTACCGTTAATATGGTAAGTGGTCCAACAAAATCTGATTTCAAGTTACACCTTTGCCATTTATTTTTGCACACTCGAACAGCTTCAACTATGTACGCACACCAATCATACTCCTTCAAATCTGTGGCGACCTTAATATATTCTAAAATCCCATATTTGCACTTTCCATTTGTTAGGTCTAGAATCTGTAGATCTAGTCATTATGTATAGGCTTAGTACTTGAATTAATATTTGTAATGAACTTTTGTATTTCATTATTATGTATGCATTAAATATATAGGTTAACCCATTTATATATGTGTTGATGTATGTATGGCTGCAGGTACAAACATAATACTTGATCAATTATTGAAATTGACCCAAGTGTAAGAAACATCTACGGATGAACATATCATTCTTCCGTAGATATATATCTTACAAGTAACAAAACATCCGAAGATCATCTACGGATGAACAAAATCAACTGAAGTTCCAAGTGTTCAAGAAATGCTGCGGAAGAACAAAACACCTGCGGAAGAACAAAACATCTGCGGAAGACAATATTTCTGCGGAGTCCAAACACTTGCAAATTACAAGTCAACAAGTCAACAAGTCAACAAGGCGGTTATACGAATCCCGAGAAATCCGATGATTCCTTATCAGAAACAAATCAAATCCCAAGAGATCCGGTGTTTCCTATAACTGAAACATCTGTCTATAAATATGGATCCTAGGTTTCGTTTCAAGGACGATTGAAAACAGACGATTGATTGATTGAGAACAGCAATAGCATTACAACAATCATCAAAAGTCTTTCGATCATCAAAACATATACAACATCATAGCTTTCATTGTTTCATTCTTTTGTAATCTTCAACACATTATAATAAAACATTAATTAATCTTTAATTGTGTTTTGTGTCGTGTGTTCTTGATATTTTATTGACATTGAAAGTTGTTTAAATACAATTAAACCAAATCAACGTTAATTCCGCTAACGTTGACTTGACATCAATTCACACTGATAATTCCTGTCGACGATCCTTGGATTCACAGGTGGTATCAGAGCCAAGTGCTCATTGATTTAGATCAATTGATCTATCAGTGATAGTTGTGTTTAATTGTGTTTGTTTTCGTTTTCCAGCAGTTTTTAATTAACTTGTTTCTATATTCAAATCAATTGAATAGTAGATCCTGTTAACACCATGAGCAACTTCAGTGGTTCATCTTACCAACCCCCGAAGTTGGAAACAAAAGCAGATTTCAAGTCATGGAAAATCAAGTTCAGGAATCATGTAAACTATACTGATTCTGACTTGTGGATTTCCATCACTGAAGGTCCTTATATTCCACCCACTCTTGGGCCGGATTATAATGACAAAAATCAACCAATCAGCACAAAAGATCTATCACCTGATGATGTCAAAAAGGTTAAAGTCGATATAAAAGCATACAGTCTGCTTAGTATGGCTTTACCTGAAGAGATATTAATCAGGTGTGAGAACTATAAAACAGCTCACTCCTTATGGAAGATTCTTCACACTCTCTGCGAAGGGAGTGATGAGATAAGAAGTATAAGGAGAGACACCCTCAGATCACAATATGAAACCTTTCATCATATTGAGGGTGAATCAATTCCTCAGCAACTTCATGGATTCATGCAGTTAGTCACTGAGATGAATATTCTAGAGTTGAAGTATACTAGTGAGGAATTAAACAAGAAAATGCTCCACACTTTGCCAGAAAGTTGGAAGCATACTGTGTCCATGTTCAAGAATACTATAGATCTGAAAGCAACTGGTTTAGATACTCTGGTTGCAAAAGTGGAAGCTCTTGAAATGGATGAAAAATCAAGAAACAAGAGTGTGAGAACTCATGTCTCACCCTATCACTTCAAAGAAACAAGTAATGTAGGAAGTGCATTTATTTCAAACAATGAAAGTGATAACTCTTGTGTTAGGAGTGATGATGAGGAGGAAGTTAGCTTCTATGCTTCAAAACCCTCAAAGAAATCATCTCAAGACAAGCAGCAAAAGAATAAAGGAAGAACTACTGATAGACAAGATACATTTGCAGCAACAACTAAGTCTTCCTTTTCAGCAAATCAGTCAGAACCAATAACTGTGATATTGGACTCTGAAGAACAAAGAGCAGCCTTTGCAGCTTTTAGCTCAAGTTTTCAAGCATACCTGGGAAGCTCTCTAACATCAGCCAATATCTGTCAACAAGACTTAGAAGAACTACCCCCAGATGTAGTGGAAGAAATGGATCTACAATGGCAGATGGCCATGATTGCTTATAGAGCTAAGCAATATCTCAGGAGAAATAAGAACTTGGCTTCAGCAAGCAGAACATCAAAGATTGGTGTTGACAAATCAAAAGTGAGATGTTACAAATGCAATCTCTATGGACATTTTTCAAGAGAATGCAATCAACAGTCATATCCAGAGATGAGACAACATCAGCAGCATCAACAACATCAGATTCAAGCAAATCAACAATCTTCTCAAAGACCTCTGCACAAGCAATCTCAACTGATCAATGCTTCCCCACCAGCCACCAAAGAATCAGCAGGACCAAGTAACTCAAAGAGTCAGGGCTGATCATACTTCAAGATGGAACGTGTGACTGGAGTCTGTATGAGAAGGAAGTTTTGGAAGAAAATCAAGCATTGATGGCTCATATGGATCAAACAGTGCCACCAATGGCTAAAGAGGTAAAAGAAAGATTGTGTTCATCAACTTGTGTTGAGGAAGTTGAACGATATAGAGTCCATGCTCAACAGTTGGCTGATAAAGTAAAAGAAACAATGATTTTGAATGAATCTCATGTTAGAGAACATAAACTATATCAAATAAAAATTAATTCTTTACAAAAGGATTTAGAAAAATTTGTTTCTGAAAATTATAGCCTAAAAGCCCAAGTTGAGCATTTGACCACTTCCTTAACAAAATCCATGGCTGATCATGCATCAACTGAAGTGAAACTTCAGAAGTTTCAATTCTCATCTCAGCAATATGAGAAATTACTAACTTCTCATATTGAATCAAAGAAAAGGTCTGGGTTGGGTTATAATGCGGTTGCACCACCTATAAATGATAATTACACATCCTTACCTGCAACAATGACAAACACTCTGTCAAATCATTTTGTGCCTAGCACTAAATTTGAAAAAGATTCATCTAAAACTAAAATTAATGATAAAGCTGAGGTGAGTGAAACTGAATCATCTGAATCAGAATCATTAGATCAAAATGATTCAGAATTTGATTATGATAAGTGTGATGACTTGGATGATTCTGATGAACATGATGTTGATCAAACAAGCACCTGGTAAAATTTTCAACTGAAAGCCCACATTCCAAAAGTGCTTGAAGAAACAAAGTTGCCATATCCTCCTAAACAAAGAAACATGCTGAAGACCATCTGCAAGAGGATAGCTCAATTGAATGAAGGTCTTCAAGAACTAAGTATGCAAGAATCCTCCAAGAAATTGACTGATGAATCTGTCATCACTGAGGAAAGAGGAAAATTCAAAGGAAAGAAAAAGGCATCAGCAGATCATCAACTGAACAAGAAAACTTCAGCTGCTGATCTACGGAAGAGAAATTCAGCTCCAAACGAACAAAATGTGCATAACAATGAAAAAGGTGAAGCACATTCAAAGCTAAAGAAGAAAGAGCAACAACAAAGATCAGCAAACAAAAGGAATGATTCTGAGAAAGAATCAGAAGAAAAATATTGCAAATGGTGTGACATGAAAAATCACAACACTGAAGATTGTTACTTCAGCAGTTATTGTTCTATTTGCAATATGAACAATCATATGACTGCTGATTGTTACTTCAACAAACATTGCTCTATTTGCAACAAAAATAATCATTCCACACAGGAATGTTATTTCAACAAAAAGAACAAGATAAAAGGATCAAAGAAGAAAGAATCAGACAAATCTGAATCAGATTCCCAATCCACAGATTCTGCAAAGGGTTCAAAACTGAAGAAGCATGAACAAAAATCAAAGGCAAAACCAAAGGACAAATCATCATCTAGTGTTAAGATACTGAAGAAAAGATCAACTTTTCAGCAGTCAAAAACACCACACAAAAGAGTGGATTTGTCAGACAAGGAATCAAAGGATGATGATTCATTCTTTGATAAATTTGAAAAAGGCATTCATATCCCTCTTTCTAAAACAAAAGACAGTGAAACATTTAAAGGTTCACTATCAAAACAAAAGAATCAAACAAATGAAGTTGATCTAAGTAAAGCAGACAATATGAATCATGAATCTACTTCATCAACATCCCATTCAGCAGAATCATCCTCATCCAAATTAATTCAGAATGAATCAATCAAATCTGAAACAGAAACTTCAAAAAATATTCTTGAAAGAGTAACTGTTTTAGATCCTGTTGACAAACCCAAGATCACTAAGGCTTGGGTTGTCACTTCTAACTGATTTTCTTTTCTGATTGCAGGAACAATATTGGAGAGCTGACAACATGTGGTATGTTGACAGTGGTTGTTCCAGGCATATGACAGGAAACTGTTCTCTTCTCCATGATTTCAAACATAAAAATGCTTCTTATGTGGCATTTGGTGGGGATAAAAAGGGAGGTAAAATTGTTGGTGAAGGAATGATAACCAATGGTGTACTTAAATTTGATAAAGTAAATTACTGTAAAAACTTACAGTATAATTTACTTAGTGTATCTCAAATCTGTGATCAAAACTACACTACATTGTTTGATGACACTAACTGTTATATTCTTAAGCCAGGATTTATTGTCCCAGAAGATTGGATTCTCCTCAAAGCAGCAAGAAAAGGAAACACTTATGTGTTGGATATGAACAACACTTCTCTCACAAAACATGAGACTTGTCTTATTTCTAAACTTTCAGAAGATTTGTCACAATTATGGCATAGAAGACTTGTTCATTCTAACATGAAAAATATGAATAACTTGGTGAAACATGACCTGGTCATTGGCTTACCAAATAAAGAGTTTCATTGCTCAACTCATTGCTCTTCTTGTTACAAAGGAAAACAACACAGAGTGTCACATAAACCAAAAACAATCAATACTAATACTACACCACTCAAATTGCTTCACATGGATCTTTTTGGTCCAACCAATGTAATGAGCATTGGAAAAAGGCAATATTGTTTGGTGATAGTTGATGATTTCACTAGATTTACATGGGTCTTTTTCTTAAAACAAAAGAGTGAAACATCAGAAACATTAATGGACTTTGTCATCAAGATTGAGAATCAACTTGATACAAAAGTCAAAATTTTCAGGAGTGATAATGGTACTGAATTTGTTAACTTTGAACTAGATTCTTTTTGCAGGAGCAAAGGAATTGCAAGACAATTCAGTGCACCAAGGACTCCACAACAAAATGGAGTTGCTGAACGAAGAAACAGAACTCTCATTGAAGCAGCAAGAACAATGCTAGCTGATTCACAACTACCTATTACCTTTTGGGCTGAGGCTGTGAATACTGCATGCAATGTTCAAAATAGAACATTAATTGTCAAAGAACATAACAAAACTCCTTATGAGCTCCTATTTAAAAGAAAACCTTACATAGGATATCTAAGAGTATTTGGGTGTCAAGTAACTGTTTTGAACATCAAAGAGTCATTAGGAAAATTTTCAGAAAAAGCATATGATGGTTTCTTTGTTGGATATTCTTCAACATCAAAATCATATAGAGTGTATATTCCACAGCATAACATTGTGGAAGAGACACCTAATGTATCTTTTGATGAAAATGTATTCACTAAGTCAGTTAAAGGATCATCATGGTTATTTGACATAGATGCCTTGTCTAAATCTTTTAACTATGATTATTTGACAAATACAGGTTCTGATGAAGTATGCTATCCATTTGTTCCACCGATTATGACTGAAGTACCTTTATCTGCTGATCCCCCAAGGATACATCCCTCTACAAGTGACAACACTTCAACAGAAGCAGATACTACATGTGGAACTGACCAAAATGCATCAGGAGAAGCTTCTACGGAAGAAAATGCATCAGGAGAAACTCCTACGGAAGAACAAAATGCATCAGGAGAAGCTGCTTCAGAAGAACAGCATGCATCAGGAGAAGCTCCTTCAGAAGAACAGCATGCATCAGAAGAAGCTCCTTCAGAAGAACAGCATACATCAGGAGAAATTCCTTCGGAAGACCAAAATGTATCCGGAGCAGCTCCTACGGAAGACCAAAATACTTCCGCAGAAGTTCCTGCGGAAGAGCAAAATCCAACTGCAGATACTTCTGAAGCTCAATCAACAGAGACTCAATTTGATTATTTCTTGAATTCTCAAATTGAGATGCATCAGTCAGAGGCAATGGAAATGACTAATCTGGAATCATCCATTCCAGTTGAGTCAACTCCCTCAATGAGAATTCATAAGTCTCATCCACTTAACAATATCATTGGAAATCCTGAAAAGAGAACTACAAGGAGCCAAAGTGGTACAGCCAACCTTTGTCTATTCAACTGTTTTCTTTCTCAAGTGGTGCCTCCAAACATTACAGCTGCTTTAAAAGACAATAGCTGGATTGAAGCTATGCAAGATGAGCTTCAACAGTTCAGAAAGCAAAAAGTATGGTGTCTTGTTGATTTACCTGAAGGTCAACATCCTATTGGAACTAGATGGCTATACAAAAACAAACTGGATGATAGAGGTATTATTGTCCGAAACAAAGCAAGGTTAATAGCACAAGGTTACACTCAAGAAGAAGGCATAGATTATGATGAAGTTTTTGCACCAGTTGCAAGAATTGAGGCAATAAGAGTGTTCTTGGCATATGCATCATACAAGAAATTCACTGTGTATCAAATGGATGTCAAGTGTGCTTTCTTATATGGAAAAATAGATGAGGAAGTTTATGTGTCTCAACCCCCCGGATTTGAAGATCCTCATTATCCTCACAGGGTATACAAACTAGATAAAGCCTTGTATGGTCTTCATCAAGCACCAAGAAAATGGTATGAAACATTATCATCCTTCTTACTCAAGCATGGCTACAAAAGAGGAACAATTGACCAGACACTCTTTCTCAAACAAGAACATCAAGATCTCTTAGTAGTTCAAGTATATGTTGATGACATTATATTTGGATCAACTAATAAGAGATTGTGTGTGAATTTTGAAGAGCTGATGAAATCTGAATTTCAGATGAGCTCAATGGGTGAATTAACATTCTTCCTTGGCCTTCAAGTTCATCAAAAGGCAGATGGAATTTTCATCAATCAAGAAAAATACATTCATCAAATTCTGAAGAAATACAATCTTGCTGAAGTCTCCTCTTGCAAAACACCAGCATCAACAATTGATAAGATTGCCCCTGATCCATCTGGAAAATCTATTGATCAAAATTATTTAGATCTATGATAGGTTCACTTATGTACTTAACTGCCAG
This sequence comes from Flaveria ramosissima, assembly GCA_025215565.1. Classification (NCBI taxonomy): domain Eukaryota; kingdom Viridiplantae; phylum Streptophyta; class Magnoliopsida; order Asterales; family Asteraceae; genus Flaveria; species Flaveria ramosissima. The sequence goes on from CM046044.1 coordinate 54,619,706, forward strand.
TAGACCTGATATTATGTTTGCTGTGTGTGTATGTGCTAGGTACCAATCTGATCCAAAGGAGTCACATCTCAATGCTGTCAAAAGAATTTTCAGATATCTCAAGGGAAAACCAGGACTTGGTCTATGGTATCCCAAGGATGGAGACTTTACACTCTACTCATACTCAGACAGTGACTATGGTGGATGTAACAGCAATAGAAAATCAACAACCGTTGGATGTCAATTCATTGGACCCAGGCTAGTGTCATGGCAGTGCAAGAAACAAACAAATGTTTCTGTATCCACAGCTGAGGCTGAGTACATTGCTGCTTCAGCCGGGTGTTCTCAAGTGCTTTGGTTACAAAACCAATTGCTTGACTATGGTTACAACTTTCTTCAAACTTCAATCTATATAGACAATTCTGCTGCTATGTTTATAACTGCTAATCCTGTGCAACATAGTAAAACTAAACATATAGAGATTAGGTATCATTTTCTGAGAGATTGCTCAGAAAAAGGATTGATCAAGTTAGTCAAAGTGGATACATCAAATCAGCTTGCTGATTTATTCACTAAAGCCTTTGATTCAGTCAGATTTAATTTTCTGATTGAGTCTCTAGGTATGATTAACTTAGATAAATAAAGTTCAAACAAACAACATGCTGTGTGCAATAATGCATCAGTATGCCTTATGCATGGAAATGATAGTAAACTATAGCTTTGCCTATTCTGCAAAACAAAAATAATCAAATATCTCAACAAGTTTCTTGATATGTGAGTAGGTTCAACTTGAGTGGAAACAACCTTAGTGCTTGCATAACATAATATTGTCATAATTGTCTGTGGGAAACTTCATTTTGAGAAAACAAAGTGAGTCTTATCCTAATGTGATCAAATCATTCATCTGCACACACTATGTAAAACACTTTATACTATCTATCTTTGCAAATCATACTCCCTCTGTTTTGTGTGAACAAAGACCTGGGTGTATGATCACCATACTGAATATCAGTATCAAAGGTGAAAAGATCATGTTCATCATCATCCCTCTGTTTTGTGTGAACAAAGACCTGGGTTAAAGGCACCTCTGTTTTACGTGAGTAAAGACCTGGTGACCTGATGATGATCATATCTAAAGCTCTCAAAAGAATCCTAAGTGATCAATTGTATATTATCCTGAGCTTTATCAACATCGCATCAATGAGATGCCAAACACATCTCAAGATAGCTATTATAATTTAAAGTACATAGTCTCAAGAGTGAAAGAATGATGATTTGACTTACAAAGGGAGGACAACACCTTTGTGAATCAACTATGAAGTCCATGACAGTTATTTCTAAATCAATAAAACATGATAAACAGCAAGCCTAGTTGATACATGAGCTCTTGTATGGATTTATAAGGACAATATACTTGCAATCAGAACTTGTTCCTGCATCAACTATACAACATAACTAATCAGGAAGAGGCTTAGCATTATAGTATGATCCCATCTTAAGTGCATCTGATCATTATCATATACGTTTATCTTATTCCTCTTAAAGAAATTTATGATAAATGCTTAAGTTCATCATTAATCACAAATTTAGGGGGAGTAGTATTCATGAAAAAGCATCTATCTCAGCAGCAGCAATGTCTATATCTTTAGCAAGTTGAAGAAATTGAAACCTGAGCATCACATCAGCCGTTGGTTACATGAAATTTATTTTAAATTTCCTTGTACTAAATTGTCATGTATGCAAAGCCAACGAGGTCCTATAGCAATAATTGGTTCAACCAATGGAGTTGGGCCATACATACAACTGTGTGTAAATCAATATTAGTATATTAATGTTTATCCGTAGATTGGTAAACTACGGATAAACAAAGAACAATAACAGTAGAAGTTGTTGATCCGTAGATATACTACGGAAGAGTAAGTTTACAATTAATGTGATATTACCTCTACGGAAGAGCACAATGTGGGACCCACTGAATAAATCCGAGAAAATTAATATGTCTGAGGGTATAAATAAAGAGATTTGACTTGTCAAATGCATTATGCACTTTTTCAGCTCACTTTTTCAGACCTAGAAAATCTCACTCAACAAATTTTTTCCACTTTCTCAACATTCAAATTTTATCAAATCAAACCTTAAGCAAACATATATCTGTGTTCTTAATCAGCGTCTATTAAGGTAAAACATGTCGTAATCATCAAGAATGAACAAGTTGATTCTTGTTTTATCTCACAACTGTTCGTATTCTTATATCAATAACGTGATTCTAATGAAGTCTTTTCTTATGAACAGATGGATCAACGATTTGCAAAAGAGCATAATGTATGTGCTTTCTTGAACCCTGACGATCCTGTGTCAGAAGGATGTCAAGAAATTATGAGATATTTGAGAAGATCAAGGGTTTTCTATGCATTATCTGCAGAACCAACGATTTATCGATCGCATATCAGTGATTTCTGGAATTCTGCGCGTATAGAAGAAGATGATGAAGGAATTATTGCAGAAGTAAGGACTCGAAGGCTGAGAATAGACGAACAAACAATAAGAAGGGTACTAGAACTGGGAGATGTTGAAGCAGGACACCCTGATGTATTTGATAATGAATACATAGAAAAGGTTTTTCTTCTAATGGGATATGATGGAGACTTTGAAAGGGAGAAATCAAGAAGGGAAGACTCTGCAAACCATACAGATTTTTGTGTCACACTTATCTGAAGTGTATGTCAAACAGAAAATCTGGGCTTGACAGATTTTCTAGACACATATCATCTGGTATTATTGGCATCTTTGAGGGAAGGACCTACAACTACTCAAAGTACATCTATAACTGTTTGTGTGATCACATCAGAGTACAGAAGGCTGATAAGATGTATATGTTTCCTAGATTCATTCAGCTCATCATTAATGCAGACCTGCCTGGAACAAATGTGGAGGGTGGTGTGTTTATCCAAGCACACCTTGGCAGATCTGTGCTGAACAAATCTCAGGGAGATATGAAGGAGAAGACGTAGACATGTTTGCACATGTGATTGATGCTAATGCAGACATACCTCCAGAGCTAGTTTGGGAAGATGAGGAAGAGAGCTCTGCTACCAGCTCTGCTCAAGACACTTCATCACCAGAAGTATCACCACAACAACAACAAACACCCCAAACACAATCACCAGCCAGCCAAACTACAGAACCCATCTCTCCAATCCTCAATCTATCACCACAACAACAACAAACACCCCAAGCTCAATCTCCTGATAGTCAAAATACTGAACCAATCTCTCCCATTCAACCCCAATCACCAAATCAGCTACAGATGCAACTCTACCAACAACTTCCAAATTCAGATACTGAGAGCATCTACACAGGAGAGACAGAATTAGTCTCAGAAGCAAGTACAGTCAAACTGTCATTATCCAAGACTGAATCCCCTGTGCATTCAAATGAAACTGAACAAGTTTCTCCCATGATTGATCAGCAACAACAACAAACTCTTCAAGAGCATGAAGACCAAGCCACTAAACCAAAGTCAAGCTCAGCAAGTGTTGATCATGAGGAAGTAAAAGAAGATGAGATTGAGTCTCAGCATCAGGAAAGAGATACAGAAGCAGATCAGGTTGATGTGATTGCCTATAATGAAGATGATCTGAGTGATGATGACATTCCTGTGAGCAAGAGTTATCTGGTGGCTGAGTACAACAAGCTGGTGCTCAAGTCAAATAAAAGAAAGGCAAGAATACAAGAGCTGAAGGGCATAATTAAAGAAAAGGATGAAGAATTGTTAAGTCAGCAAGCAAGAATAAAGAGACTGAGAGAAGATGCTCAAAGTGATAAAGAAGTCATTGATGCTCTGCTAGACAAGGAAGCCGAGCTTATAGAGTCAGCAGAGAATGAGAAGAAAGATAAAGAAAAGATCATGAAGAGACTTGAACAAGCATCTGGCACTATGACTGCTCAATCAAACATAATAAAGAGAAAAGAAGAAGAAATTGAGCAACTTAAACTGAAGATCAGTTCATTGGAATCTTATGCCAAAACTTCAACTGCTCAAACAAAACAAAGTCCTGAGGCATCAAAAGAAGTGATCTGGTACTCAAGGAAAAGAAAGTACCTTGGTACTTGACAGGATCAACGATCACAAGTTTGAAGTATAAGAGTGTAATGCAGCGGAATGAAGAGATGAATTAGTCAAATTATAGCAAGAGAATGTTATTTGTAAACAAATGCAAGAGAATATTTTTCTGTGATTTGGAATGTTTCAATAATGCTCAATATTATTGCTAAATCATTCACAGTTACAATAAGGTTGGCACTCCTTATATAGAGTGCACTCACTGCTGTAATCACGGGATGGTGATTACTAGCAGATCTAATACAAAAATAACTAATTCTTAATAAACTACTGAAATGTTCACAACTACTGAGAACATGTCAGAGTACTAAGTATAAAACATGAAACAACTGAAAAGAAACTACTGATACTACAACGACTGAAGAACAAACTCTTCAGTCGTTTTACAAAACTACTGAAAAGAGAAAATATAAAACTACTGAAAGCAAACCGTCACAACTACTGAAGAAGTCCTCTTCAGCTGTTGTGACAACGCCTGATACTTTGTCTTCAGTACTTGTCTTCAGACTTTGTCTTCAGCACTTGTCTTCAGACTTTGTCTTCAGCACTTGTCTTCAGACTTTGTCTTCAGCACTTGTCTTCAGACTTTGTCTTCAGCACTTGTCTTCAGACTTTGTCTTCAGCACTTGTGTCTTCAGACTTTGTAATCAGTTGTTGTCTTCAGCTGGTGTGGACTTCAGTAGTTGTTGTGACGTCTGTGGGACTTAAAGGTTTTTCTGATCCGGCTCATTGGTTCTTTTGGTCCAACAAACTCCCCCTGAACCAATGCAGCCAAAACCTTTAACTTTATTGAGGTCCCACTTATTGTTGGCAAAATGGATGGTCTTTTTCCTTCTTGATCAGTTGAGAAGATGACCCATATAAGCACCGGCCTGGAAGTAAGTCTCTGATGATTTGGTTGGCAAAGTATGAATGGGAGCTCTGTATTGGGGAATTGGACACTGAGCTGTTCCCCCATCCATGAAACTCACTTCCCATGTATAAGCCTGTAGGATTCTCTGGTGTATGCTCTGAGAAACATGATTTGTTCTTCCATAGTAAGATTCTCTGATTCACCATCGAATAATCCTTCACGCCCATACAGCTCTGAGATGTATTTGGCCTGTTTGCCATTTTTGAGCTCAACTGTTGTGATCTGTCTGTAGGCAAACTCATCTGGATGATTACCTTCAAGTAACAGACTGAGCTCATTTTGTTTGAAGTTCTCAAGCTTCTTGTAGACTAACCCCTTCTTGATCACTCTGTTTTCTAACATCTTTTGGGGAGGCTGTTTAGTCTCATAAGCCTTCTTGAAGTCTTCTACAATCTCCCAGGGTGATACTACAAGGACCACTGTGATCTCTTCATCTACGATCCTCTTTATCTGGCCCTTGTATCGTGCAGGAATGTCCTTCTTCACAATTCTGTGAGCCACCCTAGGATCAGGCCACATCCTCACCTTCTCTCTTTGATATTGAAATGTGTTGGTGAGGGTGTACAATCTCAGAGCTTCTTTCTTCATACTTATTATTGATGAAGAGGCAGCATAAGTTTTATCTATACTTTTTAGCATCTCCTCATCATGAAGCCTTTGCAGTTGCTCTTCTTCAATCTTTACTCTCACAGTTTCCATCTGTGAGGTGGGAGTGATGGGCATAGATTTGGCTTTAGGCAAAGTTAGGACTGCAGAAAGAGGCAGCCTATCTTCTTCCTCATCATCCTCTTCTTCTTCTTCTTCTAGCCTCAACATCCTTCTCTTCTTCTTCTTGGATGCATCATCGGCTGTTGGTTTTGAGGGTAAAGGAGTTGGTTTAATGGGTTGTGGTAGTGGTGATTTTGAAGTGGTAGGTTTTGCAGGTTGTTCTAGCATTCTTGTAATGAGTGAGGCTTTGGAGTATTTTGCTAGTTCGTTTCTTTTTCCAGCACCTGCTTCATTTAAAGCTTCAATCACTAATCCCTTTGTATATGCTTCAGACGTACAGATCTTGGTGGTTATAGCCAAGATACTGTCCCTGGTCCATGACTTAATCTCTATCAATGATCTTCCAAGATACTTAGCAATAAATCTGATCATGATCTCCAGTCTTTCTCTTTCTAGCACATCATAGCTTGCCCATCTTGAGTTAATTTCTTCAACTTCAAGTCTTCTAATCTCTGAGTCAAGCTGTGCAGTATCGAACCCTTGTCTTTATAGTTGGTCAATAATGGAGTCCATAGATTTACTATGTGTAGCATCCGCCATTTTGACCATCTCATCAAGTTGGAGTTCTTTTTCTTTTCTTTCAATCTTCCTCTTCTTATATGTGATGTGAAAGTCTTTGTGACTTTCACTCACTTGATCAGTTTCAGCTCCCTTCACACACTCTTCCTCCTTCTCAGTCTCTTTCTCAACAACCTCTTCTTCCTCCTGTTCTCTCTCTATCAATATGCGCTTCCCTTTGTCTTTCACTGACTGACTCTCCCCCTTTTTGGTTGCATTGGTTGCAAGGGTTTGAGTAGTAGAAAGCCTTGTGCTCATAATCTCCTCCACCAGTGGCTGTAGGATTGAGGGAAGTTTGTCATCCAAGGTTTTGATCATAATATCGGTGATCATTGGGGTGATGAGAGGTAGGGATTTGTGGAATATAGCAGCTGTTTGCTCAGAGGGGTTCTGTCCCTGAGAAACAGTGCCAGAAGTAGAGGCTGGTGGATTGAATGTTTGTAGTGGCTGAGTGTTTAGGAGACCTTCAGGTGAAGGTGCCATCTGTGGGTGTATTGTGGTATCAGATGGACTTGCTTCTTGAGAGAATTGGTCAAGTAGTCTTTGTAGTCTACTGACTTCTTCCTCAAGAATTGTGTTCTGGGCTAGAACATCATAAAAGAAGCCCAGGTCATCATCAGCAGATGCTGAATCACCTGACCTCTTGCTAGTAGCAAGATGTACATGCTCTGGGTGTAGACCAGATGTAGCATGTGCCCCTTTTTCTTGGAACTGGGGACTTCCAGCCTCAGGACGATGTCCTTCATCAGCTGTTGCCTCTGATGAGGTCTTAGCCATGTTACCAGCCTCAGTCTGATCATGTGCTGATGCAGAAGAGGTGGCAGCCTCACCAGATATTCTTGTCTCCGTATCTACACTAGGAGACTGAACATTTAAACCCCTGTGCTGTGGGTTGTCAGAAGCATGTTGATCCTCTTCCTCAATATCGGTGGTTTTCCCTTTAGGTGGTTGTCTGGGAGGAGGAGAGGCATGAAGCTGAGTCAGCACATTTGCAATTATAAGTGTTGGACTTTGGGGGGCATTTTCATTGGGAGATAGGGTATTATGCACCTGGGGAGAATGGTGAGTTTCAATGGCAATCTCCTCAAATGAGGAAGATTCCAGATTTGTGGGTACCCCTTCTTTGGTTGCTTCAGGTTCCTTTTGAGAGGAATCCTGAGCGGCTGTGGCTGGGTGAGTCTCTGATACTACTGGGGGGTTTACACCAGTAAGTATATCCTGTCTTGGTGGTACAGGAGCATCTTCAGGGGACTCATCTTCCTGAATAGCTGTTTTGGTTCGTTTTGTTTTTGGTTTGGTGGGGACTTTGGATTTTGTGGTGGTGGCTGTGGGTTCCAGCTGCATGGGTTTGCGCAGCTTGGCAGCCATTTTGAGTGATTGGTCAGAGTTGTGCCGGGAGTATACTTCAGGCAATACAGCCATAGCAGGGACTCCCAGGCCAACAAGTCCCTCAGCTTGAAGCTGGTTTTCAATTATGGCCATTATAAACCGAGGATATAGTATCCAACGGTTAGAAAGTTGTTTTTGGGCCATATCCTTGAGCTCTAAGAATAATATTTCAGAAAAATTTAAAGGTTGTTGCTCAAGGATAGAGTACAATACCTGTTGCCACCTTGTGGACATTTGATCCCATGATGAAGTCTTTGGAGCCAGGCAGACATTTACCATATGAAAGATAAGCCGTTCAGCATCCTGGAAATGTTTCTTCAATATGGTAGAGGCACTCAGATTGCCTTCGTATCCATGGTGGGCAAAGGATAGATCAGTGGTGCCCTTTGGATAGCTAGTCGGGAAAGTGGCATCATCCAGATTGAGGGTTTGGCGAAGAATCTCTGGATTGATGACCACCTTTTGGCTATGGACAAACGAATGAAGTGACTCTGTGTCATTCTCCTCAGAGACAAGAGTGACGTTTGTCCAGAATTGGCTAAGGGATTCGGCATATATGGTGGGGTTTATCAGAAACGCTGTTTGGTAAGGTGACTGGACCATTAAATCAATGGCGTTGTGAAACTTGGTCCAGAATGGTGATTTAGTAAGGTGAGCGACACAGTTGTGTCGAGATTTTAGTTGCATGGTCGCCATGGATGAAGAGAGGGTACAGAGTTTTTGAACGTTAGGTTTGAGAGTAAAGGTGAGAAAAACTCTGGTGAGATAAGGGATTTATAGGGTAGGGTTATGAACCGACTGAAGGTTTTTGGTGAGTCATCATTTGCTGAAACTGATGACGTGGCATTAACTTTTAGAGGTTGAAATGACTGACCGTATTGGTGTGATCATTAGTTGTTATAAAGCAACTGAAGACTTGGTTTTAACCGTCAGACATTGAAACAGCTGAAGTCTTTGATTTAGTCTTCAGTAGTTATAAAACTACTGAGGACAATTCCGACTTCAGGTGGTGAAACAACTGAGGACATGGTGTTTGTCATCAGTAGTTATGTAACTACTGAAGACAGTGGTTTTGTCATCAGTTGATGGTAACAGCTGAAGACTTAGCGGTAGTCTTCAGTAGTTGTAAACTACTGAAGACATAGCTGTGGCTTCAGTTGTTTAGAAACAGCAGTTGTAAAAACAACTGAAGAGAAATTACTCATCAGCTGTTGTCGTCAATTCTTAGCTTTTCAGCTGTTTCAGTCTGACCTCCACAAATCCGAGTTTGTTTCATTGGTCATCAGTACTTATCTGTATTTTTGACGTCAGCAGTTGTAGTTACATCAGCTGTTGTGATTTCATCAGCTGTTATAACTACATCAGCTGTTTTAACAAATGAAGTACTTATATATGACATGGTTACCAATGATCATCAGTATTTATTACTGAGATTATCGGTAGTTGTCACTTATTCTAGCTGCAGCATACCAAGCCTTAACACCAGGTTGTGGAAAGTTGAACTATCCAAAGGCTTAGTAAAAATGTCTGCAAGCTCATCAGCACTAGGAACAAATTTTGGATCAATCAGACCTTTTTCAAAACAATCTCTAATAAAGTGATGTCTGATTTCAATATGTTTAGTCCTAGAGTGCTGGACAGGATTCTTAACAATACAAAGAGCTGAAGAACTGTCCATTAACAATGGAGTCTTAGTCTCAGTTATGCCATAATCCAATAATTGGTTTTGAAGCCATAGTACCTGAGATGTACAACTTGCAGCAGCAATGTACTCGGCGTCAGCAGTTGATGTAGCAACTGAGGTTTGTTTCTTACTCTGCCAAGAAATCAAACAGTTGCCTAGGAATTGGCATCCACCAGAAGTTGATTTCCTGGTCAATTTACACCCTGCATAGTCACTGGAGGTAGAGGAACCAGTTCCCACACTTGTTGTTTCTTGAACTGAAGAAGCTCAAGCTGCATGGCATCAACCCATCCATTGTCTTTTAATGCAATGTGATAATTCTTTGGCTCTTGCTGACTAATGAAGAGAGCATAGAAGCAGAAATTTGACAATTGACTTCTTGTTGATACTCCAGCAGTGATATCACCAATGATTTGAGACATAGGGTGATTCTTCAGATCTTGATACACAATGAGATCAGTGCAGGTGTTTGTAGCAGGCTCAGCAGCAACAGATGGTGATGGTGAAGAATTTCCTTGAAACCAATCAGTTGATGGTAGTTCAAAGGAAGTTGAAGTTGTTGAAATCTCATCAGCATTTGTTGTGGATTGTGCTGCTGTAGCTGCAGGAACATCAGGTCTAGCTGAATCAGGCAGTTGATCAGTAAATCTGAAGAGGTGAGTGCTGCTATCATCATCATCAGCACCAGCAGTACCACCAGGTGGAGAACTGTTGACATGAGCAACAGCAGGAGTTTGATGAGGAGCATATTGTAGTATGTCCAAATCAAATATCTCCACAGGATTTTGTGGAATCTTGTCCTTTGGAGATTCATTAAACTTAACATGTAGAGTCTCTTCAACCATCTTTGTTCTACAGTTGAAGACTCTGTATGCTTTGCAAGTTGATGAATAACCAACAAAATATCCTGCATCCACCTTAGAATCAAATTTCTGGAGTTGATCCCTTGTGTTGAGAATGAAACAAGGACATCCAAAAGCTCTAAAGAATGAAATTAGAGGGGCCAAATGATGAAGAACTTCATATGGAGTTTTCATCAACCTCTTATTCACTAGAGCTCTATTTTGTACATAACAAGCAGTATTGATAGCTTCAGCCCAAAAAGTCATTGGCAATCCAGAGTCAGCCAACATGGACCTTGCAGCTTCAATAAGGGTCCTGTTCTTTCTCTCCACTACTCCATTTTGTTCAGGAGTTCTTGGAATGCTAAAATGCCTCTTAATTCCCTTTGAGAGGTAGAACTCATCAAGTGTATTGTTTCTAAATTCGGTTGCATTATCACTTCTAATACACTTGACTGAAAGGGAATACTGCTTCTCAACATACAACACAAAGTTGATAATCTTCTGAGGTGCTTCATCCTTTGAATGCAAGAAGAAAGTCCATACAAATCTGGAGTAATCATCCACAATTACTAGACAGTATTTCTTCTTAGCCATACTCATCACTCTCACAGGACCAAAGAGATCCATGTGAAGAAGTTGTAAGCAGGCTGTGGACTTAGGTTCTTCTATGGAGGGAAATGAAACTTTGTGCTGTTTTCCTTTTAGACAAGCAGTGCAGTCATCTTCACATTTGAACTCCTTCATAGGCAATCCCCTTACTAAACCATGGTTAATCAGCTGATTTATGTTTTTGAGATTAACATGACCCAGCCTTCTGTGCCATAGTGTAGATTCTTGAGGGGAAGCCTTGGAAAATAGGCAAGGATGGCCTTTGAGATCTATTTTCTTAGAAAGATCTAAGGCATACACTCTCCCTGTCCTGTTGGCCTTAAGGAGAGTGTGTTTATCCAACACCTTGTCAATCAAACTCAGAACTTTGGATGACAGAATCCGGCAGTTCTGACTTGTGAAAAGAGCAACATGGCCTTTGTCACACATTTGACTGACACTCAAGAGGTTGTACTTGAGATTTTCCACATGGTTTACATCATCAAACTTTATTTCCCCATTGGAAACAAAGCCTTTGCCGATGATGTAACCCTTTGCATCATTGCCAAAAGATACAAATCCCTTCCTTCCTTGAGAGTAGTCATTAAGAAGTGATCTGTTTCCCGTCATATGCATGGATCCTCCACTGTCTACATACCAGATGCCTCTGTGGCATGTTGAAGAACCCTGCAGAACAAAGCAAATTAGTTAGATTTTGAGACCCAAACCTTTTTGGTTTTGGGCCTATTCACATCAACAGATGGTGGACTAACAAGTTTGCTAGAAATAACAGCTTGAGAGGAAGAAGATGGTGGAAAAGAGGAATCCTTTGGCTTGGACCTCCTTTTCTGTGGATTCAACATAGGAGCATCTAATTGGTTGACTCTTCCCAATAGATGTTGAACCATCATAACCAGCTGTGTCTGATTTTGTGATAGAGCTTTCAGCTCTTCAGACACATTAGGACTGGAGTTTGATAAGTTCTTATGTTGCACCTTCTTCTTTTGAGCAACCTCAGCTGTTACCTGTTTAACCCCTTCCTTTTTGGATTTCTTTTTGGACTTAAGGATTACAGGATTTGATGTTGCTGGTACAAATGTGGCTTTAAACTCATTTTTCATTTTTACCATTTTCTCTTTAATTTCATCTTTATGTTTGAGTTTGGATCCTCTTTTGTACCAACAATCATCAGTGAGATGATTAAACAAACCACATACTTCACATGGTTTCTTTTTCATCTTTTGTTGATCATCAACTAAAGAGGATGAAACTACTGAAGACTTGCTCTTCAGTACTTTGGAAGCACTATTTGCTTTCTTGGCTTCCTCTTTAGTAGTCTTCAAACTCTTTCTACTGACAGTTTTCTTCTTTTCAGTGCTGTCAGTAGTTGGAGCTTGAACTTCAGGAGTTAAATCTTGCTCTCCAGTCCTTTCAGGACTTTCAGACATAACTCCTGAGTTGACCAACTCTTTGATCATGTGAGTGTCAGCAATTGAACTATCAATATTAGCTGATAAGTTCTGAGAGGACTTATTGCTGACTTCAACTTTTGATGATGCTTTATCAGAAAGTGAATCACATGATGAGGTGGATTGGTTATTGCTTTCTCCATCAGATTTCACCTCTACTCTTGGAGCAAAATCTGTAGGAGGAGCAGTGTGATTATAACCAATGCCAAACTTCACATTGGAAGCTGATTGCTTACTAAGAAGCATCTCAAAACCTTTGCATGATTTCACCCATCGATCACACTCTACTTGGGTAACTGCAAGGGTTTCTTTAAGACTTTTCTGGTCCTCCAGAATAACCTCTAGCTTAGCCTTTTCATCATTTAATTGGCATTTAAGCTTATAAATCTCATCATTTTTACTATTAATAGCAGACTCATACTCAGCTTGTTTTTTGGAAATTGTTTTCTCAAACTCAAGTTTTTCATTTATTAATGCTACATTTGCCTCTCTAATAGAGACAAAGGCAGCAATGCAAGATTCAGAACATAACTTGGCTTTGGCCTCTGAAGATACCTGAGTTACCTGTGAAGATGATGCAGTTGAGCAAGAACCCTCAGTTGATTCCAGAGCCATAAGTGCCAGATTTCCAAAAGGACTATCACCACCATGTTGATCAGCACTTGTGAACAGTTGTTCATGACCAGACATGTCATCTGGCAAGCTACTCCAATCAACAACTTCTGGGGTGAAGAAGCTGTGTTGTTGAGGTTGAGGGGGTTGATGAGATGGTTGAGGTTCTGGAAGTGCATGAGGTTGTGGTACCATAGGAGCTTGAACTTGACTGGTTTGTGGCATGTAATAACACGGGTAAGGATAAGGCTTTTGACCCTGAGGAACAAAATATGCAGGAGATTGTAGTTGAGGCTGATGACCAGAATTGACAGGATGTTGCCCTTTGTTTTGTTGACTGTTGCTAGGAAAAGTCACAAAAGGTGCAGAGGAATTAGATCCAGATGATCTACATTCTCTAGCAAAGTGTCCAAGCCTTTGGCATCTGTGACACCTCAACTTACTCTTGTCAAAACCAACTTTGGTTTTGCCAGAGAGTCCTGGGAACTTTCTTCCAGTTCTTTTGTAGAACTTCTGAGATCTGATATTTATCAAGGCCATTTGGCTCAAAATATCCATCTCTTCTAAGTCATCATCAGCAATCCCCTTGAGATCATCCATGATGAAGCATAGATTGTCATTATTACACCCAGAAAATTGACTATCAACACCCACAAATGCTGAATCAGAAATGTTTGAAGAGAAATCAATATGCTCATCATACTGGCATTCAGATGAAGCATATTCTGACTCATGACTAACCAGAGCAGTGTTGCCTGGTACAAAGTCCTCAGTGAGCTTACCAGATGAAGACAGTTTTCTCTTTTGTTCTATCTCTCTCTCAAATGTGAGCAATTTCCCATGAAGTTGGGTGAGAGATAGTTTGTCCAAATTTGCACTGGAGCGTAGGACAATGGTATATGTATCCCATCTCTCAGGCAGTGATCTGAGAAATCTGTTATTCATCTGAACATTAGTATACTCATGTTTGACCATTTTCAATTCAGAGATCAAACAAGAGAACCGCTCAAACTGTTGAGTCAGTGTCTCACCCTTCCTATGAGAGAATGTCTCATATTGTTGGGCAAGGATCTCTCTATTATTTGCCAAGACCTCATCTGTTCCTCCAAATTGTTCTTTCAAGGCATTCCAGAGGTCATGAGCAGATTCATAATGCATTAACCCAGAATAAATTTCATTGGGTAGTGCCATGGCCAGAATTCCATGAGCTTTTGCATCTATCTCAAACAATTTCTTATCCTCATCTGAGTATTGATCCTTCCTCTTCGGAACCATTTGATTGGTTTCCGGATTATTCACCATAGGCTTGTGTGGACCATGTACCACTGATGTCCAACAACCTGAACTGTTAACACACAGGTGATGGAGCATACGACGTTGCCATATGTTATACTCATTCCTAACCAGCATTGGAGGCTTGGTTGAGGAACCAGTATTGTGAGGATCATTGGAAGGAGTAGTCATTTTGAAACCAAAAACAATTTTATTCAAGCAAAAATTTAGACACACCACAACAAACTTCTATGAAAACCAAATATAAGTCTCAGGATGAATGATTAAAAGCACAGAAAATTCAATCTCTATAACAGTTTCTTGCAAAGGATACTAATTCACTCAAACTTGGATCTAGAAGAGCAGTTTCAATGATCAATTATTAGATCGATCAATGATTAACCTGCTCTGATACCATTTGACAGGATCAACGATCACAAGTTTGAAGTATAAGAGTGTAATGCAGCGGAATGAAGAGATGAATTAGTCAAATTATAGCAAGAGAATGTTATTTGTAAACAAATGCAAGAGAATATTTTTCTGTGATTTTGAATGTTTCAATAATGCTCAATATTATTGCTAAATCATTCACAGTTACAATAAGGTTGGCACTCCTTATATAGAGTGCAATCACTGCTGTAATCACGGGATGGTGATTACTAGCAGATCTAATACAAAAATAACTAATTCTTAATAAACTACTGAAATGTTCACAACTACTGAGAACATGTCAGAGTACTAAGTATAAAACATGAAACAACTGAAAAGAAACTACTGATACTACAACGACTGAAGAACAAACTCTTCAGTCGTTTTACAAAACTACTGAAAAGAGAAAATATAAAACTACTGAAAGCAAACCGTCACAACTACTGAAGAAGTCCTCTTCAGCTGTTGTGACAACGCCTGATACTTTGTCTTCAGTACTTGTCTTCAGACTTTGTCTTCAGCACTTGTCTTCAGACTTTGTCTTCAGCACTTGTCTTCAGACTTTGTCTTCAGCACTTGTCTTCAGACTTTGTCTTCAGCACTTGTCTTCAGACTTTGTCTTCAGCACTTGTGTCTTCAGACTTTGTAATCAGTTGTTGTCTTCAGCTGGTGTGGACTTCAGTAGTTGTTGTGACGTCTGTGGGACTTAAAGGTTTTTCTGATCCGGCTCATTGGTTCTTTTGGTCCAACAGTACTACTGAAAAGAAGCCAACTAATGAAAGTAGTTCAAAGAAACAAAAGCTTTCTCCTGAACACACACCCTTAATAGACTTATCTACTGAGAAGCTCATCACTGAACAGAAAGATGAAAGTGACAAAGAATGGGAAGAATTAATCAAAGAAGACACTTCTCCAAAACAAGAAGTATCAAAGGCTGATGATCTTCTGACTACAAGTGACATACTTGAAGAGAGGCCTGAATCAACCATGTTCATGACACTTATAAACCATGGTTTCCCTTATGACATGGTTGAAAGACTAAACATGACAGAGATGAAGAACTTGTTGAAAGAGTTTGAGCTTGCCAGCTTCATGATTCCAAACTGTGATTATGAAGCATTCAGCACCTTTCAATCAATTCAAAACATAAAGAAGGAGTTGGGACACTGTGACACAGCCAAGCTGAGCAAATACAACATGACTTGCTGGTTACAAGGACATAACTACAAGCCTCATGAGCTTAAAGGAAGAACAGTAGGAGAACTGAGAAGAATGATGGAGCATGTAATGAAGGTTGAACTAGATACTGGGGTAAAATTCAGAACTGAAGCTCCACATCCATCTTATGAACAACAAAGCAAACTCCCTGCTGAACCCATAACTGTTGAACCTAAAGATCAGCACAAAGGAAAAGAGAAATTGATTAGAGAGCCAAGGGAAGTCATCCCCGGAAAAGTATGGCCACTTGGGACTGCAGTTAGAGAAATAACAGAGCAAAAGTCCACTCTAATACAGCTGATAGATCACCTCACAACTCCCAACTCTGCGGAAGAAAACAAGATCATGGCATGGAAATATGATCCAGACTGGGATTGTGCTGTTATTAAAAGAACATCTGGAAGAGTTGAATACTTCCATGATGTACTCTCAGTGGTGAGTCTGCCAGAGAATGACATCAGAGATCTTCAGAGTTTAATCATCAGCAATTATCCAATTCACCCTAGAGGAAGAGACTTCTCAACTCTAGTGGGAAAGTTAAAGACAAAATTTAAAGATGATGTGCTGATTGAAGCTAAAAGAGAAGATATAGAACATCAGAAGAGAATCAAAGGGCTGAAAAGATACAAGTCCAATGCCTCAGAACATGTAGATGATGAATTCTTGAAGAGGATTGGCTACAACAACAGAAACAAAGCAGCTCTTAAATGTATTGAAGGGACTCAATTCACATACCCAATCACTGAATGGGGATATGTAGAGAAGACAAAAGAGTTGGTCCTACTGAGAAATGCTGAGAACAAGAAAGCTGAAAAGATTAGAATCTTTGATCCTGTGGAAATCAAACTGCTTCATCCCAGCTACACCTCATACTTAAATGACAAATTCTTTCCCAAGCTGTCTGATGAACAAGCACAAAATGATCTATTTCTACATGTTCATGTGATTCAAGTAGTAGACAAACTTCATGCCAAAGCATATAAAAGAAGAAGATTTAATGCTGGATTACTGAAGGGAACAACATTTGATGAAGTAACAGAACTAAGAATAACAGAACAAGATGAGCTAGAAGTGGTGAATAACAACAAGGTGTTAGACACACTCACTACAGAAGAAGATGTTCTGGGAATTAGTTATGAGACTTTGAAGATGATGAGCAAGATGAAGATCAATTATAAGTATGATGATCAGAAGACTGCTGTCTCCTACTTCTACAACAAGATGATCGCTAGAATCAAAGATCTTGCAGTTTTGAAGGACTGAGTACAAGTAGCTAAGCCTAAGGGGGAGTATTGTTAGGTCTAGAATCTGTAGATCTAGTCATTATGTATAGGCTTAGTACTTGAATTAATATTTGTAATGAACTTTTGTATTTCATTATTATGTATGCATTAAATATATAGGTTAACCCATTTATATATGTGTTGATGTATGTATGGCTGCAGGTACAAACATAATACTTGATCAATTATTGAAATTGACCCAAGTGTAAGAAACATCTACGGATGAACATATCATTCTTCCGTAGATATATATCTTACAAGTAACAAAACATCCGAAGATCATCTACGGATGAACAAAATCAACTGAAGTTCCAAGTGTTCAAGAAATGCTGCGGAAGAACAAAACACCTGCGGAAGAACAAAACATCTGCGGAAGACAATATTTCTGCGGAGTCCAAACACTTGCAAATTACAAGTCAACAAGTCAACAAGTCAACAAGGCGGTTATACGAATCCCGAGAAATCCGATGATTCCTTATCAGAAACAAATCAAATCCCAAGAGATCCGGTGTTTCCTATAACTGAAACATCTGTCTATAAATATGGATCCTAGGTTTCGATTCAAGGACGATTGAAAACAGACGATTGATTGATTGAGAACAGCAATAGCATTACAACAATCATCAAAAGTCTTTCGATCATCAAAACATATACAACATCATAGCTTTCATTGTTTCATTCTTTTGTAATCTTCAACACATTATAATAAAACATTAATTAATCTTTAATTGTGTTTTGTGTCGTGTGTTCTTGATATTTTATTGACATTGAAAGTTGTTTAAATACAATTAAACCAAATCAACGTTAATTCCGCTAACGTTGACTTGACATCAATTCACACTGATAATTCCTGTCGACGATCCTTGGATTCACACCATTCTTACAACACTCTATCATTGTGTTGTAGAAAAGTATCAAACAAACAAGCCTAAACACCATATAATTTTCATATTGATCCTCTATAATGTTCTGGACTATCTCAGATGTGCTAATACTTCTTTTACCATAACGTTCCCTCCATTTCTTGTATATCGGATGCTCATCATTATGTATCTCAAGACTGCTAATATCGATTCCCTTGTTTGGTAGTCCAAGTAATTTATATATGGATTCCTTGTCAACTAATATTTCAGATTTACCTACGCTTATCACCATTTTCTGTGTATCTAAATGGTCTACCACAAAATGTCCAAGTTTCGATGGTATACCATCAACATTGAATTTTAAAATCTTACCAAATCCCATGCTCCTTACACAATCTCTTTGCCTTTTGTTCAACTTCCTAATAGCACTAAATAGTTGATGTGGGGAAGACCGTGTGCGAATACCAAACCACTTACTAACAGCTTCAATTTTTGAACATTTTCCATTTGTATCATCTCCATTCTCACGTTGATCAGTGTCAGGTACATTTTCATCTCTCTTACATTTCATAACTTTACTCTTTTGTTTTGTATCTGTTACGTATACGTAAAAACAACATTAATGTTAATTTATTATTTATATAAATAAAATACTATAATAATAATAC